>UYYG01000160.1:0-61554 GCA_900625125.1 Dracunculus medinensis | reverse complement strand
ACAAATATTATAAAATTATTTAATGGCCGTATAGTTTTAGATTCTTAAATTTTCTACTTCTTATTTATTGATCTTCATCCAGAACGGTATATAAACTCATCCAAAATTCTATTGATTCCTTTTATTCGTTGTTTTTTTCTTTGAGCTGCTTTTAATAGGTTTTTTGACGACTTATTTTGTGCTTTATTCTTTTGGCTATCGCGAAATTGTATTATTCGGAAGCCTTTTTTTTTCCTTTAAAATTCGCCATTAATTTTCCGAAATCTTCTAAACTGGCTTCTATTTGTAAGAGAAAATGGTTATGAAAGAGTTCATCCTGGCTGAGCCATTGAAATAATCCTAATATTTTATACCTATCTAGATTTTTGTATGAACGCCTCAGGGAATTGAAATATTGTAAAAAAGCAAAAATAAAGTAAAATTCAAAAGACTATAAAGTTGCAATTTTCTACCATGGAAAATTTTAAGAAAATCTTACTGTACTATCTTACTATGTTAATCTTACTACTTCAAGGGTAGAAAAAAAAAGTTCATTTATTTTATTTGGAAATCATCGTTTTAACCAGTTTAAACTTTAATTTAAACTGCAATTTATCGGAAAAAAATTTTTAGTTCAATCAGCCTTCGATGAGAAATATTATTTCGAAGCTCTTTAGGAAATAAATAATTGAAGAGATATTTATAAAGAAACGCTATCTGAAGTGATCACATTGTTATCTTAGTTGCTTGCCTTTTTGGATTCGCGAAATCCTGTTTCACGCATATTTAAACAGACAAGCTAAAATAGTAAAACAACATGAAGCTGATTTCATTTAGTATTAATATTAGAATCACTTTATACAGTGGAGTATCACTTTATATAGTTGTAATTTGATATCATTCAGTCTTCTAACTGCTTTCACTATTATTGCTTGGGGTTGCTCCGCTGGCTAGAAGAGTAAGACGTCTCCAAGCTGCGTGATCTGATGCTATCGTCGACAGTAAACCATTCCTTTCTCCATCGTCTATGTCTTTCGTCATATATCCTTTGGATCACCTATACGTCAAAATTTTCCCTGATTGTATCAATCCCGGTTTTGATTGGAGCACCTTTATTTTGACGTCAATCATCACAGGGTTTAGCAAGTAACGAAATAAATATCAACTCTTGTGGTGGGGGATGAAAAACGTGCCCTAAACTACGAAGGCGACGCTCTGTGATGGTACTATTAATGCAAGTGGTATTTGAAGGTGATGAGACCATGTGATATCTTATATTTATTTATTTATTGAAACCAGCCAAGCAGGGCGACAACGCCATGTGCTTGCATTAATAATAACAGTTAAAATAATAGAAAAAGAAAATACAAAAAAAAATAACATACACAAAATTAATTATAAAACAATATGACAAAAATTAACAATTTAAAGAGGAAATTACAGATCAATATAATATAGTACAATTCGAAGTAACATATATAACCCGAAAATAAAATCGAGATTTCTCACTTCCTGCAGTTCTTGCCTGGTGTAAACTCTTCTCTTTTTTTTTTTAAATAATATCGTAAATGATATTATCTAGTTTTTTTTAAAGACAGCTAAAGATGACGCACAAGCCACATCGTTCGGTAATTTGTTCCAGCAGTAAATAGTACGAATAAAGAAGTCATAGAAGAATAAAGAAGAATGAGTCCTTAGTTTAGTTTTTCATATAGGTTTTAGTAATTTTAAGCCATTAGTTCTTGTTGGATTCAAATTTAGTCTAAAGTTATAATATTTCGAGCAATCTAGTTTAACATAACCATACAGAATCTTATATGTGTAAATTAAATCTTATTTAATTCTACGAACTGAGTGAGAATCCATGTTGTAGAAGTGTTCTTTTATAATTAAAATTATAATTTTTATTAGGAGAGAGGCGTCTTAGAAAATATTTTTGGAGTCCTTCAATTATTTTACCTGTTTTGCGATGTCTAGGGGAGTAACATATAGTATTGTAGTCAAGAAGAGGCCGAACGAATGCTTTGTATAATTTCAGTTTTGTTCTTAAACGAACGAAAAATAAAATTTAGTATCCTTGAGGATTTCTTTACTATGGTTCTGCAGTGAAGATCGAAATCGAGATTTTCATCCATGATTATTCCAAGATCGGAGATGTGTGAGACTCTATTGATTAAATCACCATTTATAAAAAGGTTAGAAAGATCGAATCCTTTAGAGTTGATGTGAAGAACGCTACATTTTTGAAAGGAAAGGGTAATATTCGCTCGACGGATCCGTAATATGTACTTTATACGAGAGTGGTCAAAGGCAGGTAATATCGTCCTCTCATTGGCCATATCTCAGAGCCATATAGCACGGTTATTTCACGACGGCTCCATAAAGATTTCGTTAACCAGGAGAACGCATTTCTAGCTGCCGTGATCCTATAATATCGTCTTTTGCCTTACCATTTGGTATTAGAGTGGACCCAAGGTTTTTAAAATCGGTCACTTCCTCAACCGGAAATGAATTTATAAAAAGAGGCATTTTATCAGCTTCTTGCACATAAGACGAAAAGACTTTCGTTTTGTTTACATTGATTCTTTACATTGAGTCCGATTTTTGCTGCAGTTTCTGAAATATTATTTAGTACTACTTGCGTTTCGTCATAACTATCATCAAAAAGAACTACATCGTCAGCGTATTATCCAGGCTGTCGCATAGTTGAATACTGTAGGGGAAAGGACGCAGCCTTAACGACACCAGTTCTTATTTCGAAGGAGTTTGTTAGCTCCCCATATACACAGATCTGCGCCGACGTATCATAAAATGCCTTTATGAGCCGAATGATCTTCTCTAGAACACCGATGCGTTCTATCACCATCCAAAGCGCCGCTCTATCAATTGATCAAAGGCAGCAGCAAAATCGATGAAACACGTGACAGATATCTGCTATACAGTGCTCTAGATTGATTTGTACAAATCTTGAGTAAAGTGGTATCCATTATCCAATCTAACACATAGTTGAATACTGTAAAGGGAAGGATGCAGCCAAGGCTGGCTTGACGAACATCAGTTCTTATTTCGGAGTCTGTCAATTCCAATAACACGATGTTTACATGATGTTTAAAAAGAGTGCAGAATGATCGATCTGCTTACCGTAATATCAGTAATCGTCCTGACGTTCCACGCTGCTACGATTAACGCCTCGGCCACGCGTGCTGAGATCGATGTCCTTTAACGGATTTCGAGCAATTCTCTATCCCGAGACTTATTCTCAAGCCTTGGGATCGTTTTGCTATGCCCCGATTGCATATTTATCGCATATACCAACGAGCTGGAGATATTATTAGATGCATTAAGAGCAGAGTCGCTTGCGGACAGAGTTACAAGTGGTTCCCCAGCAACCATCAGGCTTTTGAAACCATGATTTACTCCAGGTTTACTCCAATCTTTTGAGTAAAAGATAGAGAAAAAAGGAGAAAAAAATAAAATGGAAAATAAGAACAAAAATAAAGTGAAAAACGATAAATTAAAAAAACTAAATCCGTTTTTCATTTTTCATAATTTTATTATTTTCATTTTGTTTAAATTTCGTATACATTACATATTTCACATATCGCATACAGTTTATATAATTTATTATAGAATTTGTTTATTTCATGATTACAATAATAAAAAGAAGTTGGGTCTTAAAACGAAAATAAGTTTCCTATAAAATTTAGGCCGTAACGGTGTTATTGGTATTTTGTTGTGTTGTTTATTTCTTTTGTGGTGGGTGATGGAGATTCATCGTAAATTCACATTTGATAATCCAGAAGATAGTTATTGGAACGCGAATGGTCCCGCAAATTCTTCATTATTCGATGAAGTACCATTCAACATTAATGCGGTATATATATTAATGGAATTAATTTTATGGATGATTTTCAGTCAAATGATATCGCTCGGAAGAGGTCATTTGTTCGCATGTAGTTTCCTTGTTCCTCTCTCAGCTCCTTTGCTCCCCTTTCTTCTTTCATTTTTCTTCCTCCTGCACACTGCTTCCGGCTGTTCGGTTTTCCTCAACAACAGTTTGTCTGAATGTGGGAGTCTTTTTATTTTTTTCTCCTGCTTTACTATTTTTTCGCCAACAAACTACTGTAATTTGTAATATCAATTCATTATCTTTGTATTCTTCTGCCTATTCTCCTCATGGATCCTGAAAAAGTTGGGAACATTGCCCTCATAATCGAAAAGTTTTTTCTTCTTTTCTTTAGCCATTAGCTCAAATCTGCATTCTGCAGTGGTTTTTTGTTTACATCCCATACTCATTTGAATACATTTTGGCTTATTCATAAATGTTTAAAAAAAAATTTGGTTATTTCTGATATTCTTTTGTTTTAATAGTTTAAGTCATTATAAATCTTTGTCATAATGACAAAGGTTATTATTTTATATTTTTTGAAAAAGTATCAATAACTTTCACAGTACGGGATACACAGATTTTCTCATATTCTTAGAGTGATCCATCATCAGATTCTCGACTGACTCCCTGATACGAAAAGCTGCCACAGGAGATGAAAATTCCTTCGTAGGAAGTTTAAAAATTTCGAAAACAATAACCGAAAGGCTTTTATTCCACATTCTTTAACGAATTTTCATTGAACTGCGCTCATTTCACTTTCACTTATTTCTTATGCGTTTTTAAATGGAAGACTTCTGCATTAAACCGTCGCTCGCATGAGTATGTTATAACAGTAGTCTGTTGGCTACAAATGTCACGCTTGCGTTGGCAACTTGAGATCATCCTCATCTAATGTTAAGATATTGGCTAAAATTAGAAAACACAAGAATTTTTATAGTTTCAAGGATGTAAAATATGTATTTTTAAGGTGTTTTTTATTAATAGGCTGCTGCGAGGAACGCATTAGAGGATTTGTTCGAGAGTCAAGTTCGGTTCAAAAATGAAAAAGTGGCAAGTGAAGATGGCAGCATTTATCGTGATGATTATGGGTTTGTTATATTTTATTATTTATTATTTACTTTTAGAATTTAGCTAGAATTATCGTATTTTTCGAATTTTCGTATATAAGCAATGATCTATATTCTTTCGAAATAATTCATTTATAGTCTTTTTTTTAAAGGCACACTTTAACCAATGATCACATTTCATTAAAGCTGAAAGTTTCGGAGCAGGTTTATATTTTGAATTATTTTTTCCATGAACTTGGTTTAAAAGTTTGTTTATTTAATTCATTTTTGAATTTCATTCCTTTTAATAGCATTATAAATTCTATCACAACTTATTTTTATTATATTTTTAAATTTTTACGAAATTTATTTTAAATTGTTATTTCTATTGATAAATTTTCTAGGAGACCGAAATTCCTTCAGTAACTCATATCAAAGCTATACCATCTGCTGCTTCTATCGTTTCGGAGAGTAGTGCTGGATCATTTTCTAGTGAACCGACCACACAGCTGGACTACTTGAGACTTAAGAGTGA
This sequence comes from Dracunculus medinensis, assembly GCA_900625125.1. NCBI lineage: Eukaryota > Metazoa > Nematoda > Chromadorea > Rhabditida > Dracunculidae > Dracunculus > Dracunculus medinensis. The sequence goes on along the minus strand of UYYG01000160.1, from coordinate 56,105 downwards.
ACATCGCAAGTTACAGAAACATCTCGAGGTTTTTTTAATAAATTTTTCGCAAAAATTTATTAGTTTATTCATTTTATTTTACTGTTATCTTACTGATTTATGTCAAACGTTCAGTATGTTCGACATGAAAGATATCGGCCAGCAGAACCTAGTGTAACTGTTCGACGCCTGATATGCGGTGAGCCTGTATCGTTTGATTTATACAGAAGCAAGGAGGATAAGATGGATTTGTTGGATGCAGCTGTTGATTCTCTTGACGGCAATGCCATTATCGCAGTTAGCGATTTCTAAGATTTCTAATGTTTTCGCGCTTCTAATGATATATTCCAAATTTTTAGGCAATTGCAGTGCGAAGCACTAATGATATCAGTTTATTTTGTATATTTTTGCACTAGTTCCAGTTGATGTTTCTTTTTCGTTAATTTAAGATTCAATTATAATTGCCATGCTAAAATTTTCTTCATACATGTCATCGAATTAATCCATCAAATTTCAAGAATTTTGCCCTTATACAAATTTTTAGGTTGTTTTATTTCTTCAGAGGACATTATCTGAACGTTTGTTTCGCGAAATTTTGTTGGAAAATGTTGTTGCAACTACACATTATTTATCATATCTAAAGCAAATCAAGGATTATAACCAAATTATTATTACATTGATGTTTGTGTCCAATTCTCAAATTTGTTTTGTTCATCAATTTATTATTGATTATTGCAAAGTTTTATATAGAAAATCATATATATTAGATATTCGAATTGTTTTAATGCTCAAAAACCTTTTTGCTTAAATCGGAGACGACAGTCATATAACTGTTAATTATCGTATTAATTATCCTATAAGGTTATGACGATGTTGCTCAGAGCCTATGCAATATAATATGAAAAATAAAGACGATTGCAAGTTTGTATGGCATAAAATGCCGAATTGCTTATAAATCCTTATATGCTTGAGAGATTTTCTCTGAATTGTCTTTTGAGAGATAAAGCAATCTTTATTTAGGCTACAAGAAACATTTTTATTAAGCTCATTTCGCAAATAGAGTGTCGAAGAACCGATGAGCTGGTGAAATTCCAGCGAACCGGTCTTGACAAAATATCTTCACCCGGAGCAAGTTGAATTTGTTCACTGTTGCCGAGTGTTGTGGTAATTCGATAAAGGAAATAAAATTTATGTTTTATTGTTTTATTATTATTTAATCTTTTATTTTATTTAATTTTTTTTCCAAAGTTTCTGTTGGCATTTAAATTATCAGTAAAATTAAGCGAAATAGATTATTTAGCGCTTAATAGTTATAATTGGTAAGAGGTTTTCTTATCCGTATTATTGTATGGTCATTTTCAGGTCGCTTGGTCGTTATATAGAGGCATCGATGCTGGAGTTATCTATAGCTTGCAATCAAAAGATTTCTGAAGATCGTATTCAGTGCTTGAAATGCTGTTTTTCGAAATTTATTCAATCACCCACAGAACATGAGTCACATGAGGCGAAACTTCTGAGCGAACATATTAGTTTGCTTGAAAGACAGATCGCTATCGATGTAAATGTTTTGTTTGTTCTTTTATTTATTTACTTTTATAATTGATGTTGGATTTTTTCATTTTTAATTTTATAAATTCGTTTATTCGTTTAGAAAAATCATGCCGGGCAATAGTTATGCACTTTGCATAAAATCAACACAATACAGTCTTGCAAAAAAACTAAAACAGTTGAAGTGGATTGAAGGTTTATATGAAGTGATATAATGTGTAACATAGTAATATGGGTCTTTTTTGCATTTTTATGCTGATGATGCATTTAATGTTTCTTTTAATAGTCTTTTTCCAGGCAAATGACGAAATGGAATGTAGGGAAGACAAAGAAGAAAAATTTGAAGAATTTCGGAAAATCGCATCATCGTTAATTCAACAACCATTACTTACTACTATATATTACTGTTGCTTTTATCACTATGATTTGGCCGTGGTATTTATTGAATTGTTTCCTCATTGTTTATTAATTTGTAGCCCTATTTTCTTACTCAATTTTTGGAACTTTAAAATTTTCTGCAAACAAGCTAAATCTGTGAGTTTTGAAATTTTAAAACAAGAGATCAAAATGAATTATACAATGAGAGAGTCCTCACCATTACTGGTTAAACTCGCTTCACGGGCTTTTCACACTGAGCAATATGCCAAAGAGTCCCTTGGCGATAGTAATACAGGTGAATCTCCAGCATCACACGGTTTTTTGTACAGATTTACTTCTTCGCGGAAACTTCAGCATCGGCGCTCCCAGTCAAGCAACACTGAGCCCTGCTGTGGATCCACCTTTAACTCTCCACAAATGACTTTATATTGAAAGGGTTTGCTCTTAATGCGCATGATATCCCCATACTGTTGATATGTGCGATAAGTATATAATGGGACATAGTAAAATAATCCCAAGGCTTGAGAATACAATGTTCTCTCAGGATAATTGCTCGAAATCTGTTGAGGGAAATGGCCCGCTGTACACGCGAATGTTAGCCGTAGCAGCGTGGTATATCAGGACATCTTATGGACGTTGCAAGCCAGGTGATCACTGATCACCGTTTTTAGCATCTCGTGGATATAACATTTAGAGGGTGATGGAATGTGATGGTCTTACAAAAGAAATCATTCGACTTATAAAGGCTTTTTATCAGCATTCGTAGGAACAGGCTTGTGTTTATGGAGAATTGACAGGCTCTTTCGTTATAGGGACTGGCGTCAAATCTGCATCCTTTCCCATGCAATATTGTATTATGCGATGAACTGTACTACAATGGACATCGCTTGTCAATCCCTAAGAGATGTACAAATTGGTCCAGAGCATAGATAGATAGATCTTGAATACTCTAATGATGTAATGTAGTCCTTTTTGTCGGCGAAATGCAAATAATGATAAATAATCTATTGACAACTGCAGCGGAAGTCGAATTCATGTTCAATGTAGTTTATATACTAGAAACTTATAAAATACCTATTTTCATCAATTCATTGCATATTTAAGTTTCAGTCTTTAAATATTTTGGATCCCTAATTCGAGATGACCAAACGAAAGATGAAATTATAACCTGGATAACGGTGGCTAGAAATGCGTGTTAGCGAAATTTTTATAGATATGTTTTACTGGTTCGGATAAAATCAAGCATGGATTGCATTCACCTTCGCTGAAATCGCCACGTGCGTTAAAAGTACCATCACAGACCGTCGCTTTCGTTGATTAGGGCGTATTCTTCATCATTCACCATAAGACTCATAATTATTACACCTATTTCATTACTTTGCTAAAATTTATGATGGATTGCGTCAAAATTGGAATGGGCCAATCATGGCCTGGCCTGATACAGTCAGGAAAGATTTTGGATGTATAGGAGGATCAGCGATATATGGACGATGGAAAAAGGAATGGAATGAAAAAGGAATGTTATTGTTAGCGATGGCGTCGGACGGATCGAATAGCTAAGGATATTCTTGTAGCCAGCTTAACCAACCATGGAGAGAGCAGTTAAAAGAATATAGCGATGATCCATCTCAAATTTTTTAATTATTTTACTTTTTAAATTTTATTTCATTTATACTTATTTGTCTTGTCCATCATTTTCATCGTTTTTTAAAGAAAATCCATTTTTTTTTCATTTAGAACTCATTCGCAAGTCCTCTTTCATTGAAAGAAGTATTCCAAGTTACCGAGAAACAATATGTGTGGATGGCTGTTTCTGCTTTAAGTGCACTAAGAAGGTGTATATTACAACTAGTAACAAAAGTTACATCTAACTTTGATTCCTAAACGGAGATGCAGTTGAATATGTGAACACTGGCAAATATTGAAAACTTGGGTCTTGTGATAAGCCTTTTCTGTGGTAATAAGAAAATGAAAGCCATTCCATTTCCCATTTGCTGCAAACTACTGATTTGTCGTTTTAATTAAAAAAGAAATTTTAAGAATAAATAGTATTTTAAGAGTTTGAGAATGGACAGTATTTGAGAAAAAAAAGGGGATAGCGAGTGCAGTTTGATGGCAGCGATGCAGGAAGTTTTTCGGCCAGCTATTCAGTACCTAACAAAAATTCATTGACTAATGTGGCAAATTATTTATGTATATTTCTTCTTCTGGAATTCTTTGAATCTTCTTTACTGAGTCACATTCATTGCAGGTGGTTTGATATTGAAAGGATTTTAACTGAAAAAAGGTCATTATCTGATAGCAAGATAATTTGTCCTTTTGGTTGGAATCATCTGTTTGCAATAATTTTGCAAAACGGAGAACCCCCAAAAGAGGTTTCTTTTTTTACATTAGATGGTTTTTCATTTTTTTCGTAATATTTCAGCTGGGTTCTTTTTAACCGATATGAGATTGTCATAATTTAGAGATAATAAAGTGAGTAATTTTGATAATAGATATTAATGAATTTTGGAAGAGAGAGATTGAGATAGGAACCACTATTTCCGTAATTTGAGAAATCTTTTTTTTCTTAAAATTTTATATTTTGATGTATTACAAATCTTTTCCTTACTTTATTTGAAGTTTTATTTGAATTGAAAATTTGGATTTTTATTTTGTTTTTGAAATTTTGCATTGGCATTAATTTTTTAATCAGGTAAAATTTTGAAAAAATTTGTTTTAAGTAGAATGAATATTTTAAATAATTCTTTCTTCAGATGTTCTTTCTTTAGATACTGTGCAAACTTCTGCGTGCCATACCGAGTTTAAAGGAGCGTCGGCAGTTTGCCGAACTTTTCGTCGGTGGCAGCGATGTAGTAATCGAATGTTTGCTGGCACAAAAGGATCGGATCAATCTTAAAAATTTCACAGCGAAATTATCACCACATACGGCGGAAACTTCGAAAGCTGTTAATGCTGTCAACAACATAGTTTCCTTTTTTTTGTTTTGGATGTCATTTTTGTATATTAAATTGCATACAAACCATACACTTGCTACTTAGAATTGTATTCTTTATTTATTTATTTTTTTTATTTAGAATCTTATTTTTTCAGGCTTATAAGTGGAAGAACTGAGGTTTTATTTTGCAAATGGGACCGATGATAATTTATTGAGTTTTATTAATATTTCTGATATTTTGTTTTTTTGGATTTTACATTAAAATTTTCTATAATATAAAATTGAATATTGGATCATTTTTTTCTCGAAGGCAAGCATAAAGTATAAATAAATAATATAGGAGTTGAGATAAAAACAACAAAAATATGAGGAAAAGTATCACTGATTAGGCAAAGCTTTCATTGATTTAAAAGTACTTGAAGAAATTGATGAAATTACTAGTTTACTTTTAACCAACTAAAATTTTTAAATTTATTTGAAACTCACTGTTGCTTTAAGAGTCAAACCGAATTACTGAAACACCTCAATGATATAAGCATCAGCGTCATCTCTGGAACGGCAGGTAACGCTGGTCCCAATTGAAGACAAATTTCTGAAAGCCAACCTTTTCCGCGCAATGTGATCGTAGGAAATGCGCTAGTTGGATATCGGAAGCAACTGTCCAGCTGTCTGAAAACAACACCAAAGCACGAATGCAAGAAGATCCTAACTACTAGATGCTTTGAAGAAATGTAACAATAGCAGCACAGCGTCATAAGATGGAAGGAATTCTTTGAGACCAAAATTAACAATGCTGCGCCACCTGTTAACCTGGAGACGGCTGACACGTTCGCCAAACCATACGCTTGCGGGCCTCCGATAGAAGAAATATTCTCCGTTATCAATAAGCTGCGGGAGAAAATGGTCTCAAGGCTGAACTTCAAATATTCAAAAGTTGTCCATCGTTTTTCATAACGTAGCTTCAAAAAATGTACTCTCTGGTTTGGAAAAAAGAAATATTACCAGATGACTGGTGCAAAGCAATTCGGCTCTCAATTCTCAAGACAGGACATACTGCGACAACTACCAAGGAATCAGCCTACTAGATATCACAGGGAAAGATTTCGCTTTCTTCCTATTAAGATTTAGACTGATGGTAGTATAACGCGACAGGATGCACCATAACCAAGCAGGATTCAGATGCGGTTGTGCCGATCAGATTGCCACACTAAAAAGGGTGCTAAAACATCATCAGGACGTGTATTTAATCGACTTTGCGGCTGCCTTTGATTCAATTGATAGAGAGGCAGTTTGGAGGGTAATGGAATGCGACGGCGTTCCAGAGATCATTCGATATGTGGAAATGATAGAATCCTTCGAAATAAACTGGTATCCGATAAGGTTGTGTCCTTTTCCCTACAATATTCAGTTATGCAATGGATTAGATGATGGATACCGCTCAAGAGGATGTTCAAATCAGTCCAGAGCATCGTTATCATAGATCTTGAAGGCAGTGATAATCTAGTCCTTTTTGCTGACAGTTATGACGAAATGCAAATAATGCTAATCCGCAACTGCAGCAAACATTGGACTTAGGGTCAATGTAAATAAAACGAAAGACTTCGTCTTATGCAAGGAGCTGATATCATGCCTTTTTTTATAAATTCACTGCCGCTTGGGGAAGTGCCCGATTTTAACCTTAGGCCCACTCTAATACCAAATGGCCAGTCAAAAGAGAATACAGCTCGGACCACGGCAGCAAGAAATACGTTCTCCCGGTTGACGAAACCCTTATGAAGCTGTCGTGAAATTACCATAAAAACGAAAGTCCGCATCTATGTAGCAGTGATTCATTCGACCTTGCTATATGGCTCCGAGACATGGCCAGTGAGAGTGGAGGATATTAAGAAGTTATCTGCCTTTATAGGTCAGTCGAGCGGATAAAATATCACTCATGATCGCATTCATCTTCGTTCAAATACCACTTGCATTAATAATGTTATCACAGAACGTCACCTTCACTGATTAGGGCACGTTCTCCATCGTCCACCACAGAACTTGACGCATATTTCGTTACTTGCTAAGCCGTGGTTAGCATCAAAAGCGAGCTGGGCCAATCAAGACCTAGACTGATACGGTCAGAAAAGATTTCGAATGTGACCAGCGATATATGGGCTTAGACGACCCGCGCCGCCTGGTTTGAATTTTACCCTTTTAGTTGGAGGCAATTTAACCAGTAATGGTGGTAGTTGTTAGAAGAAAGACTATCCGACTCATGAAAGCACTTTACTAATGTAAGTCTATAAAGACCTGTGTATATGGAGAACTGACGAACTTTTTCGAAATAAGGACTGAGTCTGTGTCCTTTCCTCTACAATATTTACCTATACGCGATAGACTGGATAATGGACAACACTCAATGTCCAAAGGGTGTCCAAATCAGTCCTGCGCATCGTATCATAAATCTTGAATGCACTGATGACGTAGTCCTTTTTGCTGACAGTTGACGAAATGCAAATAATGCTAAATACCGTGTCAACAACTGCAGCAAGAACCGGGCTCAAGGCCAATGTAAAATACAATGAAAATTTTTTCGTCTCATATAGAAGATGATGAAATACAATTTCATCAGTTGATAGTAGTATGAGGAAACGAAACCTTTCTTCCATTCCTTCAGTTTAAATGCCAGCGAATACTTTTGAATATTCTATTTTTTAATACAGTTATCATCCTCGCGCATGTTTACTACCAGCTGCTCTTTTCGAATTTAGAAATTTCGTAAATTAATTATATTTCACTCAACTATATAATATCTGAGCAATATTTTTACATAAAAACCCTTGTCCATCATCTTGCAATGTAACGTACCATGATTATCGGAATCACTCGCTCTGCTAAATTATCGTTTCTTATTATATATTTATTTGGCTAATTTTTAATAACAAGCAGAAAACAGGAAAATTTATCATTTACTCAAAATGGATTATTCCGTATTTTCAGAAAAAGAACAATTGACTTAAACTCGTAACAAATTTGAATCATAAAGTGATATTTTGAGATTACAGTAGCTAAATGGAAATGTAAAAAGTAAAGCGATTCCTTAACCATTAAATTTAAGAAAAAAGCAGTAAACTGGAATAGAGACCACGTAAAGATATTTGATAAATGGTTGCCATGTGAGGTTTATACTTATACTTCCATATCTATAGCATTATTTCTTTGCGGTTCTTCTTTTTTAACGATATCGTCAGACGCTTCCTGAAAGATCGTAATGACCAATTCTTTGCAAAAAATACGAAAATAAAATGAAAAGATTTCAGAAAATATAATACTTCTGTTGCCAGCTTTCTGAATAGTCCTTTATATCGCTTTCTTTCTTTCAATCGCAGTTCAGATAATTTATTTTTGCATATCACAACTTGTTGCAAAGCTGCCTGAAAAAATTCTGAACATTCTAAAGATGAAACGATAACAGAAACTGATCAAGACAGAAGTAATCAAACATAAAAAAACTTCGAACATTGAAAAATTACAATTTCGTGGATTAGCTTTATGAAAATTAATTTTAAAACCTTATTGTTTGGTTCAACTTCCAAAAGTTTGTTCAAAAGCTCCAAAGCTTCTGCGATATCATTCTGTACTAAGAGTGCCTGAACTAAGTCGTCATTAGTTCCAATGCTTTGTACTATCAGATAAAACTTAATTAGGAATGGTAAGCGCTGACCGGTAACTGACAGCGTAATCAAACGTCAATTGTTATTCGATTGTCAATGGATTACCTGAGCCTTACGATACAAGGCTTTGACGTTTTTTGTATCCAATTTGAGAACCTCGTCGCACTTTTCGATACATTTAAGAGACTCACCCATTTTTGAATACACAAGAGCACTGAAAAATCACTATAATCTAATTAATAACTCTTTGAAGTATAACCTCATTTCAAAAAAGATCGCCTGAATACACTAATTTCAGTAGTTTCAAATTTTTTTCCAAATTTAATTTCGTAAAGCACTGGAAGTTTTTTAAGGCTGCATTTTTTACATAAGAAACATAAATCACCTGTTAAGATAAGAACCAATCAAAAGTTTAATTCTTTTCGTTTCACTTTCATCAGCAAAAGACTTTTCGTGTTGAAGCAGCTCATTAACACGATCATATTTTGCCAAAGCTAACTTATATTTCATCTGTTCTAGAAATGCCGTTCCGCGCTTCTTAGTTTGGTCTGCGGCTTCCAATTTCTCGTCACCAGTCATTTCCCATGTATTTTTAACCTAAAAAAAATACGAAAAAAGAGACAACCGAAAAAATCAAAATATAATTTATCTTCTTTTGTAATATAACCCACGACATCAATAAGTTTTAACAAATATATCTGCTACAATGCCTAAATCAAAAAAAACCTTTTCGAAACTACGTAGGAACACTGAAAAATCAAGCTCCGCGTTATCTGGCAAATTGTACTCAAGAGGAGCATCTTTGCCATAGGTATAACGAGATCCTCGAAAATGTAGGTGCGACTTTTCACCTCGTTGAAATCTTCGTATGGCTCGATCAATTCCTTCGGGCAGTCCAGCCTGCAATTTAACTTTTTTATCATTCGGTTGAAGAAGCACTATTGTTTGTAACTTATGAAGAATTCCACCAATGAATGCTAAACAAAAAAAGGTGCATAAATACCTCAGTTGCTTCACCAACCGTGAACGAAATCTCTTTGTTCAAAAATACGCGCCCGTTATGAGTACCAGTGACAACAACTTAAAAATCATTTGAATTTGCAAAGATATTGAAACATATTGAAAAATTCCAAAACATTTTAAAAACTGACATTCACCTCCACAAAATATTTCTTAAAATCGTCAAAATCAAAATTTAAAGAAAAACAAAAAAACCCTCGACATGGCTTCCTTCTGTGGGAAACTTGTATTTTTCACCAGGTTCAACAACAGACCGAATAATGCTTCGATCGTGTTCTGGCGATATGTCTTCGCCTTCGAAATCAAGTAGTTCTACCTATATATAAAGTGGAATTAATTATAATGAAGAATTTTAATACAATTTTAACTTGAAATAAATTGATGAATTTAGAAAAAAAAGCAAATCTATTTAAAAGCAAAAGGAAATCTACGAAAAAAATTACCTTGCAACCAAAAGATGCATACGATTAAACTACTTAAAAAAAGAAAAAATGCTTGCTGTTTTCCTGTGATTTTAATAAATAAAAAAAATTGTCGGTTCAAACCTCAAAAATAAGAGTTGCATTCGCAGGAATTTTTGGGGGACTACCAGATTCTCCATACGCATAATCTGCACGACAAGTGAGAACACATTTTTCACCCTTTTTCATTGTTGCAACGCCAACATCCCATCCTTTAATGACCTATAAAGAAAAGAATTCGATATCTTCAACAAAAAAACGACTCTTCACAAGCAAATTCCAAATTCAAAAAATTTAAAATTAAAACATCAAGAGAAGCTAATTCAGCCAAATAGAGTAAATCTAAGCTAAAATCAACTCTTCGTCGATGGAAAATAAGAAAAGGAAATGCAAAATTTAAAAAATGAGTGATTACCTGTCCTTTACCTAATTCAAACTTGAATGGCTCATTTCTATCTCGGCTCGAATCAAATACGTTACCGTCAACAAGACGACCTACATAATGAACAGTGACTGAGTCACCTTTACACGGCTGCGCATCACCAGAACCATTTGTAATAATACTTTTCAGCACTCCGCCATCCTTAAAAATTTTAGACTAAATTTAAAAATACGAATAAAACAATAATACGAAGGGCTTTGTTAACAAAATCCCCTAAGAACATACTTTTAATAGTTTTTCTTTTAATAATTTTTCTAACCATCATTTTCCTATTCCAAACTTTCTAATATAGCCTGACAAGCTCCAATGACTACTAAAGCGACAAATGCTTTTCCTCTTCTTCGTCTACTATAGCCTGACAAGCTCCAATAACTACTGGAGCGACAAATGCTCTTCTTCTTCTTCCAACAGCTCTCATCATTACCGGTTAGGCTGGCTCCAACGGCTACAAAAGACGTCTCCAACCTGCCCGATCCGACGCTACTGCTAGTAGTAATAGAAGCCACTCCTTTTTCCGTCATCTAAGTACATAAATCGCTGATCCCCTTACACGTTAAAAATTTTTCCTGATTGTATCAATCCAGGTCTTGACGGTCCTCCTCGCTTGTGATTCCAACCATCACAAGGTTCAACAAGTAACGAAGTATGCGTCAACTCCTATGGTAGACGACGGACTGCCCTAATCAGTGAAGACGACGCCCCGTGATAACTTATTAATGCAAGTGGTATTTGAGTGAAGGTGGATAAAACCACGTGCGATTTTATCTGCTTTCGCTTTATTTACGTTGATTTTGAGTCCAATTCTCGCTGCAGTTGTTAACATATTGTTTAACATTATTTGCATTTCTTCGTAACTTTCAGCAAAAAAATCTTCAGTATTCAAGATCTGCGATACGATGCTCTGGACTGATTTGTACACCTCTTGATTACCGACAAGCGGTGCCCATAATCCAGTCCATCGCACAGTTGAGAAATGCAGGAGAAAGGTCGTAACCTTGATGGACATAAGTTTTTATCTCGAAAGAGTCTGTCAGTTCTTCACATAGACGGACTTGAGCCAGGGTATGCCAATAAAATGCATTAATGAGCCGGATGATCTTCTCTGGGACATTCCATCACTTTCCAGAGCGCTGCTCCATTAATCGAATCGAAGGCAGCTGCAAAATCGATAAAGCAAGTAATGGTGGATTGCTTGTATTTGAAGCGATTTTCCAGCACCCTTCTTATCTGGTGTAAATATCTGGTCAGTACAACCGCGTCCCGACCTGATTCCTGCTATTTCGTGTTGTCATTCGAGTCTATTTAGAAGGAAAAATTTTTATGTCTAATGGGCTCATTCCTCGATAATTGTCACACTACACCCTATCACCTTTCTTAGGAGCGGGAAGCAGAATTGCTTTGCTCCAGTCTTCTGGTATTTTTTTTTTGCCATACCGGAGAATACATTCGTTGAAGGTGATTTATGAACGATGACGGACATTTGGAGGAATCAGTCCGAAGACGATCTTCTCCAGGGTTTTATTAGTCTTAAGCTTATGGATTACAGAGAGTTTCTGCTTCTGTTGGTGGCTCACAATTGCAAATGTAAGGCTCGACGGGCAAATCAATTCGAGAGAATAGATGGTTTGTCGTGGTTAAGTTTGGCTACAAAAAATTTTTTCCAACTTCTGAGGCTTTAATAGGGCACTCCATTAATATCCCGTATCATTTCACTGACCCCTTCTCGAATCACAATAACACTGTGAAGGCGAAACAGTTGCCTATTGTCACCTAACCGTCTCCATTTTCAATGCCATATCACTCCAACAACGATTTCTGTCCTGCCGTGCTGCTACCGTTTAATTCTTCGAGGCACCGGATAGTCAGGATATTCGGACTGTGGCAGCTTTTTCAGACAGTTGGACAGTTACTTCCGACACCCAACTAACGCACATCTTACTAGTATAACCTAGTGTGGAATTGGCTGACTTTTGCAGGCATGTTTTTAGTTGGGTGGGGCCAGTATTCATTGGCCTTTCCAAAGATAGCACTCACGTTCATTTCGCTGAGGTATTTCAATGATGCGGTTTGAAATGCTCTTATCGTTCCCGGATCTTTCTAAGATAGATGAAAGATCTTGGGATATGTTGTTTCTTGTCAGTTTTATACGAATTTTTGCTCGAACCATAACATGATCTGATACATGACGTTTACCAGTTTCAGCGCTCCAATAACTCCGATAAGAACGACTATCAAGTACAGAATTCTTCCAGTGGTGACTGACTAATATATGGTTAATCTAATTGGAATATTGGTTGTCCGGAGAGTTCCACGTGACTAGATGTTTCCTCCGATGCTGAAAGCATGTATTAGTAACAAAGAGTCTTCAGCAAAACGAAGAAGGTTCTCCATTGGCGAATTGGGCCCCAATACCATATTTGCCAACCATTGAGTTCATCGAAACGGCATCATGACTTACGCGCGCATTTCAATCTCACCCGAGTAGGACCGTGTCACCTCTCAGTAGGGATGAGTTAACAGTTGAAGTACCGCATAGAATTTACTCTTATCGCGGTCTCTGCGCATAAAGTTGGAGCATAGACATTGATGACTGAAATATTGTAGAACTTTCCTTTGAAACACGTGTAGGCCATACAGTCATTTACTGGTTTCCATTCAATCAGAGCGGACCGAGCCTTTTCCGATATAGCAACCGCTACGCCATTCCGTCCCGAGTTATCCAAGACTCCACTGTGATATAGCCATTACCTTTGCTCGGAACCAGGTTTAATAAATACTCGGGAGCCGACACGAGGAAGACTGACCTCCGACAAACAAGCCACATCCAAGCAGTATTTCGAGAGGTTGTGAATAGCGATCGCTTGGTTTGCAACATTCATAAGCGTTCTGACGTTCCAAGCAGCTATAGCCAACATCTCACTGCGCTTGCAAAGTGTTAACGGTTAAGCTCTCGCCTCCTTTGGCGGATTTTGAATACTTATTTCGGTTCGCAAGAAAATTCTATGGGTGCGCCTTGGACTTTTATTATTATTATTATTATAGCGCCCGGATTGTATATTCATCGCATGCACCACCGGGTCAGAAGTAACATGCGCATTGGGAGATGCAGACATCGTGTTAAAGAGACCTGACCTTTTAGCTAGAGACACTTGGAGATATAGGTGAGTCCCCAGCAGCCAATCGGATTTTTGACATCACGATAGCTTACCCTTGTTAAAGACAGAGGATAGAGGTATTTAAAATAAATTTAAAAGTTCAGAACTGATATGAAATTTAAAAAAAAAGAAAAGAAACTTATCCGATTCATAGATGACAAATGATAATAGTAATTGATAAATTACAACAATAGATGAAATATTTCTTTTTTTATTCATTAATGAGTAGAGCGCCTTTTCGACACAACCGCTCATAAGGTCAATATTCAAAATGCCCAAGCGACAAACATTCATCTAACAGTTATTCGAAAATAAAAGTAGGTCTACATCTTGATAATCTTTAATGATAGGTTACTGGTGCCAAATGGTAAATTAGATTCCATCGCCTTCAGCTTCACTTAATATTATCATTTGAGTACCTCCTACAATTTCTTCCCTTATACTTAAGTCCCACTATACATCAAAAAAAATATTAAAAATTTTCTTCTATAGCCAAAAAATAAAACCGAAAAAGAAGACAGAAATGAAGATCATTAAAAATTCAACATCATGGCAAACCAAAAATATTAAATATGCTTGGTACCATGCATCAGCGCTTATTTTAACAACTGCAACATCCTTGGCAAATTAAAAAAACTCATTAAAGCATCAATCATCTCCATAATTGATTATATCAAAAGATTTTATGTTAAAAACCTTCAACCTTCAGCCAAAATTATTTTCAAAATCAAATGTAATATTAAAAACTATTCTACACAGTTAATAAATGAATGAAAAATAATTATAAAAAATTTAGTAAAAAAAATTTTGCAGCGATTTTTTGCACAGAATTTAAGTGCAGCATGAACTGACTACTGACCTTTTGACGGTAAATAGTTTTTTATCTCCTCCACCAAAATAATTCAAGTAAATTTCCAGGGTAAAATCCTCATATTACTTCAAATTTTGAACGAAATATGTTAAAACAAACTGAATGCATTCAATAAAAAAACAGGAGTTTCGACAGCTTAATGGTTGCTTTTCCTTAAATTAGAATCAAGGACACGGATGCTCTCAAATGCCAATTCGTCGTTAAAATTATCACTTGGTGGAGACTTATATAATTTTCACTATCAAGATCCTCAAGACAAAAATTCTGCGTCATATTAGCACCAATAAAGGCAGCCTTATTAGAAATGGTGAGGGCTAGCCAATTATTTACTTCTCCAGTTCACAACCAAACAAAAAAGTATAAAACGCAAAGCATATATCAAATAAACTAATTATTAATTACTAATTCCATTCAGCATCCTGATTCGAATAGAATATACGATCGTAAATCAGTGACAAGTTTGCATAAAATTATCTTTTGCTTAAGCCAGTAAACATCTGATGGAACGGTAAATAAATTAAAAAAACTGCTAATCCTAATTTTTCGGCTTACAAACCGTACACAAATTGTGAACATTTGCATAGTTTCGATAATACTACTTTCTTACGGTACTAATTATAGGTTAATGTATATGTATACCACTCTCATCCTTACTCTTTACTTTTTTAACGTTGACCTTAGCCTAATGCTTCGATTTTATCTTGTAAATTCACTTAAATGGATCTTACAGATCGATCAATTTTAACACAGTATTTACCTCTGTTTACTTTCACGCCTGGGTATCCATAATTTTCAATTCCTTTTCGTTCAGTTGTTATTCAGTTGTTGAGTCACGTATCAATGCCATATCAAAGTTCGAAAGAGGAACCATTCATAGCAGATTGCTGCTATGAATGCAAACAATTAACAAACGGAGCATCTAATTTCCTATAACAGTGAATTCTAACATTTATTGTTGATCTACAAGTTTTCATCAAATTCTTCCATCAGACTTGACACTGCACTATTAGCAGCTTTATGGAATAATCTGAATACAATTCGGCAGTCGATCCACAGTGTGTGATTATTCCATATGAACCCAAAAAGCTAACCCTCATATTCATTCCTTCAACACTCTTTTCAAAGATAATTCCACCGTAATAACAATCCAATTTTACTAACTATAGCGTTTTACAAATTCCTACAATAAAAATAATATTCGGCAATCTGACTTCGGAATCATTATACAGAGTATTCTGAACACAATTACCTCTTAACCTTTTCTTCTAACAGGAAGCACCATTCCTAACTTGGCTGACTTCACTAGCTATTGTCACTTGTCCTTTGTCCCTTCCCAGAGATAAAAACTGAAGGTGTGGAACCCGGCATCAAACACCATAAATCAATGAACACGTGTCGAATGGATTTAATCGATGTTCTACCATAAGACATCTTATTCAGCTAAAGAAACAAATTATACTGCTTTTGGCTGAAATTAAAGATTAATTGCTTTAAAACGTTTATTTATTTCAATTTAATTAATAAAACTTACAATAAAATTGAATTATTATTAGAAACCAAGTGATCAAGGAAAAGCAAACCTCGTTAACGTCCAACACGTTTCCCAAATTTTCCTCCGACATCGCTGAATTCCCCCTCTGCAATAAATATGAAATGATAGAGAGACAATTATGTTTAAAATCCAGAAATTTCTAGAAGTCATCATCGAGTTTCAAATTTTTACACCTTTTTCACGGCCATGGCCATTCACCTCACCTTTTGCGGTCAATTACTATTGCACGGTCGCGTCCACACTGCTAATGGGCAGCACTATTAATAAGAGGGAGATGTTTGGGTTTTTCTTGCCGGTTGAGGTTTTCGTCGTTTGTTGTTTTTTTTTTTTCATGGTTTAATTTATGAGTTGATTTCACGTAAGTCGCATTTTGAAATTTCGAAATTAGACCAGCAAATTTTTCGTGTTTGGACATTTGAACTATAAATCTTTGAAGAAATTATTTTTGTTTTAGATCGAATTACATGGAAGAAATACAAGACGTAAGAAGTGAAACCGATGGAAGTGGAATCCATCAAACAGCAACAAATTACCAGCAGTCGGCTCCGATGATACGAATTGCAGCTCAGCGCCCTCTTTCAGAAAGTCAGTACGCTGCTTTAACATCGGCAGGAGCTGTTGCTCCTGGAGGAACATTGAGGTTATCGTTTATTCACGTCAAGTATAAAAAATGCGATTTTACTCCTCATTTCTAATTTGGTTCATCTTATTGGTTGTTATTGCGATGGGAAATTTTTGCCAGAGCCATTTTGGAATAGAAATTCAGATTGGTCGCAACACCATCCGAATTTTTTGATAACATGTTTTTACTCCTGTCAGAGGCGAAGTCTGATACTTACGACTATAACTGTAGAACTGTAGAATAATAGAATGGTTGTTGCTTTGAACACCGGCATTGGAGATCCACTCTCAGTAGGAGTAAGCATAATTCAGAAGAGTTATACTGGGTACACTGGCGGCTCACCCGTGCTTCTATCTCCAAGTCTTCGGAGTCCTTGGTCGTCTGGTCTACCAAGTCAGCGGAACGAGCTTGAATAGAAAATGATGAGTATCTTTAGGTTTCATTAATGAAACTCATTGTTTTCTAATCGTTCATTATTGTTATTACGATTTTTAATGTTAGTGCTGTTTTTTTTTGCTCTTATTATTACTGTAATTATTCTAATATTGTCATATTTATTGTTTTATTTTGAAATCTATCATCTATTATTTTTATTATAATAAATATTTGTTAAAATCAAAATCATTATTTTGTCCCACTATTTTGTTTTATATTTCGTTTTATCAATTTTCAGAAAGTTTTGTTTGATGTGTTGATGGATATTTCTTTACGTTAAATATTATGGAAGAGTACGCTTCAAGACGTTAAAAATTCTTTATTCACTAATTTCAGAGATTTCATCGATGATTTGGAGGAATATGCACCAACGATACCAGATGCAGTTACCGTACATTATATGAGAAAAAGTGGAGTTGATAATACAGATCCTCGATTAGTTCGACTGTTTTCTCTTGCAGCACAAAAATATATGTCTGATATTGTTTTAGATGCGATGTTACAGGTTATTTTTTTGCAAATTATGTGCGTTATTTCCTCATATTTCGTTAATTTATTATTTTTTTTATTGGCGTCTGCAAAGCAGAAATGTGCAGGTGAGATAAGTTGCTAGCCATCAAAAAGTTTTTTTTCTTATCATTCTACGTTTTTATGACCTTAATTTCATTATCGTCTAGAGATGTATTTTTTCTTACCCGTTCTTTAATGATACAGTAATTTCTTTATCTAGGCGTCGATTAATTAGGAGGGTTTGTTGTTATATGAGCGGTTATTCCGAAAAGGTGCTCTGTTCATTAATCATTAATTATTAATCAATAAATTAGTAAAACGGCATTTATCAGTCTACTCTTATTTATTTTTTATTTTTTATTTGCTATTTGCTATTACGTACCAAAATTATAATAGTATTATTTTCTGCGAATCAGTTTTTTTAAAAATTTAATTTCTTAAATTATCTTTAAATTCTATTTTTTTAAAATTTGATTATTTTTGCTTTTGTCTTTGACAGGAACTTGTCATGGTATCAAAAGTCCGAGTGGTTTCCACCCGTATCTTTGTACCCAAGTGATTCTATGGTGAAAAGGTTAGGTCTCTTTGGCGCGACGTCGTATCTTCAGGTGTTCATAATACTTTTAACTCGGTGGTACATGCGATAAATATGCGATTCGGGCATAAAAATACTAAAGTAATTCCAAGGGTTGGGCATAGGATATGCTGGCAAATCGGAATAATTGCAGTCAGAATTCATCAAGGGAGGCGAGAACCCAGCCGTTAACACACTTTGTAAGCGAGACGAGATGCTGACTATAGCTGCTTGGAATATTAAAATGCTTTTGGATGTTGCAAGCCAAGCAATCACTGTCCACACCCTCTCTAAATACCTGTTCGTTGGAGGTCCATCTCCCTCATATCGACTCTCGAGTAATTATAAACCTGGTTCCCAGCAGAGATATTGTCTTTATCACTGAAGTGTCTCGAATGTCTCGAATAACTTTGGGCGAAATGGCGTAGTGATTGTCATGTCTTAAAAGGCTCGATCCGCTTTTATTTAATGGAAGCAATAAACGACAATATGGGCTACGCGTGAGCGCGTTTTAAGCCGAATTATTGAAGCTTCTCAATGATATAGAAGTCAGCTATATCTCTGTAAACCTAGATGAATACTTGTCACAACTAAAGGAATGTTTCCAAAAGTCAGTAGTAAGAAGTTGCGTGTCGAAAGCAACTGTCCAGAGTAGCCAAAATCCGAATGTCAGAAGACCCTGAGTATCCGCTGGTTCGAAGAATTACAACGATAGCAGTACGGCGGCACAGAAATCGCTATTGGAGTGATATGGCCTTGAGAATGGAGACGGCGTCTCGGTTAGGTGATAATAAGAAGCCATTTTGCCTTCTTCACAAAGCAGCTCGAGGAGTCAGTGAAATGACACTTAATAAAACGGGTGTTTTTATCTTATATCTTACACATATCTTATACCTATTTTTATCAATTCATTGCTGGTAGAATAAGTACCCGATTTTAAATATCTTGAATCCTTTCTAGTCCCAAATGGCTAGGCAAAGAGGCAAAGGATGAAATAGCAAAGGATAATGGCAGCTAGAAATATGTTTTTCCGCTTGACGAAATGTTTATGGAACCATCGTGAAATTATCATGAAGACGAAAATTCACATCCATTTAGCAGCGATTCGTTCGATCCTGCTATGTGGCTGCGGGACATGGGCAATGAGAGTGGAGGATATTAAGAAGCTACCAGCCTTTGAACACATTTATTGTCTAAGATACATTTTACGGATCCGTCGAGCGGATAAAATCGCACTTGATTCTATCCATCTTCGATCAAGTACCACCTATAATCTTATCATAGAGAGTTGCCTTCGCTGGTTAGGACACGTTTTCTGTCGTCCACCACAGGATTTGGCCCATATTTCGCTACTTCCCGAATCCTATGATGGTTGGCATCAAAAGCGAAGAGGGTGGAGTGATACAGCTAGCCTAACCGATAATGTCAAGAGATGATAGAAAAAGAAGAAGGCGTCGGTTAATTCGGAAGTGTTTTGAAAATCATGAATTTACCATAAAACACTTTGTTTATTCATTTTGTTTACAATGAATTAATAATTAAATAATGAATTAATTTATCCCTTTTTTTGGCTTTTTATGTATTTTGGAGCCTATATTGAAGTCTTTAATGATTTTCAGGCTCGTATGAAAGGTTTGGGACAAATGAAAAAAGGAACTAAGGAGACAAAATTTGCGTTAACATCTGAATTGCTGGAATCAGTTTTAGCCGAATATGGTATAAAAATAAGGAGGCCTCCATATTTTATGTAGAAGTAAACTGTTTGTATTTTTTGCTTTGTATAACCAAATTCTTCTTTGCACCTTGTCGATAAGGTCCTTTGATATTGCAAATAAAGCTGATTTTGATTAATTTACTTTTATTGAAACTTTTATTGTTGATTAATACTATGAGATTTAGAAACCATTTTTAGAAACCATTCATCTTTGAAAATTTTCTGTAAGTTGATTTATTCAGGAACTATGTACAAATAGGACAAACAAAGCATTTTTATATATATTATTAGTGAACAAGGGAAAGATAAAGAAAAAGTAGAATAACATTAGTAATAAAAAATATAAAAGAAGTATTTATGGGGTGAAATTAAATTACGAAAGAACAAATAAGTAATAATTTTAGGCAGTGGTACTTGATTCTTTTCCAAGTACTGCTACATATTCTGGTTTCATGTTCTGTGCTTTTTATTGTGTTGAGCTTCATATTTAATCATGATGCTACCAGTTGCAATTTTTATATATATATATATATATATAGTAATTATATTTATATCTATATTCACAGGTTGTGATTTCTGCTCTTCCATAAGACTAGTATTTTTACTAGTAAATGAGTAATTTACTTGTTTTTTGTTCCAATTTTACCAGTTGATGCTGATGAATCACCTGTCCTTCTGTAGCCATGGGACTCCCTAGCATATTTGTCTAGTGCGACAGTCTAGTGGAGCGAGTCTAACCAGTAATGGTGAGGGTTCTCAAAAAAAAGTTTTATAAAAAAATCTCGTCCTCACTCTCTGTGAATGTTATAGGTCATTCTTAAACTCGAGTTCTCTGACAGAGAATTAAGATCTATTTCATCTATTCCTAATAATGCTCTCTTCTGAACAGAGATATCTGAATGTTGCTATTAGAATCTGTTTTGCGGCTCACAACCTCTAGTGCTCCTACCATCACTCGCATTCCATATCTCTTTTTCCTCTTTCAGCCACTGGGATTTTTTTAGCTTATCATATTTCTTTTCTTCTTTCTGATGTTCCCTTCATTTAGTGTTGCTATATCTGATTTTTCATTTTTGCCTAGTACCATAATATCTGTCTCGTGGCCAATATTTCTTGTATGTTTGGATAGTTCGGGCGGCACCTTGGCCTTATTATTGTCCATGATTTCTTGGAGGATTTCCGTTTTGGCCTTAGGGGAGAGGTCTGAGCCATATGCCAAGCGAATATTTCTGTGGTGCCAGCTGCTTGGTACTTGATTATGCCATTCAGTATGTACTATTCCTGCCGCTACGTATTGTACAATTTCCATCTTGAATCCCGTTTGATATAGTTGATGCCTATTTCCTGTTTCGAGAGATCGGGTATCGGGTGTGATTAATGTCTCATGCTGTCTTTTAGTTCAACTTTTTACAACTACGGTTATCAGTAGGATTTTTCAGTGTCAGCCACTTTAGCTATCTATCGATGGTACATCCATTCATGCTTTACCATAATATTTCTTGATTTTTTTTCAGTGTATGCTGTGCTTCAGGCGTTCCCAGCAACGTATCCTTTGGTCTTTTGCTAAAAGTATTCCCAAATTCCCACAACCCAGTTTATCGCATAGTCGAAAATTTTATGGGAGAGGATATAGCTTTGATCCGGTTCCCTTTTTCAAAGATTTTCGGTTCTCAATCTAGGCTTGTGCTAACGTAAACTCACAAATGCGTTAAAAAGTTTGTTTATTCATAGTGATCAGCTTATCAGAGCGCTATTTATCAAATCAGAAGAAGCGAAACCGATGAAGATAATGGTACGTTACTTGAAATATTGCAATACTTTCGGCGTAAAGATTGGTCAACACAAGAACCGGATGACCAAAATCCAGCTTGGTTGTGGTGTGTGTTCCACTGCCAGAAGTTCAACTGAAGAGGCAAAAATCTTCCAAGAGATGTCTACTTCTTCGACAGTCGTCACAGTTCTCTTGTCTTTCTTGTGAAACGAAAGGACTGCATTGTTTCGGTTTCATGCTATTTGTTATTTACCTTATACCAGTGAATATAACTTTAGTGTCTGGCAATATTTAGAGGGTTCAGTTCTGAGAGTGTCTTTTCGTAGGGTGTTATTGGTCTTAAGATCCACAACTACGGAGATAATTTCGTGCTCGGTTGGCAGCTTGCATTTGCAGTTGTGTGGTTTCATATGTTCCCATCATGTTCAAGATGTTGGAGGTCTGTTGTTTTTAAATGTTAATGTTAAAGAATTCGCTGCTTCGGAAAACGGTCTATGACAGTTAACGGGATTTTCATCTTTATGTAGAATCACTGAGCCTTTCGCGAACTGCGGTTGCTTTGCAAAGCAACCGAAAAATTTTGCATATCGCCTACTCCTTACTCGAGCCGTTGTTATCTACATATCCATGTTGTTTTTTGTTATGCCAATGGTTCTATAAGCTTCTGTATCATCATTTTACATTTTTCAAATTTCTTTTTCTTTTTCATTATATTTCATGTTGCAGATTTCGGTTTTTTATGCTATTGCAGATTTACATGGATTTTTGTTGTGTTCAATATTATTTTCGAGTGTTATGGACGAGTTAACCACTTCATTGGATGCTATTTATTGCTTATCTTTTTTTTTAAGTATAAAAATGAATTTTTTGCTTCACATATACGACACCAGCAAATTTTTCATTTTTATGTTTTTTTTGTTTTTTTTATACGGATTTGAAGTAATTTTCATATCGATTTATAATACTTTTTTATGAATTCTGATTATGTGGTTTTGCAATAATTTAAGATAAATATTTCAGTGCCAAATTTTCCGTGGAATTGTTTTTCGATAATTTTATATATCATTAGTTACTCGCTTCTTTTAAGAGAATAATAAAGATGTCGGCCATCATTTATGAAAAAGTTCTTATTTTCAGACTTGTTTTTTTTAGATTTCAAAATGTTTGGTCGTAGATGTTGTTCGTCGTTTTCAATAAGGCAAATGACTCAGTTGGCAGCGCGATTCTGTGCAGGAAAAAATGTTGTACATGTGGTGGATCCAGTCGTTGACTTACGACATCGCTTTGATGATAAGGATGGACTTTCACAAATGCTTAAAGCCAGGCGAGATTTTTTAAAATTTTTTCATTGCAGCTGTGCTCATGATTTAAACTGTGGAGACTTTGAAGGCTGTGGTGATTTTAACTAGTTGGCTTTTTATTTTTCATTAGCACAAAGGTGGTGGATATTCGCAGATAACATGATTTTATCCCTTTGATGTCAAATTGAGCAAGTTATATGAACTATCCAAAGATTTCGTACGGCGCTATGCTTATCCCTATGCTGCTTTAGTATAATCTGTATGACAGCCTCTTTAAATGTCTTATAGAATAGACCCTTGTCATGTTCCCTGAAGATGTTATCAAACACTCTTTGTATATTTTTTTGTGTCTGCAGGTAAATGTGAAAGGAATGTAGATATACCGGATTTTAGATTTTAGATCAGTATATCAAGAGGTATAATCCATTTCGTTCTGCCTACATTTTTTGTAATAATCACATAAATATATAACCACTCTTTACGAGTATTTTATTTGCATTGATGCTGATTTTCTTGTAGAAATATCGTAATGGATGTTAATGAACTTGATGTGAAGTACAAACGATGGTGGAATATATACGAAAAATGGATTAATGATGTAAAGGCTATTTTATAAAAGGTACCCTTCTCACTCCCTGTATCGCGAAACGGCGAAAATGGTGTGCCGATTACAGTCGAACCCATAGGTTGATGGATTAATTCACAATATTCACAATATCCACTGAACTATCGGCATACAGCTTACGAAAACTCCATTTTTAGCCTCCTCTTCACCGATTCTTTTTTGACAATATTTATTAATAATGCAAATTTCCATTTTCCACTTTTACGACTCCATAGTGGCCTTTTTACTTTCGCCGTTTTGCAACCTCTCTGCGATATGGGTCTACTTCAATCTCGAGATCTCTGTCAGAGAACTGGAGTTTAAAGGTTTTGTTTTTAGGTGTATTATTACTAGTTTCTTAGATATTCTTAGCAGTGCGTTTTATCGGAAGGAGATCTCTGGTGTTGTTCCTGGAATCTGTTGGAGCCACTTTTCCAATCTGGGAGTCATAGCCACAAGAACCATTACAGCGACCATTTTGACCCTCATTTTCCATATTTCCTGATCCTAGTTTTTCTCTAGTTTCTTATTCTTTTATTCTTTCTTTCTAATTATTTATTTAATTATGAACGTTTCATTCATTGGAGAAAAAATGAAGCTACATTCTCACCTGGAAATAGGTCAACTTTGCTCTACACTCAAAATAACCCGAAAGAAGAGAAAATGGATAAGCACCCAACAAACATGGAGGATAGAAGTTCCCTTCCAACATTCCAGTTTAAAAGCACAGCAGTTGACATGTGGCAAAAAATCATGAGTCTGGTTGTAATTAATTCTCAGGACCGACCGACTATCGAGGTTGTATCAAGTAGCACCAGACAATATACTTGTTATTAGAATCATTAGAACAATTCTTTTTGCCACTATAATTGGTGTACGCCACAGCCGCCGTAACTTCGATATAGAATAAAGAAAAATAATAGCATGTTGAATAATAATAATAGCATGTTGTTCCTGGAAAATGGAGCTGGAGAATCAGGGCATCAAAGTGAATAAATTAGTTGGCAAAACTACAGAAGGATATGCGGATTAAGAATAAAACTCGGCTTTTGGAAAAATATCAAAGCGACATTCCATCATAAGACTGTTAAACAAAGATTCATAGAACATGAGTCATTATGTGAGTAAGAAAGCATTAGGAACAGCATGAGCACTTGCTACTCATAGTTTCAAGATTGGTGGTCCTGAATGACCATTCTGTGCAACTTGGATTAAATAAAGGAAAGCATATGACTTGTTGCTTCACACGCACGGATCTGTGATTGTATCTGTGATGATATTCTTTACAAAGTCAATAGGATAAAGGCTGAGAACTCAATGATACTGTGGAAAACGACACTTGAAGTCAACTCAAAGCAGTTTCCACAAGTGACTATCAAGTGCGGCATATTATCAAGGTGGCGTATTTATTATCTCTCTCTTTGTTCTAAATATCTAAATCCGCTGAGATAATCATGAAAAGTGGATATGGATACGAGTTCAAGAGAGGAATTGCCATCAACCAACTTCTTTACGTGGATGATATTAAGCTATATGCAAAAAATGAACGAGATATTAACTCGCTCATCCATCTAACTCGGATTTACAGCGAGAACATTGAGATATCATTCAAATTAGAGAAATGTGACCGGATGGTAGTAAAGAGAGAAAAAGTAATAACGACTAATGGGATGGACTTGCCCTCATAGAGATAGAGTAAGAATATAGATTAGCTATAAGTACCTTGGTATCCCATAGACACATGGCAACCACGATGAGGAAAACTGCAACATCTAAATGTCACAAAGGACAAGAAAAATCACCTTGAAGAGCCAGCTTAATGGGAAGAACAAAATCCATACTATAAATATATGTTTTATCAGTCATCAGGTAGGCAGCTGGCATAGAAGATATACATAAGAAGACATCGAGGCTGTGAAGAGCTGAAAATTCCTAACAATGCACCGAGCTTTCCACTCTAAGTCTGAACATTCAAGGACCAGCGGAAAAAAAGGTAGGCGGAACTTGTTGAGTGTGAAAACCATTGTCATCTGAAGCATTCGGGAATGCATTAGCAACATATCAAAGGATGAGTTACAGAAAAAATGCCTGAAACAACAAAATACTGAAAAAAAACCAAGGTTAGAAAATATCATGGCAAAGCAAGAGCTCCCATTGAGTATACTAATGAGAAATAGCTGAGGTGACTGAGGTGATATTGAGAAATGCTACCAGTGGTTGGAAAAAGAAAGCACTGGTGATAGATACAAGTGGCAAAAACAATAAGAGGACAATGCGAAGCTAAATAAATCAGGAGATGAAAGAGAATTGGAAAATATGGTATGTGAAGGCCAGAGCAGTCCCATTGGTAATAGAAGTGTGGAGAAAATAGTATTTTTTATTGCGCAAAGAAATAGAGCGAGCACAGTTGGAGTTTAGAATATCGTAAACAGTAAGTAAGTGCAAGTGAGAGTACAGATCTAACTCAAACATTCATCTCCAAGATAAATCAAACTCAGTTGCTATCACTAGGTGCGGTGTGCATTGATATGTATGCAACATTGTTTATTTATGAACATGAATAGTTAAAAACAGGGAATAATATAATGTAATTGTGTAATTCTTTGTACAATGTAATTCTTGACAAGGAACACTAAGGGTGACTCATAAACTATAAAAGTGTCTTCAATAGATTCTAGGAACAACATTAGAGATTTCTATTCAGTTGAGTGCTCTGTTAGGAACACCTAAGATACTATGAACTCTTAAGCTTCCAGGCCTCTGCTTGAAAATGATCCATACCACCCGAATGGGATAAAAAAACGATTTATACATTATATATATATATGTATATAATTATTAATTGTTTCATTCTAGTACCAAAACATTAAAAATATTTGCCAAACGTTAGCTTTTTTTTCGTGGTTCATTCTTTGTCTAACTATTATTTTTTTTATATTTTAGTCAAATATGGTTGTTAATCTACATAGATTTATTTCTTTAAATATAGTTGGTCGAAGATGATGGGAAAAAAATAAGCACTTCATTAAAGAAGGAGTTAATAAGTGAATCAGATGGGCTAATAATGGCATTAAGTCTGCCTAACGATATCAGCGATATAGTTGTGCCTCAAAAATCTATGTGTTCTCCGAAAAACAGTGTGAAAACTTCACATGTGGATTTTTTGCGGAAAATGGGAATGATAAAGGTATTTTTATATAAATCAGTAGTCGTCAATCTTTTTCCAGCAATTTCCCAGATGATGTCATAAATATCCATAGACTCCTAGTGCAATTTTTTCAAAGTTTTAAATTTTTTATTGAATTTTTTTATCTGAGAGTTTTGGATGGGTTCTTATAAGCTACATAATATAATCATTAAGAATGATTTGTTGTCTTTCAAATAAACTAAAAATTTATAATCTGAATTATATTCTCAACCACTCCATGACTTTTGTTGAGACCATTTGACTTTATTTGATATAAATTAATTTAAAAAATTCGTTCGGTAGTGAAGTTCTAGTTTGGTATCCAATTAGTAAACGTGGTATACCGGCAGATTTAGTTGCATGCACGATTTATTATTTATTTATTATCATTATTCATTATTATTCAATGTTCTTCTTTATTTAATGATCGTTTTTTTCCCATCCTATGATTACTGTTTAATAATGATAATAATTCATGTTCTGTTGACTTTGTTTAAAATTTAGGTTGATTATACAACCCCGTCGATTCACCTTGTTGGTTTACCCGCTTCGCTGCAATTATCACTAAAGAATTTTTTTTTGGATCAATTCAGTGACATAGCAATTTTGGTTTGTTTCTATTCGAATTAAATAAATCGTAAATTTATCTTCTCTTTTATTTCCTTATTGAGATTATTGAGATTTACGTCAATAACTGTGACAGACGACGAAAAACATGGATTAGCCAGCGGAAACTGCACTTTAATAATATTGGTACAGAAAGTTTTCATATTCATCATATTCGAACGAAGATGAATACAATCACGTGATTATGTCCGCTTTGCCAGTGCATTGTACATACCTCAAGAATGAGTCAGAAGTAGACAGCTTTTCTGATTTCTTTTATTGACCATGTTTCTCAAGCAGAGAGAGTAAATTGGACAGATTACCCCTTCTACCAGGTAGATGTGGAATTTTGCCTTATTTATATCGATTCGAAGCCCTGTTATTGACGATCGCTCTGCATCTATTGTAGCTCCTCGTACCTGTACTACTGTCAGTGCAGCCATCTTCATTATCTTATTTAAGGTCCTTAATATTCTACTGTGCCCTATATCTTTTAAATATCGGCTGTGTCCATAACACAGCCCATCGCATAATTGGAAAATGTGGAGAGAAAATGGTTCTCTTTTATGAAGATTATGTTTTCCCCTCCCCCTCCCACCACACACCCACATTCACATACTTGTCGATGGATGTCGATAAAATGCTTCAGTAAGCCTGCTTATCTTCTTTAGAATATCGTCTTTCACTTACCATTGCTCCTTAACGGAGCTAAGACAGCGGCAGATTAGTTGTGAATGGAAACGGTATTTCAGTATCATCGAAAATTTGGTGTGAACAATCTGTACAATAAGTTCATTCGGCAAAAAGGACGCAAAATCTTTCCAGAAATATCTAATAAGCTTTGGTAGTTGTCGCATTATATCTTTTTTTTTTTTGGAAGTGAGCTGTCTTGCTCTAGTCACATCGTATTTTGTGAGCTGTCTTGCTCTAGTCACATCGTATTTTTTCCTTATCCCATACTAGCCATTGTAAGCTTTGGTAAACACATATAAAGAATTATATTTGATTATGAATTTGTAATTCTTCCTTAAGGAGATATAATAATAATGAAATTTTGGGCGATTGTTTTTCATTCAGTTATTTCATTCAGTTATTTAGTGTGCATTCAAAAAAAAATTTTTCTAGGTAGCTACGCCATACATGGTTCGTGGCGCGATCATTGAAGCACTAAATTTGCCAAAAGAACAGTTTCCATATTTCAACACTGGCGAGGATTTTATCAATTCGTTTTACCTCGTCGGTTTGCTTTTTTCATACAAGTATGACTGAGAAAAAAATTATTTTGGTTTAATTTGTTATCACAGACTATTTTAAATTTTAAATGGAATGGTCAATTTTGGTTTGTCCCAGTCGTTTGCATATTTGATTATTTAACATTTTTAAATTTCCTGTACAGTCCCTTTGCAGGACAGTGTTTGCCATCTTTACTGTCGATTTTGATTAAAACATGTCTCAGTGATAAAATTAATGAATGGCCAATTAGATTAATTACATCCGGTGCATCGTACCGCACTTTTTCGTCACACCGTGCTACTGATGAAAATATAAATTTATATAACGCTCCACAGCAGATGCTAGTAACGTTATTAATAATATGTAATTCGGCTATTGAAGAATCCTTGGAATATGACAATATCATCAACAGGCTGCAGAAGTTATTTCTTATAAAATTGCCATTGAATTGTCATATAGATAATATTCCTCCGGATCAGTTATTCAATTTTGAATCAGCTGCTTCCTCTTTAAGAACTGAATCGAATATTGAAGTATGTTTTTATTTTTTTAAAATAAATATTAAAATAAAATATTTTTTTAAAATAAATAAAGTAAAATATTGTCAGTTTTTTCTCATTCCATTAAATTTTTAATGGTATTAATCGCATATCCTTTTTAATTTGCAGTTTTCATGTTTATTAATATTCTAAAATAGCATTCACAATTTTTGCTGGGTATAATGAATAAATTCTTATCTACAGGTGGCACGAATAAGCCGTTCAGGTACTTATATCTCGAATAGGCTGAATGTCGTTTACGGTTCAAACATAAAAACGCAATTTGTATTTCTTGTAAATGCAGAGATAAATCTTACTAGGTGATTATATTGTTCGTTTTAAGCTAATTTTTATCAATCTTCTTTTACGAGGTGATTATAAGCCCAGTTTTTTTTAAAACTTTATACATCATGGTTCTAAATAAGTCGCTATAAGGTATGCGCGAAGTTTCGTCATAAGGCATGTTTTCTATAAATTCTTTCTTTCTAAATTCTAAATTCTTTTTCTTCTAACAGCTCTCACTATTACTGGTTAGGCTGGCTCCAATGGTTACAAGGGCTATAAGATGCTTCCAAGCATCGCGATCTGATGCCATCTTCGACAGTAATAGAAGCCATTCCTTTTTTCATCGTCTAAGTCCATATATTGCTGGTCCACCTCTACGTTCAAAATCTTTTCTGACCACATCAGCCCAGGTCTTGATTGGCCCACCTCGCTTTTGACATCATCCATCATACGGTTTAGCAAGTAACAAAATACGCGTCAGCTCCTGTGGTGGATGACGGAGAACATGCCCTAACCAGCGAAGATGACGTTCTGTGATGGTACTACTAATGCAAGTGGTATTTGAAGGTGATGCGATCATGTGAGATTTTATCCACTTGACTGACCCGTGAAATATACCTTAGACAAGAGTGGTCAAAAGCCGATAACTTCTTAATACCCACTCTCATTGGCCATGTCTGAAAGCCATATTGCAAGATCGAACGAATCACGGCTATATAGATGCGGACTTTCGTTTTTATGGTAATTTCACGACGGCTTCATAAGGGTTTCGTCAACCGGAAGAACGTATTTCTAGCTGCCGTGGTCTGGGCTGTATTCTCTTTCGACTGGCCATTTGGTATTAGAGTAGGCCCAAGGTTAAAATCGGGCACTTTCTCAGTCGGCAATGAATGAATTTATAAAAAAATCATGTTATGCATTTTATCAGTTCCTTCCACATAAGAAAGACTTTCGTTTTATTTACATAAGTATATTTTAAATAAATTAGAGAAAACTGACGAAATTTTGTCGAATTTGTAAGATTTCAGGGTTGTTGCCACTGTTTTTGAAGATTACATGGTTGATTCCAAACCGATACCGAGTGAAATTCAGTACTTATTGAAAAGCCATTGTCAATTGTGATGTTTTTTCAAATTAAGGTTCAATTCAATTTTTGTTTTTTATTACTTAATAAATACTTTAGCGTGCAATAAAGGAAAATACCGGTACCCTGTAGGCTTATTAACGCCTCATTTTAAATAATTTAAGCATTATGTTACTAATGTTTCTAGTGTATTGATGTTTATGATTATTTTTCTAGAGTTTCAGTAGAAATATGGATGGTCAATGCTTTAGGATCGATCGCTTTTATTCTGGCTTCATTATTGCTGAAGCTATCTTTAAATTATTTCTAATTACGGCTAAATTATGCATAAAAGCTCTGATCAATTGTTTATTTTTACTTTGATGTTATTTGCTATGAGAGATTTTTCCAGCGCTTTGATCAAGATCAATTTAAGTGAGTATATTGTTTGTTATCACTGAATATAATATTATATAAAAATTATTGAATTGTTGGTAATATCAATAAATTAATGCATTATACATAAGTGGATGTCAGGCTATTTAAACGATAGATTTCAAGATTTATGTATCAGTTATTTCTCCGGTTTGGTACTATAAATTGCAAATTATAAAACTCATAGATATTATATTATTAGTATCGGAGGGATATCGCGGAATTCTATCGAAAAATTCTAAAGGAAAATTTTATTTTGAAAGAATGGAATAGAAATGTAGAAATGTAGCGGGTTTTGAGCAAATGTCAAATGGTGTACCGTGTTTAAACAATTTGCTATTTCTATGTATCTCGGGAAAAAATTAAGATTGGCCAGATTTTTTCGAAATTCTTTCAAATCTCCGTTGAATAGTATTAGCTACCCACTATCTTCTTCCTTTTGTACACTTCTCAACCCGTTCTTAATATCCTTTTATATCCTATATTACCCTTCAACCGTTTCAAACTATGTTTTCCTTCCCTAATATTTTTTTCTGTGGATCTGTTGTTCCCCATTAACATCATTCAAAGCCCCGATAAGTTCACTTCATCAAATCTCAATATTTGATTACCCACTAATAACGTTAGAACTCTCCTTATATCTTAATATCTATACCTTTTCATCTGCTTTCATTGGTCATCCATTGGTCATCTGCTTTTACTACTTTGAGCTCCGACCTATCGCGTTCAAACCATTTGATTATCTTTTAAAACCTGTCATATTTGTGAAAAATCTCAGGCCCTCAAATATTCTTTATATATACGCGAAATTTGTTAGTGGCATTGTTTCAGACCTTTTCCTACTTTAAGCCTTCTAAATCCACTTAGTGCCACTCATTTTCATTTTGTTCCGTTATCCCCATACTTCGAAGTGAACTTATGCCACAGCTACAAATTGCAGTTATTTAGCTGCAAATCTGCATAAAAATTTGCAAAATGTAGAACGAAGGTAACATGTCGAACGAGTATAGCGGAAATTTAAGAAAAATTGTAGAACATTGGTGAAAGACAAAATAGGGCATTAATGTTTATTGAGGGAATTTTAAGGATACATTAAGAACTATGCCGAAGTTAGGAAAAAAATTTTGTCTCTCCGTAGGCAGAATATTAACATAAGTAATTTGTCTGCATGAATGTTTAAAAAAATTGGCCTTCAAATTATCTCTTTGGGCTACTTTAACTTCTACCGCAAATTTTATATTTATAATTAAAATGAAAAATTCTGCTATATTATCCTATTTTATTGACAAGCAGAATTTATTTCAGCACCACTGTTTTATCTTTTCATAGACTTGTCCGCAGGATGGAGGAAACGAGACGTAAGATGGCTTGAGCTCAGAACAAAACTTAGCCAGTTAGTAATTTGCCTGTGCCCGGTCTTTTTTGCTCCTATTTACGCGGAAGCAGGATGAATATGTAGAACAATGATTTTAAAAAGACGCTTTATGAAAGTTTTTTGCAAATTTATATTGAAATCAAAAACGATGTATTCTAACCATCGGTTTAAGAGGAAACTTCAATAGTAGCATTGATTACTGAAATATAATCACCTTAATGGGTAGTCTCGCACCATCCCTCCATAATTTTAAAAAATAACAATATTATTGGCAACATCGCGTCTTTCACTGTTTCACTGTAAGGACTACAAGATAAATCGAAATCGAAATTTTTCGAATGCGATTCATAAACAAAAAATTAATTTCATATTATGAAATAAGGTAAGCTTTGGTCTTTGTTGGAACAAATAATCTCAAAATTACTTTTGTTTTATATTATTTATATATCATAAAAAAACTTTTTTCTCACTCCTTGTAGCTGTCATGATCATCCTCAACCTCAGGTCCTCTACTAGAGGCCTGGGATATTGAGGGTTCTACACAGGACCTTAGCTGTTCCTAATAGTGCTGTTCTGATGTTGTTCTTGGAATCTGTTGAAGCCACTTTTCTAGTTTAAGTATCACAATTCCAAGTTCTCCAAGATTACTTTGGTCTTCAATTTCCACATTCCCTCTAGATCATCTTTCAGCCCTTGGTATTTTTCATATTCCTTCTTCCTAACGTTTTTGTCACATGGCATGGCTCTATCTATCACCAGTGGTGATTTCTGATTCTTGTCTACCGCGATATCTGGTTGACCTGGCCAGTACTTGTTTGTCTGTCTGGATGGAGAAGTCCTATAGGATTTTCGCCTTATTATTTTCTACGATTTTCTGAGGGATCTTTCATTTAATCTTGTGAGGGTCTAAACCATATACTATTTCTCTATCTTCTGCATTTCTTTAGACGATGCCAGCTACGTGGTTATGTTTTTCAGTGTATGTTGTTCCATTTTGCATTTTATCTTGCCACTATGTGTTGGGCGTTTTTGGACAGCATGCATCCAGAATTCTATCTAGTGTTATAGATCCCTGCTTCAATGGATCTGGTGCTTAGCATCTGTTCTTGTGCTGTAATGATCAATGCCTCAGTGTTGCTTTTTAGTTCGGCTTTCTGCAACCACTGTTAGGATTTCAGAATGTCAATTACATCAGCTATCTATTTATGATGCAATCCATGGAGGGCTTTGCTTTGCCATGGTATATCTTTTGCTTGATCATTTTGCATTGTCTGTACTTTCTTCAGATATTCTCTCACACATCATTCTTTCTTTCATCCTTTGGTGCCATCTTCATGATATATTTCTGAATATTTCGAGTTTCGTTCTAGAGTGGCTTTTACATTTAGCAAACCTGTTTCGCCTTCTTTTCAACTGCCTTTGGGTATTGAACTTGGAGTGGAAATTTTCGTGCATTGTGAAGAGTTTCCAGGTCTTCACATCAGGCCAGGTTTTCACGATTTGTTTGATTCTCCGATGGCACTTAGATGTTGCAGTTTTCCTCATCGTGGTTGCCATGTGACTGTGGGATACCAAGGTACTTATAGCTAGTCTAAATCTTCTGTATGTCCTGATGGCAAGTCCACTCCATTAGTCATCATTACTTTTCCTCTCTTTACTACCATCCGGTCACATTTCTCTAATTCGATTGATATCCCAATGTGCTTGCTGTAAATCTGAGTTGGATGGATGTATCGGAAAAAGAATGCACTCTTGCGACCGTGAATTGAAATATTTATTTAAAAAAATACTATTTACTATAATAAATAAGAAATAGTGTAGAGAAATGAAAAAATGTTATTTAATAGGAGTAAAAGCATATATATTCAAGGCGAATAGCGAATTAACAATAAAAAAGGGTGGTGAAGCAAGGCGAAGGCGATTCTTTTTATTGCCAATCCAACACTGACAAGTCCTTTGCTAATCTGGGTGGTTCCTCCAAAACATTGGTTGATCAAAAATTACATAAAAATTAATTTATTTTTATTCAAAAAAAATTTTCTCATGGTTTTTTTTTTTGATATGCAAACAAGATGGCTTTTCAAAGTAGCTAACAGATGCGTGAACAAAGAATGAAGAAAAAAATTTTGTGATTTGCACATTGTTGACTGCTTATGATGTGGAAAGCTTTGTTAAAATCTTGTTAATCCTCTTTTTTTGAATTTTAAAAAGCTTTATGAATTTTATCGTATTATTATTATTTTATTTTATTTTATTTCTTTTCTTCAGTTGTTTCCGACATTTTCGACCTTGGAAAAGAAGTATTAGGTGGTGGAATATGGGGTTCATACTGCAAGGGCATTCGGCTAGTAGTAGTTATTTCTGTAAATTTATCTAATAATAATTCCGTTGGAATTGCTAAAAAATTTGTTCTTGTTGGAGTCTTACTGCTCGATAAGCGCATTATAAATCGAATAAGTTTGAATTTCATCACAATGGCAATAAGTATTATTGAAATTAAGAATAGAGCTGCACTAACAATGATCAATTTCCAATGTATAGCAAGACTTGCCAATTCTTCCTCAATCAGTTCTGTTGCTTTACCAGTTTGAAATTCCAATTGTTCGGCAAATTCTTCTTGTTGGCCTTGTTGGCCTATTTCTTTCCAGAAGGGTTCCATCTGGTATTTATTTGATGCTGGATGTAATCCTTCTTGGTTCTGAGCTAGTATTTCCAATGCTGCATTAATTCTTTCAAATTCAAGTTTACTTATTATTCCTGCTTTGAATTTGATAGCTGTAGAATTAAATTTCCTTGATTTACATGGAATAATTAACAGTTTTCCTTTGATTTCTTTAGCTATCACATCGTTCCTTTGTAATAATAATCTGACAGTTGGATTATACGACGATAACCCTTCAATTAGTAGCCGTAAATTGTTACGATTTTGACAACTTCTTTGTTGCACTATGCTTATTTGTCATTGGAAATTTTGCTGTAAAATATCAAAAAGGTATTTCGTATTCTCTGGATCAAATTTGTCTCCCTTATTTTATTCGTTTCCATTAATAATAACTTACCTAACTTTATAGCTGGTAACAAATTTTCAGTCCTTCGATTTCTCGGCAGCATATAAACCAATCTTTTTGTATGGACAATTCTTTGATATTTCGGTTCCATTCCATAAGATAATATTATACATTTTCCGCTTTGAGTAGTCCAGTATTCAACACTACGAAAATCAGATATCATATCCTTTCCATCATAGACTACTAATTGTCCTTCAGTAAGTGCAAAATTTGATATAGATTGACATCGTACTCCCAACCATCCATAGGAGTATTGTATATTATTATTTGTTGTCCAAATGTCTAGTGTTATCTGCTTCATGGCTCCATTGATTTCTTTATGTTTATGATTATGTAAAAATTTATAAGTTTGCGATGATGTGGCTGAAGTGTTTGTTTGATCCGAGACTACAGATAGAGGTAGCCTAAGAAAGGCTTTAGTACATACCACTCGCGCTGTATTATTGCATCGTATTGCCGGAATTCTCATATGAGATCTAATATATATAGCTATTTTGGCCAACGTGAGATTTTGTTGCAGTATTTCTTCACAGTTCCATCTATTAGGAAGGTTGAAAAGAATATCAGTTGTCATTTTGCAAGTACACGTATGACACTTCTGTTTTATCCTTTGGAATCCAATAAACATTTCTCATTGTTGATAACGTATGAGCGATACCAATATGATGTAAATTTTCATGATAGCACATTAAAAGGAGTTCGGTTATTATATTATGCCTTGGTAAATAAATTGGGTGCTTGCTGTTTTCGCTTAATTCTGAGTTCTCCAATCGACTCATCGATTTCCATAGTTTTTCATATTCATCATAGTAAAGATTCTATTTAGTTATTTCATTGTCGTTGATGCCTTCAAATTGTGCTTGCCTAATTAATCTAATTCACATTTGTCGAGCTGTGTCTACTTCTTTCATTGTTATACATGAGTGGTCATCTGAGATCGGGTTTAACCACTCGAATCTATTTTTAGATATGCGTTTGATGAATCTGCATGCTAAAATGGCTACTCTTATTAATTCAAACCATTTACTGAATCGGCTTGTGTCTATGAACGTAAATTGTTGATACTTGGGCATTTGTTATATCAATTTTACATCAGCCCCATTGAGTTTTCTCCATTTCTTCATGCTCTTCATGCTCTTGTGCTTGAAACTCATATTGTGGCCACTCGCATTCCTTCCTCCATGATGGTCCATACCACCAAGAATTAAAATTCTTGAGGTTTGTAAGAGAAAGTCCTCTTGTAGTCATGTCCACTGGGTTCTCATTCCCAGATGTGTAAAGGAAATTAAATTTTGTTTTCCGAATTTCTTCAACTCGATTCTGGATAAATTTTGGATGGAATTTAGAATAGTTCTTTATCCTACAAAGCACACTTGGAATCAAGTCATAATATGTAGTTCCAATAGCGGTATGGTTATTCCTTTGATGGGTGCAATACGGGATTTGGCATAAATTAAAAATAGTTCGTTTTTGGGCCTTCTTTATTCGTCGTATGGAATTGATAAGAAGTTAATCAAGTGTTTCATTTAAAATGGCATATTCTATGATTTAATATAATTGCATCGATTCTCATGAATTCTTTTTTTCCAACATTTCGAAGATAATATTGCATACACCATACTCGAAGCATCAGTAAAATATGAAAGTACATAAGATTAATTATAAATCGAGGGAAATGTCGTCTTGTCGTTAAAAAGAGACTCCCAAACTTGTTGATCCCACGAATTATTGTTGTTTAAATTATTTTTTTTCCATAAAATAATTTAAATCTTACAATCACAGGAACTAAAAATCCTAGAGGATCATACTGTGAAGCAACAAACTGAAGAATATTTCTTTTAATTATTTCATTGCTCATCCATGGTTTCAGAGTTATGATGTCTAATTTAAGGGACCACATAATCCCTAAATTCTTTCTGTCATTGTAACTTGTTCGATGATGATCGGGATAATTCCACTGAATCTGACATCATTCGAAAGAAATTCTCTAATATTCACTGAGGCTTCCTCAAAAATGGTTCTTAATTCAAAATATTTCTCTAAAGTTTCCTCCATGTCTTCTGCTGATATCAAAACGTTATCAACGTAAAGATTCTTTCTTACCTCTGAAGCTGTTTCACTACCATTAGATTCTAGATGATAATTAATAGTAGCTGATAATTAAAAGGGAGATGATATAACTCCTAATGGGACTCTTTTAAAACGATAACATTGTAGATTTTCTTCAGTAACCCCATTGTTTATATCCTTCAACCAAAGAAATCTGGTGCAATTCCTGTCTTCGGGATGTAATTCTATTTGCAAAAATGCCTTTTCTATATCGGCCGTGATTACTTTCCTTATCATTCGAAAGCGAAGTAATATACCTACCACATCTGGAAGTATTATCGGACCACAATATAGTAAGTCATTTAAACTTTTCGATCCTTTTGCGTGTGCTGATGCATCGTAAACAATTCTTAATTTAGTTATTTCCTTGTCGGGAGTCAGTACATTATGATGAGGTTATTAATATATAACACCAACTTGGTTCATATAAGGTTCAATTTTTTCAATTATATCAAAGCTCAATTGATCCTGAATTATTTGATAATATTGCTCGAATTCTTGTTGATGAAGTCTTTCAATCAAGTTTTTAAATCTGCCATAACATCCATAACACATTCCATAATTTTTACTTACTTTAGCTGTAGATTCCTCCCATGGCCATCGTACTTGATATCTTCCATTAATTTGGATAATATTCTTTTTGAATTGTTCTAGCGCTCGTTCGTCATCACAATCATAAGGTTGCTCAATCATAAGGTATTCCTATGCATTACAATTTCCAAAATTGATCTGTATCTGAGATACGATGTATACTAGAAATACATTTCGATTTATAGGTAATTTGATTAATTTCTTCGATATGTCCACTTCCGCAGATCATAGGATCCAATTTAGTTTGAAGTAGAGAAAATCCTAATTTAATTTGTTGAATTTTCTCTAGTTGTTTAAATTTGAAAAAGTAGTCGATTCGATTAATATATTTGGTTTTTTCCGATAGAAAGCTAGGCTTTCTAACAGATAATTCCCGTCCAGTGTAGATGATAGATGGTATATCTGCTACTTGAAATTCACTCTTTAAATAATCCGCCACATTCACTTCAGAAACTATTACCTCCTTGTCTTTATTTTCTATTCCAATTAATATCTTCATTGTGAGAAGTACCGTGTGATGTCTAGTTCCAAAGGTGGGTATATTTGATTCCGTTAGTTCCGTTTATTCAAGTTCCAAACAGCTCGCTAGTTCTCTGGATACTTAATTGGAAAGCTTAATTGTGAACCAATATCAAAAAACACTAGAACTTCTTCACATTTTGAATTTTCTGGATTAAAGACAATAACCTCTTTACATAAAAATAAAACTTCTTTCTCCCCTTCGGTGATCGTGTTATGATAGTCGTTTCACTATCTAATTTGACTTACCTTTCTGATATGGGAATATGCTCAGCTTGCTTGAATTGTAGTCTGTTGTCGTAGAGGGCGCTGTTATGTGATTTTTTACAATGAAAACATTTCATTTCACCGATTTTTTACAATTGGTCTCTGTCCTCCTTTGAGGCGTTTCCAACAAGCTTTAATCTTGATTAAACGTTCCAAACTTTGCTTTAAAGAAGGATAAGTTTCACAATCACTATCCCAATGATCTTTGTTAAAAAACGAACAAGGTTTTCTCTTATGATTACTATCTAGTCCTTTTTTTATCGACAAATTTGAAATAACTTTAAACTTATCTGAACCAGGTTGACTGATTGTTGCCAATGCAGAAGTTTCTCCTTAATTTCTTTCTTGCCGATGTTTGGATTTAAACTTGGTTAATTGTCGTTCGCGTTGGTGTTTGAGGCTTGACTTCTGGTTACTTGGTCGTTTCCTCTTACTAATTTTCCGAGAAACTGTCGAAGTTTTGTTACTGATCAGGTCACGTTATTATCCTTTTGTTGAAATATTTTGTCTAGAATCCACCCTGGTAGCTTCCTTTCAGTGAGTATTTCAATACTCGAATGTTCAAGATTTTCTCTGACAGTTTCTAGTTGACAAAGAATTCTTTCGATTGCTTCGACTATCGTTTTCCAGTCTCGATTATGCCTTTTGACAGTATATTACAAAGAGATTTCTTAATAGTGGAAGTCTCCCAAAATTTTTCAGTCAAAGCTTTCAGTATGACTTGATAATTTTCCGGTGCGATATCATAACCTCTCACAACTCTGAACTCTTTTCCTCTTAAGCAAGAGACTAAATAATTTAATTTTTGTATATCTGGGATTATTTGAGAATATACAGCAGCTTCAAAACTGCTCCAAAATTTTCTCCATAATTTAGGGTCTCCGCAAAATATTGGTAGCGGTAATTGCGGCAAATTTATTATAGATAAAGAATGTCTGGTTTAGTTACATCTTTTTCTGATTCTTGCTCAGATTCTTTATTTAAATGTGATTTCTTAATTTGTTCGATTATTGATTCGAAATCCTTTTTATACATGTTTAACAACAGCTTCTTTTCTGTCAGTTATTAAGTTTAAATACCCTTTTCATTGTCGACCATTTGGGCATACTTTTCTTCTTCCTCCTTCCGTTTTTGTGGAGTGACTATCGTATCGATATAGTCCAACCATTTTGTATTGACTGATTTTAAATAACCAGTGTGTATTTCGAAGCGTATTAGCTTTTCTTCGATTATTCTTTTTTTAATCTCGTATTGTTGATCTCGTATTGACATAATTCTTCCAACGGCAGCTTCTGATTCGGTGGTGATAAATCCAAATTTCATACTTCACTCAGGAGTTCAGTTAGTTTTGAGTTCAGTTAGTTAGTTTTGTTATTGCTGGTTGCGCGCTTTTCGCTTGCCGTCATGTTTCCGGGTCATGGCACCAAAAAATTTTTTGTCGGAAAAGAATGTGTTTTTGCAACAGTGAATAAAAATATTTATTGAAAATACAGTTTACGATAATAAATGAAAATGATTATTTAATAGGTTCGAAGTAAAGGCGAACGTAGCTAAGACGAATAGTTAATAACCAAAAAAAAGAGGATGAAGCAAGGCGAAGGCGAATTTCGGTCTTACAAATCCAACACTAACAGAGTTTTCCTTTGCCAGTCTGGGTGGTTCTTCCAAAACATTGGTAGATCAAAAATTACATAAAATTTTGTTTATTTTTTTTCAAAAGGAAATATTTTCATAATTGTTGTTTTGATATATTAATAAGATGTTTTACAAATTAATTAATAGATGCGTGAACTAAGAAAAAGGAAAAAAAAACGATTTTGTGCTTTGCATATTGTTCATGTGAAAGGCTTTGTTAAAAATTTGTTGTTTTTCTCTTTTTGAATTTTAAAAAGGCTTCATGAATTCTTACCGTATTGTTATTATTTTATTCCTTACTTTTCGATCTTTTCCGACAGTGATAAATAATAATAACGATAATGATAATAATAATAATAAATAATAATAATGGCAATAATAATAAATAATAATAATGATAATGATGATGATAATATTGTAATATTGGATGACAGTAAGAATGTTATTAGTAACAGGAGAGACAGGATGGCTCAATTATAATGATGAATTAGGCGCCAGCAAGATTCGACTTGCTCTGGCTTTTAACTTTTGTTTGTTGTACCATACCAGAAACTGAATGGACTGATTCTTGGAAAAAAGTTTTAGGAATTTAATACAATTTTAAATCATCCAAAAATACTAACCTTCAGCACCAATCGATACCAATTTTACTCCTTTACTTTCAATGTATTCCAATGCTTTATTAACGTTTGCAATCTTATGAAAGCGCATTTTACCTCTGTCTGGGCGAGGCAGTGGTTCTCCCGAAATAACTTCCAAAAGAAGCATTAATTTAAGACCTAAATTAGCTATTGTTATCGCGATATAAAAAAACCTCCCAAAACCTTTGTTTTTGCCTACATTTTCTTAAAACAAACCATTTCTGAAGTCTTCTTCAATTACCTCTATACTGGTACCAGCTTTTCGCAGATGACTGTTGCACCATGCAGTGAATGTCTGTAATAATTAGCTTTTATTAAATATTTAAATAAAATAAAGTAATTTTATGGTTATTCATGTGAGATTTTCGAAATCTCAATATTTGTGGTTAGATTCGTTTCACGATTAACAGAACTCTGAAGAATTTCCATCAGTAAGTCATTTGAATAGAAGTACAGAAGTATAGATTTATCCTTAGCACCATCCGAATTCTTTTAGCCAAACTAGACTACGATGGTACCATATTTTAAAAATGCTAATATGAATAAGGACTTCTAGGTAAATTATTCCCAGCGAAACATGTGGATACCATAGCAATCAAAAACATTTGGGGCAGCAATATTTTTAAAATTCCGCGCAAATTTCATGGGAATAGCCAGGAAATTGCGAAATCAATCTATACTTCATTTAAAATTATGAAAAGAACCTTTTTCTGTTGTTTTTCCCAAGCCGGGTCCAATAATCCTTCACGATCCCATTCTTCTTCTTGCTGTGTGTAATCGTAACCAGACTGATATGGATTATTACCTGGATGTTGGTAATAATCTACCATTTTTCTTCTATTAGTACACCTTTAAAAAATTTTTTATCCGTCATAAATTTGCGAACAAAACACCGATGTGCTACAATTTATCGGGAAAACACTGATGAATGTAATCGAAAATCTATCGAATAAAAGCTTGCAACTGGTTTATTTAAACTAGGAATTAAACGATTTGCGTTATTAATCTTTTTTTTTCATATGAAAACAACATCCAGACAACTATATTTATAATATTATATTATAATATATTATATTATATTATAATATTATTATATTTTTCATACAGTACAAAAGGTAACAACGTAAAGCAAAATAAATACAAATGGGACTTTAAAAAAAATAAATAAATAGATATAATATAAAAAAAATAATTGGGAATCAAAAAAAAATAATTAAATTTTAGCAAAAGAAATAATAGCAAGAAAGATTTTCTATTATTCACACGTTTTGCACTATTGAACGATATTTACGGAGGACAAAATGCTTTGCTTCTTTTTTGGATATATCTCGTCCCTACTGTACTGCTATTTTTATCGTAAAAATATTAGAGTAAGTGATTAGCACTCTTCTTCATTTCTGTTTAGGGTGTATTTAGACATCTATATGTCCGGGTAATGCTGGCAACTCACCTGTATTTCTATCGCCAAGAGACTCCTTGGAATATTGCTCAATGCGACAAGCCAGTGGAGTGAATTTAACCAGTAATGGTGAGGACTCTTTCATTACATCTATATGTATTTCCATCACCCAGTGATTCTCTCAAAATGAAAATTCTCATAGTTTTAATAATTGTTCGCTAGAACGAACCTAACCAAAGTTGGTGAATGCTAAGCCATTATTCGTGGCTATGAAAAAATAATTGTGAAAAGTTATCGACCTAATGAGATTTGAAATTGTATTTATTTCGAATTAGAATGCGATAACAGCTGGGCTAAATGATTGTTTGTGTGCGGAGTGCTTTTATTTATTTTCTTTGATAATAACAACGATGGATGCAACAATACCTCCTCGGAATTTGTTTAATGATAAAATTAAAATTCAATATTTTCCAAAAAAATGAAATTATGTTCAAAAAAAATGTGAATAAGATTTGAATAACAGTGGAAGAAATAATAGATTGTCACTGATAAGGAAGTTATTATTTCAATGGAATTTAAATGAAATAGAACAATAACCGATTGGCCTCAATGTTCTTAAATCATGAACAAATTAATGCAGCACCGTTAATTGCTAAATGTCATATCCAACAATTGCATAATGACAACAATTGGTTGGTTCAAAAATCTTGAATGATTCCTATACATTTATATCGCTTATCAGTTCTTCAGATAGAGAACATTTCTTATATAGTAAATTTATAACGGTAATTTATCTGAACCTACTGGCATCAGGAATTTCTTTATCGTTGTGAGTAATTTTTTAGGAGACTGGAAAATATTCTAAAAGTCGTCTAAGAAGAAGGAATTTTTCTTTTTTAGCTTGGCTAAATTGGCCACCATTAATGGAATGCAAAATTCTTATTCAAATAGTGCAGGACTCACGATATTTCCCTTTTCTTCAACTGTTCGTAAAGTTTATGCAAATGAATATCATTGAGCAAATTTAAATTTTGAATGCTAACAATTTTTGAAGCAACATAAATATATAAATAAATAAATATAAATAAAGTAAATAAATAATAAAGTACCATAGTAAAATAAATATTTTCTAATTCTTTTTAACATAAAAATGGATATTTTGAATTAGAAATTTCTGCAAAACTTTTAGTAAAATATAATGCATAATCACTTTGTTCGTAGTCAAATCATACAATTCAATAGGTAAATATCAAAATTTCGGATAATAATTATCGAAGTATATACAAAGGCCAGAAAAATGAATCAGTTTTTTCGGCAATCAGTTAATTTGATATATGGATGTACGATGAATGTTCAGTTAAATCACTTTTTATATGCGTGTAAATATAACTGAAAATGGAAAGAAAAAGAGGATAAAATTGCGCCATAATTGTTCGATAATAAAATAAAAAGTTTGAAGGACAAATTTGCTATTCAGTTGTGTTCGCCAGAAAAACTTGGATAAAAATATTAAAAGAATATTGCACCAAATCCGATATGAAAAATAAATATTTTGGACTGTTTTTAGGCTTATTGCCTATCGTTCTACATGATTTTTCAACTAAACGAAAAAAAAAAAACAAACTTTCCCATAAAATAACGAAGTTATTTTCGAAGCAAATCAAAGAGAATTGTTAGAGGATCAATCTTTTCGAACAATTCATTAACGCTTATCATTTCTGGTTTGCCTAGCACTGCTGACTGCTACATTTACAGAAATTTTGCCATGGTATCACTTGGTGGTAAAAGAAAAAGTTGATACCCGGCCAATAGTACCCGAAATTTTAAGTGATAGACTTATTCTTGCCGAGTGAAGGAGTCAAACTCTTGTCCGTTGGAAAGAGTAATCTCTCCACTCGCGCTGTCCTCGATCTTTTGTCTAGTATAATTAAAATTTGGATTTTATGGCTTAGATCGGTTAGTATTTTGCTTCAACTAATGTCACATTGGATCGATTCTTGTTCGTTTCGATTTCATTTGTTGAAAGAAAGA
The DNA here is from genome assembly GCA_900625125.1 of Dracunculus medinensis. Lineage (NCBI taxonomy): Eukaryota > Metazoa > Nematoda > Chromadorea > Rhabditida > Dracunculidae > Dracunculus > Dracunculus medinensis. The sequence goes on along the minus strand of UYYG01000160.1, from coordinate 11,594 downwards.
AATCCGCCATTAATTAATAAAGGAGAAATCTGGCTGGCGTTGAAGACCAACCGACACTTCTATGCCTAGTTGAACTTCTAGTGAAAAGTTATCACCCTATTAATCAATGAAAGCAGCCAAACCACAGATGAGAAGATATGCAAGACAATGACAATAAATATTAGCCAGTAACTAACGCGAATGAAGAAAAAGGGAATCAGTTAGAGATCATTTCGAATTGATAAAGCTGTTGACTGCAAAAAAATTTAGCTCGGTCTAATTAATTTTAAAAAGTTATTCAAATTTTTTTGGAAAATTTTCATAAATTTTTGTAAATTTAACTCGATTCCCTCCAAGCTCGAGATTCTCTCGAGAATTTAGGCCTAAAATAAGACTTATTAGGCATCTAAATAGAAATCTGGAAATCGTTAGGTTAACTCTTACATTAAGATGAATATCTTTTAAAGACCTGAACCACATTTGAACATAATTTGAAGCCTAAAAGAACCAGTTTAAAAAATATTGATTCAGAAAGTGCACTCTGATAAGCAAAGCAATGCATATCTCTGCTGGTAAGTATAAAAAATTTCTCGCAAAATTCAAAATTTCTTTTTATTTAAATAAAAGAGTGGCATGATAGTTGAGTGGATAATGACTCCTCTATCCGGTTGAAAGGTGAGAGATCGGCTTGTGCCCTCGACAGACCTGTAAATAATCTGCCACTACTTCTATCGCCAGGTGCCTCCCTGTTAAAAATTTCTAACAGTCAGTGAAGCGAGCTTACAATGGTTAACCACCTATTTGCTTATTAAAATTAATTGAACTGAAATAACATGAATATTGATAGAACAGATAATAAAATCGACAAAAGGAAAGGATATGAAGAAATTGGTAAGTGGAATGAGCAATGAAACTGAAATCACTAAAATATTACAGCGCCTTGTGTATTTAAGCAATGATGAAGAAAAATGCTCTCGCTCATCGACGTTTTAAATATAAAGTGAGTAGTACAGCCTCAGCAATTTTTTAAATTCATTGCTTAAACTCTGCGTTGGCGTTAAGAAGAAAATTTTCAAGCATTTCGGATAATATAGAATAGCCTTTCCGCTTTTTTAAATTCCTATCATTGCTTTTATTTCCCACTCGATTAAATAAAATAATCGTCAATAAGTAATTTGCTTCGGCTCCGACTAGTTTCTTAAAACTACATTCATCATTTCTGGTTTGATTCACTGGCTTAGGATTAGTTAAGATTAGATCATTTCACCAGAGAATTTCAGTTGGGGATACAGGCACTTGGATTTTACTTTTAATGAAAGGCTTAATCCAAACGTGAAATAATAGTTGAACCTATAATACTTGACTTTAGTCGAAGCAATGTAATATTCGGTTGATTTGTCTCCAATATTCATTTTAAATCGACTGATCACAAACGCATAATTTGTTCAACTGCAAAAAAACATAGATCACCTCGATGATCGTGTTATGTTAATTTGTAATTTGTAATTCAAATCTTTTTCATACTTTGCTTTAGACTACTTTTCACAAAAATTTAATGGTTTTAATGGTTTTTATCATATTTATGGGGAGAATAGCCGAGTGGATAGTGACTCCAACTATCGTGTTGAAAGGTTCGGCTTCTGCTCCCGATAGAAATAAATTTGTGATTAAAAAATCCAGACAATACTAGAGATCCACCCACCTTACTTCTGTCGTTGCCTAGCAAAAATTGCTAACCGTAATATCAACCAAGGGAACTAGCCTAACCAGAACTGGTGAATGCTAACCACTTAATGTGGTTTTATTGATGAAAAAATAAAAACAATGTCCAATCAATAGAATTGCTTTAAAAGTGGTAACTTCTGAAAGGTTAACGACAACACACTGATGTTCAGAGATATATTAAATCTGGCAGATATGAAATTTCTCTTGGTTGTTTTCTATTCTCAAGGCAACAAGATCTCGGTACTACAACCGTGAAACAAGATTGATTTATCAGTCCGAGTTTCTCACTAACAACTGTATCACTCAAAGACCACTCCATACTTTATTCCTGATTTATATATCAGAAACAAATCTAGTCGAATGCCTTTAAGTTGCTTTCTTATTTAGTAATGTTATCAAAAACTGGCAAATATGAAAAGATAATAAATGATTATATAGATAATAATAATTATCAGTAAAAGCAAATTCTAAGAGGTGGATCATTTGCACTTGTATTCTTTACTAACTTCCTGGCAAAAAAATTTCATCCGAATAGCCAGTAGAGTTAGGCGAAACCAAAATGGTGAGTGGTGTTAAAAGAATGAAAGGAATCATGAATGAAGACAGAAAATCTACATTTTTTTCCAGCGTTTCGTGAGAAAGGATGGATAAAGAAGGAAGAATCTCTCAGTCCTTTTAAAACTTCTTTTCATAACAAAGCAGATGGAGTGGAATTTTAGCAAAAAGAGTTGTAAAAAGAAGAATCAGTTTTTTATGTATTTTTATCACTATTCCTCTCAAGAATCAGTGGTGGGAGCTAAATCAGAAGTGGCTAAAGGTAAACACTTAATGAATACGAAATGATTTTATTCGTGATAATAGAACTGTTATTAATAATTCATTTATGTTACTAAGTGGTTAGCGCACATTATTTCTGGTTAATACACTGGCTCCGCTAGTTGCTAGCATAGTTATAAATTTTTGCCGCGATAGAACTATATGTGGGTCGCCTAAACAACACGGACTTTCACAAAAAAAAGGAAAATTTCAGATTTTGCAATTTTTGCCAAAATATTCGATGAATAGTGCTCCAATTCGAAACATTCTTCAACAGTTTGATTCAAACTTTTTGTCGCTTCAGGTGGTTTGTTTCACCTCAATTTCTCCGAAGAACAACAAGAATAAGCCAGTAATTGCAATTAATTGAGTGTCACTAATTTTGCATTTCATAATATTTGGGTACAGTGCAAATATTTCTATATTGCCAGCTCTTAACGGATATTTTTGATTAAAATAGCACCATAGCACTAACAATTAGCACTGCACTTTACAATTCGCTACCGACTAATCGAGCTAAAAATTTCATCCCTTCAATTGAACAAGTTTTTACAAACGTTAATTTCCCTTAACCAGTTGCTCACAAAAGACTTTTACTGCATTATTACCATCGATCTTATGTTCCATAAATTTGAACTTTTTCATAGCACGTCTCTGGGTTAAAGAAGAATGCATTCGTTTAATCCATATTTCGTGACCTTGTACCCAGTCAATTTAACCGCGTGGACGCCTCATTATTAATTAATTAATTAATTTCGCCAAACACCTCACAAAATTTAAACCTCACATCCATAACTTATAACTCATCATTGCTTTTTTATTATTAATCTATCTCATCATTTGGATACATATATATATATATATATATATATATAATTAAAAGGAGAATGTTGCATATTTATTTTTACTCCTAAATGAAAGCAATTGAGGTAAAACTTAATAGGCAATTGAGGCAAATGAATGGTGCTAATTCACTTATGTTAGTTACACATGAAAAATTTGGCCAGCTTACCATTTAGCAGCCATGACAATATCGTGTTTCTACTCAGTTCAACGGTATAATAAATATAACAAATATTTAGTTTAAATCATTCACATTTTTGCAATTTCGAGCTTATCCTTTTCCTGGTTTTAAATCATCTAAGCAAATTCATTCAATCGTAAACTTCAAACGATATAGAAAATATTTTAAATTTTAAGACGAGGAAATTCGATAAATAATTTTCTTCAATGGCTTTGAAGAGATTTGCAAATACTTTGATCAGTTGTTCAGTTATTTCTATAATTTGCTAGAAAAATTGTTTGAGAATCATGTTGAGAATTATCATTCAATATTGGAAAATCATTCAGTTCGTTTACTTCTCAAATTCTTCTTCTTCTAAAAGCTCTCATCATTAGTTAGGCTGGCTTCGCTGGCTACAAGGGTGAAACGCCTTCAAGCCGCTCGGCCCGACGCTATCGCTAGTAATGATAGAAGCCATTCCTTTTACCATCGTCTAAATCCATATATTGCTGGTCCCTCTATAAGTTCGAAATCTTTCCTGTATCAGCCCAGGTCTTGACTGGCCCTCTTCGCATTTTACGCCAACCATCACAGAGTTAGCAAGTAACGAAATATGCGTCAACTCCTGTGGTGGAAGAAGAAGAACGTGCCTTAACCAGCGAAGGTGATAATTATTAATACAGGTGAGATCTGAGCGAAGATGGGTACAATCATGTCCATTCGAGGGATCCGTAAAATTTACCTTAGACATGAGTGGTCAAAGGCTAATAGCTTTTTAATATTTTCCACTCTCATTGGCCATGTTTCGCAGCCATATAGCAAGATCGCCAATTGCAGCTATATGGATGTGGATTTCGCCTTTATGGTGATTTCGTGACGATTCCATAAAGATTTCCTAAATAGGAAAAACATATTTTTAGCTGTTGTTATCCTCTACAATTTTTTTGTTACAATTTCATCCTTCGCCAGGCCATTTGGGATTAGAGCAGATCCATGGTTTTTAAAGTCCAACACTTCCTTAACTGACAATGAATTGATAAAAATAGGTATTTTATCAGCATTTTGTAAATAAGAAGAAAACACTTTCGTTTTATTTACGTTGATTTTGAGCACAATTCTCGCTGCAGCTTCTGATTCGGTGGTGATAAATCCAAATTTCATACTTCACTCAGGAGTTCAGTTAGTTAGTTTTGTTATTGCTGGTTGCACGCTTTTCGCTTGCCGTCATGTTCCCGGGTCGTGGCACCGAAAATTTTCTCGGAAAAAGAATGTACTCCTGCGATCGTAAATTGAAATATTTATTTAAAAAAAATTCAATAGGTTCGAATATATTCAAGGCGAATAGTTAATATAAAAAAGGGTGATGAAGTAAGGTGAAGGCGATTCTTGATATTGCCAATCCAACACTGAAAAGTCCTTCTTTGCCAATCTGGGTGGTTCCTCCAAAACATTGGTTGATCAAAAATTACATAAAAATTAATTTATTTTTATTATATTTTATTATAATAATTTATTAAAAAGAAAATTTTCTCATGGTTTTTTTTTGATATGCAAACAAGATGGCTTTACAAAGTTGCTAACAGATGCGTGAACAAAGAATGAAGAAAAATAATTTTGTGCAATTTGCATATTATTGATTGTTTATGATGTGGAAAGCTTTGTTAAAATCTTGTTAATCCTCTTTTTTTTTGAATATTAAAAAGCTTTATGAATTTTACCGTATTACTATCATTTTATTTTATTTTATTTCTTCCCTTCAGTTGTTTCCGACAGAATGGACGAGTCAACATCTCTTTCATTTTTTGTATATAATATCATCCATGTAGAGAATATGGCTGATGGTAATCCTACTCTTGAATTTGTATCCATATCTACTTCTGGTGATTATATGACTGAGAAGCAGAAGAATAGGGGAGACAGTTCATCGTCTTGGTATGTGTCGCACTTGATAGCCATTTGTATAAGCTGTTTCGAGTCAAGTTTTCTATCATCCCATTGAACTCTCAATGAACGTTTTTAGGGTCCTGTTGACTTGTATAGAACCATACTTTTACAGATCCTTGTGAGAAGCATTGAGTCGTAGGTTTTTCTGTTGTTAATCCAAGTTGTATAGATTGGTCTGCCGAGATTTTTAATCTTTAGCGACTGCCTTATCTGTGAGCAGCTGGTGTTTGGAGCCTCTTTTGTTGTTTCCAATGCCTTTTTGAACTGCACTCATATATTGGCTTGTGCTCAAAAATGAGCAGAATCGATAAATCGATTGAGGTCTAATCAAAGCGTGGCTGTGGCCGCGACTTATCGATTCTTCTTCTTTTTGGGCAGAATTTTATTCGATTTTTATGTGGGTTATGTTAGGTTGAGGGTAGTTTAGCAATTTTATTGATTTGCTTGTAGTTTCTTTAATCGTTATCTAATTTTATTGCTATAATCATATTGTTATCGAAATAAAGGTTTAATTACCCAACTTTGGGGTATACGTGGAGTGATAATTACGGTACTATAACGGAAAAAGAGCTCGATTCTTTTTTTTTAATGGCTCATATGGTCATGAACCATGATGGCTATGATGCCTGACAGGGCTTTCCACATTGTAGGTGGGCAGACTATTGGTCGGTAGTTGGAAAGAATTGTTCCTATGTAAATTTTTCATGGTCAATACCGTTCTTCCTTGTGTCAATCTCAATTTGGATAAGAGCCTGCCACAAGTAACTGGTTCACCTATGTCAGACGCTCATGAACTACTGTTAACTTCTTTAGCCAGTAGGTGTGAATCTTGCCCGGACTAGGTGCTATCCAACTTTTCATATTTTTGAGTTGCTGTTAGATACCAGTGGTGGTAATTGGTTCCTGTTCTGGGAGGTTATTGTGATTTGTTCTTACATCTTGCAACCATTTTGCATTGATATTATGAATCTTCTGTTTCCATATAATCTTCCAGTGTTGTATAGTTTCTGCTCTTGATGGCTCAGTTGTTACCATATTACTGCACTAAAATTGAGAATACTTCTTAGATGGTTCCTTGGAGAACAGGGCATTTATCTTTTTAGCCTCTTCTTCTCTAACGTACCTCCTTGGCCTGATGGCCAGTGCTCTAAGCTTTTGTTTAGCAATCTCGAGGGCTTCTGGTGAAGTGTAGCTATTGTATTTTCCCAGCATCCGGTTACTATTTTAAATCCTCACATCTTTCTGTAAATCTGTCAGTTGGTTAATTTTTCTGCGTTGACCCTCTGATCTTATTTTCCATCCTTTTCCATGGGCGAATTGCATTGTTATTCTTCATTTTATACTCCACCATTTCGAGGATTACAGTGGCTATGGGAATAGTGGCAGTAGGAATTGTTACGAGGGCTCTATTTCCATTTTCGATTATGTTATCTGGTGGTGATGCATCACCGATCTTCGTTAGTCGATGATTGATTACAGTCATTTTGCCATTTTATTCTTGATTTTCTGCCTCATGTAAGCTGTTTTACTTTACAACAGAGATATTGGAAGGCAGTTTCCAGCTTCCCAACTTGTTGAGTACATATCTCTTCTTTCTTCTTATTTTATTTTGGGTCTGGGGCGTAGAGCAAAATTTATCCATCTCCAACCGCTAAAAAAAGCAGTTTCCTCTTTCTCACATTGAAGCATTGAGCCACTGTTTCTTAATAGATATCGACGTAGGTCTTTTTTCCATTACATTGCCATCATGTTTTTATTATTGCTCCTTTGATTAGGCCCACTATTATAGTAGCATTCCATCAGTTCCAGATTATCTTATCTCCTATATGTATGGTTTATTTCGATATCCTTATTCTTGTAGTCCAGTAGCTATAAACTGTTCTGGTTCTCTCTGGTCGACGCTGTTTTAGTATCTCATTTATTAGATAACCCTGGTTTCTCAACCTCTGACACGTACCTTGTTAATCCTATCGATCTCTGAATCGGCATGACTGTGGTACTCTTATATTGATACTATTATTCTCATAAGGAAGACAAGCATTAAGGGAGCCTTGTCCAAGGACCCCACCGGAAAGATGGAGGCTTTGGTTGCAATTTAAACTAAGGTTATTTTTTACTCTTTGTTGCTCGCCTTTCATCACTACACTAAACTGGAGCACGATTTATATAAATTATTTTTCTTGTTATGGTATCGTCAATCCAAATCTTTTTTAGACGAAAATCTCGATTAGGAAAAATTGTCATTAACATTATTAATAATAGTTTTCTCTAGGCCACTCTTTAAATATTCATTATTGCAGGCTGTACTTTATGGTTTTACGATTTGTGGTATGGTGACTTTTTCTGTTTGAATTAGATTAGGATTTGGTAAGAATTTTTTTGCTATAAAATATGGAAAAAAAGGATCGTTCATTGTTGTGATTGTCATTCTTGTTTTAGCTGCAATTGTTGAGTACTAGACCAGAAACTCATCCTTGAAGTTTTTGGTGGGTCATGTATGGTGCGAAATAAATTCCATCAATTTTGATTTAAAGAAATTTGGATGAATTACAACTTTATGAATTCATTTGTTTGTGAGGTATCAGTTTAATAGGCAAAATGGTTTTATAGAGGATAATAAATATTATCTGAACTGGAAATAGAGTTTTATTGTCTGTTTCATCAACAGCCATTAAATTTAGCTGCAATACAAGTTTTCAGAGCCACCGAATTGTGCATTTTGTGCACTTAATTTTGTGTCGGTTTCACTGTGGTCTTTTGAGTCCATTTGAGTAATTTAAAATTTGATTAATTCTTGATATTCTTTTAGTGTGAAAATTTTGATGTGGTCTATTTTGCAATTAGGATAAAAATTAAGCTGAAATAGGCAACCTATAATTTGAAAGATATGTACATTGTTTTTTCCTTTAGGAGGTTTTTTTATAAACCTAATTATTTAATTACTGTGGCGATGGTAATGGAATTTCTTAGAATATCTTATTACTATATCATTATTATATTGTCTGTTACAACCTATGTTTTTCTAAATAAAAATCATAAATGAAAACGGGCTTTACAGTTGTGATTTGATATAGCAGACAATATTGTCGTGAGTTGCTTCCGCTAAAGTCAAGCATTGAGGTCGATCTCGATCCTTTTCTTGTTGGGTCCAGATGGCGTTAGGTACCTATTTATAGTTCTCTCTGGTGAAAAGATTTCAATTGGTCAAAGCAGAAATATTGAGCGTTATTAGAAGATAATGGTGAACATTAACAAATTGATGAAAAACCATGAATTTGCAGGATAAATAAATTCGTTTTTTTGGAATATATAAGGTTCAATGCGGTGAGAAAAATTAGAAAAAAATTGCTGGATAAATTGAGATAACGTGTAGCAAACGATTTGTGGTCAATAGCATTACAGCGGAGTTGTTTAAACGATGTAGTTGCGAGCATAGGAGTTCGTTCGGAGAATAATTGCGATATAATAATTGCGATATTTCTTTCTAGGTTGTGTAATTAATGAAAATTTACTGCATAAACATTCCTAAATTTCAGCGAAAATATTTCTTTTATAATATTTATTGAACTAATTCCTTTCAATTTTTAATTGATATAATTAGAGTTAGTGATTAGGTGAAAGATTTTCAAAATTCAAATTATGAGGTTTAAAAAATCGAAATGAAAAAAATGTTCTTATATGGCCAAGGTCACTCAGAAATAGAAGAGATTAATCCCTAACAGAATCGGGATTTTTTAATGACAAGTTTACTACTAGCAATTGCTTTATAACAATTTACTCTACCAGCTGGTAGGAGCTGTTTTTTCTTATTTTGAGTCCTCACCAGTACTGATTAAACTCCCCTCTACGGCTTGTGCATAGGACAGATATGCCAGGGAGTTCCTTGGCGATAGAATTATTGGTGAATCGCCAGCCCGGATTTTTGGACATGTTTACTCCTGCGAGGAACAGAACCTCAGCATCGGCCCTCCGAATTGAGGAATAACCCACCGATAACAATTTACTCCAGCTGGTGGGAGCTGAGTAAGTTAGAAGAAGATGAAGCAATAAGATGGTTTTTTTGCCAGTCTTATAAATGATTAGCGATTGGCGATTCATTTTGCCATGAGACGATGAGACATTTGCTTGCGAATGTAGAGTTTTTGATCGTACAGTTGCATTAATTTATTATCTACAAAAAAGTACAAGTGAAATTTCCCATTTGAATAATTTCGATTTTTATTATTTCCCTTTTTTCAATTAGAAGTCTCAGAAACATGGTTAAATGAATTATAATAAATAAAATACGATAAAAATGAGCTATTCTATTCTTAAAATGATGACCTTGAATCTAGGCAAACAATCAATTGGTATCGCAATTTTATCGCTGAACTCCATTAATTTCATTCCACAATTGTCATTTTCACATATCTGACACTATATGCTCGTTTTCTCTTCAAAAAAAAAATTTCCTGGATAATTCTTCAATATCTGAATATTTAAAACATTTGGTCAATTTTTTCACACTTTTACTTCTATAAGTTAAAAAGTAGTTCGTCTGCTTTTTCACTTTATTCATTCTCCATTTCTTATCTTTTTTGGAACTTTTCTTCTTGTTTTACCATTTTCATATCTTTTTTTTCACTTTTAATTTAATATTTTTATAATACTTTTTATAACATTTTATAAATATTGTATTATAAAATATTTTTATATTTTAATATAATATTTTTATAGATTTATATGAGAAGAACCTCGAGGGGATAAACTTTTATATATCTATAGAAGAATGGTTCTATTAATTTTTTATCAGTTTATATGCTTCCTTCTTAGCAAATATGCAGTTTGATTTTTTGGTTTTGAAACCTATGGTCTATATTTATCATTCAACTTATATCAAACTATAAATTTATTTCGTTGAAATTAAGTATGAAAGAATGAAGGCAAAAGGTCTGATGAAAACTTCGCTCTATTGTTGAAATCGATTTGATTAGGACGAATTTTGAAATTTTTTCCCCACAGTATTCAACTATGCGATAGACTGGATAATGGGCATCGCTTGTCGGCACTCAGTCAAGAGGTGTGCGAATCAGTCTAGAGCATCGTATCATAGACCTTGAATACGCTGTTGATGTGGTCCTTTTTGCTGATAATTAATAATGCTAAATAACGTGTCAACAACTGCAGCGAGAATTGGGCTCAAAATCAACGTAAATAAAACGAAAGTGTTTTCTTCTTATTTACAAAATGCTGATAAAATACCTATTTTTATCAATTCATTGTCAGTTAAGGAAGTGTTGGACTTTAAAAACCATGGATCTGCTCTAATCCCAAATGGCCTGGCGAAGGATGAAATTGTAACAAAAAAATTGTAGAGGATAACAACAGCTAAAAATATGTTTTTCCTATTTAGGAAATCTTTATGGAATCGTCACGAAATCACCATAAAGGCGAAATCCACATCCATATAGCTGCAATTGGCGATCTTGCTATATGGCTGCGAAACATGGCCAATGAGAGTGGAAAATATTAAAAAGCTATTAGCCTTTGACCACTCATGTCTAAGGTAAATTTTACGGATCCCTCGAATGGACATGATTGTACCCATCTTCGCTCAGATCTCACCTGTATTAATAATTATCACCTTCGCTGGTTAAGGCACGTTCTTCTTCTTCCACCACAGGAGTTGACGCATATTTCGTTACTTGCTAACTCTGTGATGGTTGGCGTAAAATGCGAAGAGGGCCAGTCAAGACCTGGGCTGATACAGGAAAGATTTCGAACTTATAGAGGGACCAGCAATATATGGATTTAGACGATGGTAAAAGGAATGGCTTCTATCATTACTAGCGATAGCGTCGGGCCGAGCGGCTTGAAGGCGTTTCACCCTTGTAGCCAGCGAAGCCAGCCTAACTAATGATGAGAGCTTTTAGAAGAAGAAGAATTTGAGAAGTAAACGAACTGAATGATTTTCCAATATTGAATGATAATTCTCAACATGATTCTCAAACAATTTTTCTAGCAAATTATAGAAATAACTGAACAACTGATCAAAGTATTTGCAAATCTCTTCAAAGCCATTGAAGAAAATTATTTATCGAATTTCCTCGTCTTAAAATTTAAAATATTTTCTATATCGTTTGAAGTT
>UYYG01000136.1:0-77217 GCA_900625125.1 Dracunculus medinensis | reverse complement strand
TATCTTATAAAGTATAATTATATTTGCAGCGATTGATTAAATGTCAAAACATTAATTAATGCTTATTATTAATAAGACGCAAATTATTAAAAAGTGCGTTGCTCCATAAAGCACAGCACTTATTTATAAACACAAGAAAGGCTTGCAGCTATGCACTTGGCCAATGGCCTGCAATAAGAAAATGAATATACATAGCGAGAAGAATACAACAAAAATAAAAAATAATGAAAAAAGAAATAATACCGAAAAACCGAAAAATTTTTTACTAGCAGTTAGCAGTTTAACTTGCATGAATTTTTATCATACTTTACGATACTTTTCATAAATTCATTGCAGGTTGAGGAAATGCCAGATTTCAAATACCTTGGGTCCACTCTAATACCAAATGGACAGGCAAAAGATATTACAACTTGGACCACGTAAGCTAGAAATGCGTTCTTCCGGTTGACGAAACCTTTATGAAATCACCATAAAAACAAAAGTCCGCATCTATATTGCCGTGATCCGTTCGATCTTACTAAATGGTTCTGAGACATGGCCAATGAGAGTAGAGGATATTAAGAAGTTATCTGCCTTGGACCACTCTTGTCTAAGGCACATCCATCTTCGTTCAAATACCACTTGCATAAATAATGTTATCACAGAGCGCCGCTTTCGCTGGTTAGGGCATATTCTTCGTCGTCTACAACACGAGTTGACGCATATTTCGTTACTTGCTAAACCCTATGATGGTTGGCGTCAAAAGCGAGGAGGGCCAATCATCATGACCTGGACTGATTCAGTCAGGAAAGATTTTGAATGTATAGAGGGGACTAGCGATATATGGACTTAGACGATGGAAAAAGGAACCGCTTCTATTACTACTATCAATGGCGTCAGACCGAACAGCTTGGAGCCGTCTTACTACTGTGGCCAGCGGAGCCAGAACCAATATTAGTGAGAGCTATTAGAAGAAGAAGGATATGTTCAACCACACAATCGACAAATTTAATAAAGACAACTGGATACGTGGATTTTGCAAACGAAGTACCACAGCAACCATATTGATAACATTACCACACATGCAAAAAGAGATATACAAGTGCCACACCACAAATTGATCGGAATCACCATCTACACCACCTATTCTTTAAAAGGGAAACACATTTTGTTTTTATTACTTCACTGAGTATTAGTACTACCTAAAATGTCGGTAGCCGTTTTGTGCCATATTTTAAAATATAATTTGTATAAAATCAGTCGTGGCTTTCTGTGAACCACTGGGGATTAGTGGCGTGGCATCTGGAATATCGGAGTAGTGCATTGTACAGATTCATCTTCCAGTAGTTCGCACCATTGCTGATTTGGCTTGGTCCACTGGTGACTATGGTAAGTCGTTCAGTAGGAAGCCTTCCAAAATTTGATGCTATTCCTGAAAGTGAATGAAGCGGCTCATTTTTCCACTTTTTAAGCTCGCGTATATACTGGGGCGCCTTTGTGTTCAAATTCTTCCCAAAGCATGTCAGTCCTTGTTTTGATCGGTCCTTTTCGCTTTTGACGCTCATTCACATGGGTACAAAGCAATGCTGGCTTTATGAGGATATTCTTCATGCAGGAACAAAGATTACAGTCATGTGAGATTCCCTTCGTTTGGCGAATATAAGATATGCCTTTAGCCAGAGTGGATTCTAAAAGTATTTCGTCTTATATCCATTGATTTTAAGGTTAATTTTCGCTGATACTGTCGACAGCAGGTTTAGCATCTGCTGCAATTCTTAATTGTCAGCGAAAAGGATAACAGGACATCAGCGTATTAAAGGTCCATGATACTATATTCTGGATTAATTTATACTTCTTTTGAGTTTTGGCATTTGATAACCATAATTCTATCTATCGCATGGTTGAAAATTGTAGAGGCGATAGCGCAATCTTAACGTACATCGGTAGGTATTTCAAAAAGTTTCAAAAAGTTCTGTCAGTTCCTTATACTCTCAAAGCCATGTTCTTATATAAGATCAGTTGGTACTTATTCATAAGTTAATTTAGAGTCGAACGACGGAGAATTGATGGAAAGCAGAGGGTTTATATCTGATTTTTGTTTTGTTTTTAAAGCAAGCGACACTTATTTTTTCGAAAAAGATGAACTAAAAATATGTCTTTATTTATTTGTTTGATTCTTTGAATGAGAAAAATTTTTCATATTCTCATGTTTTATTTTTCATAATACACTTATTTATTTCAGCGTTAAAAATTATGTGTACTTTATTAAAAACAATTGCATATGGAACTCGTATAACGCCAACGATAGCTAAAAATATTATCGGATCTTTTCCGGAACGCAGTTTACTCGATTGTGCACAAGTTTCTTTCCACGTAAATTTTATTTTAACAATTATTTATTTCATGGTGGCATTGAATTATTATTGATGTAGAAATAGCACGGTTATAGAAAAGGGTATCAGTGATAATATCTTTACAGCAGATCTGTACATATGCGTGTTTTTACCTTCCTAAAAAGAAATGTGATCGCAGCCTTTTTGCTGGAAGTCTTGGCCCATCGCTGATAAATTACCTTTTTTGGCTCTAATTAGAATATTTGGTAAAAACTATGGTGAGGGAATGCAGCGATTGAGAGAATATGAAGTCTTTTAATCTAATAGAGTAAGTTATTAACTATAAAATTCAACCGTTCATTGTTGTTTACTGTTTGCGGATCTAGTAACTAATGTAAGTGGCTTTTACCATTCTACAAACTTCCATTTTCTAATATAATGAATAATTCAGCTTCCATTAAATACGAAGAAATCACAGTTTGTATTTTCTTGATTTTATTTGTTAATTAGATATTTGATTTAAATAATTGGATTTACAGGATGTGGAGAGAACATCCATCACTAGGCTACATAATGGTCATTACCCATCAATTTCAGCAGTTCTTGGATGTACACAATCACAACAACAGCTGTACTGGTGGCAACTAAAAATGATTAAACAACTTGGTGGCTTAGCTGCTTTCAGAAAATATATGAGAGGTCATCTCTCTTTGATTTAATTTTTGCTGCCAATAATTTGCTATATTTGTTCTTTGTTTTTTGAGAGAATGGTACTTTTTGATTGTCCGCCACGACCTTAGACTTATTTATTGTTGAGAAAATATTACGATAGGGAGAGGAGGAAAACCAGGTTTTACTTAGTGAATAGTATGAAATGCAAAGGATACCTGTGGGTTTTGATAATTTGCCAATGTCGATTAATGAAGGTTGCAAAAATAACCGTCTCGATTTTCAGAGAAAAATCCCCTAAAATAAACGTAAGTTTGGAAATTGCGACCACAAAATTATATTTTCTTAGAAAAATAGTTGAAACCTTTTATCTAATATAGTTTAAAAGCACGTTCAGAACGCATTGATTTGGGCGTCAGATACCACTCTTTTATCCAGCAGTTGTTAACTTCTTGGCGCAAGGATGGCGGAAATATCAGTGAAATCCATCATCGTCTCCTTGAGAAGGTGCTTTAACTTTAAAATAGCACTTCTAAGTTTGCGTTTATTCTTTTTTATTTTTTTAATATTTATTTATCCATAAAGAATTTTGCAGAGGTTCCTGTTCTCAATAGAAAAATAATACCAAAAATCAAAAAATACATAAATCTGAAGGGAAAAAAAATGGGAAAGGTTTTATTGCCATTTAATCATTTTAAAATTATGATGGGATTTTAATTTTTTGTTTCCCACATATTATTCAAAAATTTTTTAGCTTGACGATGGCATCTCTGGATATGCACGTAGTGCATCGCACATACTTTTTTCTTTACAACTATCGAATGAGATGCGTCTGGAACAATTTACAACTCATCATCGTCTTTGTTATCATGGACGATTTGACGCTATAATTCGTTATAAGTCAGTTTCGGTTATGGATTTGTATTTCAATCCACTATTTCTAAAAATACCAGTTTTACCCTTACTCTTTATTCTTTACCAGTTTTTTAATCTTTTTGAAGAGATGCTTTATTTTTGATGGATTGGAAGACTTCGAGTTCGGGTTCAAAAAAAGAACAAAGTTCAGTATTGTCGACGATGTATAATGACCCTCTACAGATAGCTGCATATATAGGTGCTGTTAATAGTGATCCAGTTTATTCTGATTTACCAAAGGTTAAAATTTTCAAATGTTGTTTTGCATAACCATTCATTTTTTAATGTCTTATTTTTATTTTTCTCTTATTTTTCTATATTGCAAAATTTTGTTTTTTAAAGGACGTTTGGTTAATTTTAAAATAAAACTTTTTCTTCTAGTTTTAAAGCTTTAAAACGAAAGACTAAAGGGAACTGATCTACTGTGCGAGCCATTAATCTTTTATTTATAGGCATTAGCGAAATTCGGAACTGAGTAGGTAGGTCTTGTCATAATTAAGTTTCAACCAGCTTTGCTTTTCGGTACGATTGTGATTTGCAGATAGCTAATGGCGCTGTTGTGGTTGCGAAAGAGAGTGGAGTTTGTGCCACTGTTGTAGAAATGAATTTCAGAGAAATAGAGGTTATCCTTAACACCATATTTTTTGGATTGACTGTATTTCCCGAAAGAAAGGGATTCTTTATTACCCTTTCATCTTTGAATTTATCTTTCAATTCAATTCATATTTATTCCTGCTCTGCTATCGCCTTTTTTTTAAATTTTGAGGAATTTTGCAGTGGTTTTCTAAAGATAATTGCATGCATTCACATAGTTACGTCTGAAATTTAGTCTCCTTTGCTTATTCTTAGTTTTCTTCATTGAATTTTTGAAGTTTCTCTTCGGTTATCGCCAATTATTTCAGGATTATTGGCAGAAATGGTTAAAATGTTTGAAGAAATTTTGGGGCGAATTAGAATCAAGACCCTCATCTCAAGGCACCGTTTCGTTCATATCTTCTGGATAGAATTCGAAATATCTTTTTTATTTTTTGCAATCGAAGATTTATTCAAATCAAAGAAATGCATTTCATCTTGTCCGTCGTAAAATAAATAGTGTTATACTATTTAAAAAATCATGAATTAATATATTTAATGTGATGTGGTGTAACGGTTAATTAATTTCTGGTTTAAATTGCAGCTTACTCCGCTACGCGTATAATTTTTAAATAAAACTTCACTTCTACCATAACTGTCTTACGAATTCGAACTGCATGTGGATTCAATGAGCAGTAAATCACATAAATCACATGAACTTAAAATTGGGAAATTGAACCTTTTATATAAAATATGGGAGCATAAGGTTTGCACGAATGTTTATGTTCATGGAAAATTGACACAATCCTTTGGATTATGAATGGACTTGGAGCAGGATTGCCTTTATCTTCTTACAGTTTTCAACTATGGAATGATTTATGAACACTGCTTACAAGAGGCATGCAAGAGCTATGCAAATCATTCCGGTGTATTCACAAATCTTAAATACGCTGCATTATTTTTTGGCTCTTTATTTACGGCTACTAGTAATTATAGCAGACATTTAACCGAATATGCGTTTACAAGGAAAATTGACTTTCAAATCAGTGTAAATCGGTATAAATAAGACGAAACTTTTAATCTTATTATAAGATCCCAATTTCCATAAATTCATAAGTTCATTGCTGGTTCACGGAAAATTAAATTTTAAATATCTCGGACACATTCTCATACCCAATGATCAGACGAAAAGTGAAATTCCAACTCGTCTAGCTACAATCAAGGTGCTTATATCTACAAATCTTTTTATCTGGCGAAGCTTCTTTGGACCCACCGCGAAATGATAGTTCACATCCAGTCCACCTGGCTGTGGTACGGATGACGATATAAGTTATAGCGAATAAGAGTGGAAGATATTGGGAAAGTATCTGCTTTTGACCATTCTCATTTGAGCTATCCTATATATCTAGATAGATTCTCGTAAAACTGCATAATTTTCTCTTTCCGACAATACTGTTTATCGTTAATATCGTCACAAGTGTTGCCTATACTGGTAAAGTTTTTTATTGCCCTAAAATTTTGCTGGGTATTCTGGTTTAGGTTATGGAAAAAGGAATGGTCTTAGTAGCTTTTGCGCACAACGTCGGTTCGAGCAGCTTAGAAAAACGCTACCCTAGCCGTTGATTAAGCCAGCCAAACCGGCAGTGATGTGGGCTGTTAGAAGTTTTATTGACGATATGATTTTATCGATTTCAATTTAACTTCATAGTTTAATTTCATAATTGATTTCTTATTCGCCTAATTCTGTAACTGCTTCTTGCACGAAAGCAGAAGAGGTATCCTATCCATTTTACGTTCCAGTTGTATTCCATTTTCTACGACAAACATGTTTTGCGCTCCTTTTGATTGTTAGTCGTTTTCCTCGTTTATCTCTTTCTTTTATCTGTTTAATGTAGCTCTGCATAAAATTTTTATCAAAAATTTCGATTTTGGACGAACAGGGAAACGTTCCTCCAATTGCGCTTTAAAACTGAGTTCTTTTCATGTAGATGGAAAGCTTCTATTGAAGTTTGACTTTTCCAGTAACGCTTGAAGAAAGGTTTGAGCTGAAAATCTTATCTGCGTTATAAAAGTTTCTATTTTTTTCATATTATCCATAATTTGTTTTAAATCAATTTATAAAATTTAATAATACATTTTCAACACAATTTTACAAATCGACCTGGGCGATATGCTTACTGTAATTTTTCTTCTTCTGGCTGCACTCGCCATTTCTGGTTTGATTGGCTATCCAAAGAGAAAGATGAGCCTTTTTCTTCAGAGAGCTTGAAGATAAGAACTGAATCGGCTGGCTCAGTCGAACTTTAAATGCGAGGTACTGTCGTCAGAGGACAGGAGCGCATCCTATCATATGTCTTTACTCTGGTTATAAAACACTCCTCGGCCATCATATTTGTTGTACTTCATAAATAATAAAATATTAATTTTAACTATTAATAAAGGTTTGCAGATAGTATTTATAAATATTTAGAACAATGTTATTTAACGAAATCAATGCTGCATGCATAAGGGCTACAGGTACCTTTTGCAGTGCTCTGTTATGGCCAGGGCTTCAAGTTAATCGGAAACCTTTGGTCCTCAGAATCCCTGCAGGTCCTTGGTTGGATATCAGATGCAGATGCGAAAAAAAAATTTTTAAATAAGGATATGACGGAAATCAAATTTTTTCAATAATTCTGTAGTGATGGTCAATGGTTGCAACGGATAAAATCCCTCATTCGGCAGCTAAAATTTGTAATTTATTGTAAATTAATATTTGTTAGCTAAGCACCATCCAAGTGGAAAAATCGTTTTTTTTTGTCATATTTACTATGTGTTATTTAGGGCAAGAATTTCATTCTGCATGCACCATCTGTAATTTGCCTGACTTCGTTGATTATTGCTGTGCGACGCCTTCACCGTAGAGTCACTTAGCAGTAGAGTCCTTTGTGCCCTCTCTAAGTCGCCGTTGTAATGTCACTATAAATCGTTTTTTTTTCTAAGCATTGCTTTCAAGCTGCTTATACAGTCACAGTTTGCAAATACTATTGAGAGAAATTTGTTCTTTATCTGTTACAGTGAAGGTTATGTTAAAATCATGCGATTTTTTTTAAAAGTATGGAAGTAGTAATAATGCCTCATCGTTTCGTCACCTCCTTAGTTCAAGCTATTTTGGTATAACCACTTTTATGAGGTTGTGAGGTTACCAGATGCGGAATTCTTTGGAACATCTGTGCGTCTTGTCTTGTCCAAAACGAAGAATTTAATCGAAATAACTAGTGTGGGTATCTTATAAAGTATAATTATATTTGCAGCGATTGATTAAATGTCAAAACATTAATTAATGCTTATTATTAATAAGACGCAAATTATTAAAAAGTGCGTTGCTCCATAAAGCACAGCACTTATTTATAAACACAAGAAAGGCTTGCAGCTATGCACTTGGCCAATGGCCTGCAATAAGAAAATGAATATACATAGCGAGAAGAATACAACAAAAATAAAAAATAATGAAAAAAGAAATAATACCGAAAAACCGAAAAATTTTTTACTAGCAGTTAGCAGTTTAACTTGCATGAATTTTTATCATACTTTACGATACTTTTCATAAATTCATTGCAGGTTGAGGAAATGCCAGATTTCAAATACCTTGGGTCCACTCTAATACCAAATGGACAGGCAAAAGATATTACAACTTGGACCACGTAAGCTAGAAATGCGTTCTTCCGGTTGACGAAACCTTTATGAAATCACCATAAAAACAAAAGTCCGCATCTATATTGCCGTGATCCGTTCGATCTTACTAAATGGTTCTGAGACATGGCCAATGAGAGTAGAGGATATTAAGAAGTTATCTGCCTTGGACCACTCTTGTCTAAGGCACATCCATCTTCGTTCAAATACCACTTGCATAAATAATGTTATCACAGAGCGCCGCTTTCGCTGGTTAGGGCATATTCTTCGTCGTCTACAACACGAGTTGACGCATATTTCGTTATTTGCTAAACCGTGTGACGGTTGGAGTCAAAAGCGAGGTGGGCCAATCATCATGACCTGGATTGATTCAGTCAGGAAAGATTTTGAATGTATAGAGGGGACTAGCGATATATGGACTTAGACGATGGAAAAAGGAACCGCTTCTATTACTGTCGACTATGACATCAGATTGCGCAGCTTTACGTTTTACCCTCGTAGCCGTTGGTGTCAGCCTAATAATGGTGAGAGCTGTTAGAAGAAGAAGACCATACTCAAAATCTTCGTTACGCGTATGACCAGGCAATATTTCTCAAATATTTATGAATTTTAAGTGTCTACTGCATAATGGTCGGAATTCTTTTATCAGTGTGGATGGGACAATCCGACTTATTACAGAACAATACAAATAAAATGGTTTGATGGCTTCATGATGGCCCCATAATACAAATTAAGCTCTCTTTAGATAAATTTAAAATATCACCTGCACCTTTTCTTTTCTTACAGCTACTACAAAATTCCGTGGAATTTGTCTTCAAAAATTCTTGATAGTTGTTCTTATTATCAGAGGTGTAAAATAACCAAGTTTAAGCAATTAATGAATTATTCTGAATTATTTCCTACCACATATACAGTAGCATATTTCATGAATGTCAAGCTTGGCGTCTGTTCCTGGTGTTTCGCTGTAATTCCGATGAAAATGCTTGGATAGAATCAAAAAGAATAATGCAATGTATGTCGCTTCTCGAAATGAGACTGGAGAACAAGATCAGGACATAACCTAAAGATGTTAGTCAGCTGATCTCCCAGAGCAGGTACCAGTTACTGTCACAGTAAAGACATCAAATAGCGAGTTAAAAGCATGAAAATCTAGAAGCACCGCACCATCCACATCTACTGGCTAAAGGAACTAACAGCTGTTCATAAGTTTAAAAGCACAGATGAATCAGCTATTCGCGGTAAGCTTTCATCCCAAAAGGTTAATACAAGGAAGAAAGGCACTGATCAATGAAAAATCCTCGTAAGAAAACAATACTGTCCAATTACCGATCAACAACCTACCTCTTTACAACGGGGAAGTACTATCAAGCATCATATTCATGAAATTACTAGATTACATGAACCAATATATTAGTATAACCCAAAAGGGTATTGGAAACAACATCAGAGGTGAAAAACATTTGCTGCTGCTCGCAAATAAAGTAGAAACTCAAGGTCTCTATAGACCATTCTGAATACAGCCCGGATTGACTATAAGAAGAGCCAGTGATTCAATGACCCACACAGAGATCTATGAATGTTTAGCTCTATAAGGTTAACAGGGCCCTAAAAACCATTGCAATAGATCTCAACGGAACTGCGGAAAACAGTTGAAATCAATCCAAAATAGTACAAGTGGCTATCAATTGCGTTATATATCAAGATGGTGCATTGCTCTACCACTGTTCTGCATCAAGCCTCTTCAGCTAGATAATTACAAAAAGTTGATACGGATACAAGAAATTACCATCAGCCATTTATATGGATAACATCAAATTATATATTAAAAGCGAACGAGACATTGTCTTCATTCATTTAAGACGAATTCATTTAAGACGTAGCGATGATATTAGAATGGACGGAAGAAAGATGGCAGGATAAGTAGGAAAAAATAAGAAAACTGATGAACTGATGTTATTACCAGCACATTGCAGAAATCTAGACCAATTACAAGCATTTTAACAATCGCAACGGGACCATGATGAAGAAGTAAAGAAGATAGCAACATCCAAATACCACCAAAGAGTAAGACAAAACCAGCTCAATGGGAAAAGCAAAACCCATGCCATAAACATATAAGTTCTGCTAGTCATCATATACGCTGCTGGCATAGTGAAATGGTCAAAGACATGGAGGTTACCAATGTAAAGATCTGGAAAGCCCTCATGATGTATAGAAATTTCCATCTCAAAGGCTATACAACAGCTAGAATGAAGGCGAGTGGTGCTTGATGAATGACAAAAATCAAGGAATGTTATAGCGTTGAATAAAGTCCAAAGCATTCTTTAGGAATACATCAGGAAGATGAAACCAAATGATAAGCTGTTGATAAAATACCTGAAACATCAACAGACATCGGATAAAGACCAAGCAGAGGAAATGCCATAACAAAGCAAGACCCTTTACGGGATGAGTACCGGTTGGAAAAAGCTAAACTGAAAGACAGCACTATGCATTAATCATAGCAGTATAGAGCAATATAGTATAATATAGTATAGCAATCAATAGCAATAAAGTGCCACACTTCAGAGAACCCTTAAGCTCCTAGGCCTCCAGTTGCCAAGTTGCCAAGTTTGAGGATGACTCATACCACGCATAGAGAGAAAGCGATTTTTGGCATTTTTAATGTATTATTCTTAAAAAAAAATTTTTTTAGTTTCAGAAAATAGTAAGAGGTACCGTAACTAAACGAAAATTGCTAAAACAAGAAGGCTGATGTTGCAAAATATGTCACTGTGCCCTATAATAAAAAGTTGAAAAAATTTCAGTTCTCTCAACGTATTTCGCAAACCGTTGATTTCCTTGTTTCATCCTTTTTTTCATAATTATTTCCTTTAAATGTTTTGCTCGTACTTCGACCATTCGCTAGTGCCAAAGATATTTTTGATGATTTTTTTTCTCGAGTTTGTTGCAGTCAGTTACTGTGCATGAGAAATTTATGAAATATGCTATGAAGGTATGTGGAAAGATAATGTAAGAATAATTCCGCCGTAAATTACTCATTGTTTCTGATTCTGTAATTTAAACATAAAATTTTAACCTTCTTTTCCCATATATTTCTGTATTTTATATGAACGCATCGATATTCCAACTTTCTTTTTCACATTTCTGTGTTATTCTGTGTTATAACTATTTTGAGGAATTCGCAGGAGATAGGAAAGCATTATTAATGAATAGATAGATAGTAGATGGCAATTATCATTAATCAACAGTAAAATGATGGAAGCATTTTTATCAATCGGGAGAAAAATTTGAGAGATAATAAAATGCAGTAACCAGATCCAAAGGTTGTTATGATAATTAATAAAACTGTGCATGAAAAGATCATTCTATCACATGTTGTCGAATCAACTATTTATTCTTAATAAATGGGTTTTACTAAGAACTGAATATGATTAAATTTTGCCATACTGAAAAACATTTACAATTAGTCAATAACGAAAATATTTGAAGAAGAAAATGAAAAATTGTGTTCTAAAAGAAGTTTTACCCTCGAAAGTCATTTCAGCCAAATAATAAAAAATTCTTTTAGAATTCGACTCCAAGGATTAATTAATAAATATTTAAACAATATTTCACTATGAGAGAAAAATATATCTGAGGGCTGTGTACTTTCAAGAAACAAGCTCAGTCTTTAATATTTTATTGGAAAGCATAAATTATATGCAGATTAACGGGAATTCAAATAGATTTTAAAAATTCACATATTTTGGAAGCAATATTAATGATAGTGAATAAATTACGACTCGGTTCATCAGTATGTCTGAGGTGTTCTATTTGCAAAAATTTACAAAATAATGCGAATGGAAAAGAAAGTTTCGAAAAATCTTCGCTAATGATATCATTTACCAAAGATGTTTGCCATCTTTCTTTACCACTGTTCTTAAGGGTTCACCGTTAAGAAAAGGGTTCATTCCATGGTGCACTTTATTGTATTGGATAGAGCGTTTGCGACGTAATCCCTGCAAATACATAAAATAATTTTTTATTTTTCACTAATTTGTTTCACTTATATGCACCAATTATTCTCGAATACATAGCCAAATCTATCGTAGAAAAATAGAAAGTGGAAAATAACTATATATGCCAATCTGCTCCTGTTCCTTGCAGGAAACCTGTGATTAAATGACCAAAATAGCACGCTTGTGCTTCTATTGCAAACTGACTTCCTGGCAAAAATTCTTAATCTTGCTAATAGGAGCTAATCATTTAGCTAACCACTTATTTATGTGGTAGCTTAAAGGGAAGGTTAATTCGGGATATAGAGAACTTTGATTCTCGTTCAAATAGTATCTTAGGACTTCCTTAACTAGAATTTGAGATTTAAGGCAAAAGTAATTATAATTTCAAATATTTATTTATTTAATATTTATTTTTCTTAGCATTAAAATCCACAGCTCTTATTATCATTCTATTTAGCCTAAAATGGAAAATTTATAAATTCGAGTCTGCTAGTAGTCTATTAACTAAAAATTGCATTTCTTGTCAAAAAAATGATCACCAATGTCTCATCACGCGTAATATGAAATTTTTTAGCGATTAAATTCTTGTGTATGCCTTGCTCACCAAGAATGCTTTGCAGACTCTCGTCTAATTCATCAGCTCGTCTGGCCGGACAACTAAAAAACTTCATTAACAGCTATAGTCAAATGAAGAGATAAAGAATCAAAACAGTTTTTGACCACCCAAGCATATGGATGGATTTAGAGCATTTGAGATATTTTAGTTGCGATTCAGAATGTAATTAGTTCTCATAAAACTTTCAAGCTAAATAATAACTTGAACATATGTTCTTGATCACAGATACAGTTTTGATTTGACTGGTAATTTCGTGAAAACTCCGCGCTATTTTCGAACTCCTCCAAACAACCATCCGCAGCCACATATCCGAGTGGACATGGATTCGGTGGCTCACAGTAAGCGGGCAAAACATTATCGCTTTTGACCTGAATAGCAATAGTTTATCGCTTTTTCAATTTTAGATGCATTGGCGTCAGATATTCATACTTTTGCTCTTTATATAAGAATAAGACTGAACGAAATAATCGCATTTAGTTTTAAGTTTTTAAGCAAAAATAATGAATAAACCTGCTGCCGTTGTTCAAAATCGGATTCAGGTCGCAGCTGTTGCGCTCCCTCACCAGCTCCGCCTGTCAAAGCAAGAAATTACCATGATATTTTGATTTTAAATCTTTAATCTTTTATGTTTTAAAGAACTTGGAATACTACATGGAGAAACGAAACGAAAAATCGAGACTTAAAAAACAAGATTTTATATATTTATTTTATATATTTATAGATTTTATATATATTGTGCACCAAAAAAAATCAGAATATAAAAAATTTCTCCCAATTAAAATGTTCAGCACAGTTTTTATGCAAACAGGCAGATATTATCTTGTGGGGGTCTTTGACTTAAATAGCAGCCATCCATCGCCTCATTAATTTACTTGATGATATTTGCCGTGAAACAGTGAAAGCAAAAGACGACTATGGGGTCTTAAAAATGGAAAATGGATTCAAACCATCATGCCTTGACAACAAATTAATTACCGATCAATAAAGGATCAAGAGTAAAGAAGAGATTGACATGGCAGTTGAATTCAGAGTGGTGCGTGCTAGCTTCGCGGCATGCCAAAATAGCGAATCAGCAAAAGATTCAAATATACAAGAACACGATGACGACCATAAAAGGATGCAATTCTCGCACTTGATTTATCGCATCATATAAGAACAGGAGAATGAAAAAAAATCATGCAAAAGTTATAAAATTCTAGGGAATTTAAATATTTAGCTGTACTTCAACTATAAGAACCATCAAGTTAATATCCAATTTTTATAAGTGTGTAAATTTTAAGTGTGATAAATAGGTTGAGAAACGAGAAAGGGAAGCAGTAATGCGAATAAAAAATGAAATATTTTATGAATCAATGGAAAATTGGATAAAGCCAGCCAAGAAATGATGAGAAATGCTCGACATTTCGATCCAGAAGGCAAAGTAAAGCACCAAATGTTCGCTCCAGCAGAGCATATTTGATTTCGCTACTTTTATGGCCAATTTCTCAAAAAAGAAACGTAATAAGTGGAACAGAACTATTGATTTACTTCAATATCCACTGTAAGGGCGTACCACAAACAAAAAAGTTAAAAAAAGTCAATACAGCACCAAAGATCACTAATAATGGCCTCATCAGCAATGAAGTTACTGAAACGAACTATCTATTGTACAAGTAGCAGTAACTATACCTGAATCCTGAAGAAAAATCAATAATTCCATCCAAAGGAAATTTTAAAGTTAGAGGTAACAGAAGACAAACAGACTCGAAGAGATAAATTCTATATTTGCATTTTGCTAAACTAAACGATCCAAACTGAAAAAAAAGACCTGTCATATATTTATGCCCAAATGCTAACGGCCCTGGAAAAGCTTCCGCATCACGGGACATCAAATCGACGAAGTCCGGGAAAACCTGAAATCAATGTCTGTGTTATAAAAGATATATATTACTCGCAGTCTTCTGGAATCTCTATTTAATCTAAAAGCGGATCTTAAAATCGATTTTGAAGTCATCCGGAACTAAAAGAAATCTGAAACTTAGCCCCAAGCCTAAACCAAAATCTTCATCGGCGTAATGCTAAAGTTTATTTGCTCTAGTAGACATGATTCAACAGACCAGTGCAGTGACTTGAACCAATCTTCCTCTTATATTACTTAATACTTCTGGCTTAATTAACTTCACGGATCAGAATGAGGTCATTTTATCGGAGAATGGCTTGTACTGGTTTTAATTTTAACAATATGCTCATTCTTTTTAAGAGACAAAAAAGACCCATGAAGTCGGAGTTCGACCTTGGTGGAAGTAACATGCTACTGGGCCACCCTTTCCTTCCTAAGCATTTATTAGCATTTGTGCTTAAACTAACTGCTATCATAATCTATGAATTACGAGAATTAATGAAAATTTAATTAGCAGCTTAGGGTTTATAGGGCCGATATAAAATTTAATACAGTTCACGATGTACTTCAAAATTGAAGATGAAAACGCTCTTCGATCACGATGAAGGTACGGAAATTTTTCACTACTCCCTCATGTTAAATAGAATTAGGCAAATACTACGGTATTAAGCCAACGATTCCTTGGTTAGGCTTGGTCTTCATGAACCATTTAGTGAGAAAGAAATCCTAGAAAAACTTAGCGAACTGAATAAGAGTTATTAACATAGCTACTATTATGAAGAAATGAAAGGGTTTCTGATTGCATAAATCTAAACTTTTATGAATTAAAAGAAATTGTAAAATGTCTAAATTAGAAAGCTATTTTAGAATGGAAAGAATGACGCTCGCTTTAATGAAGCATCTTGAAGAGATGAATTCTAAGGCGCTAATGAAATTGCGAAAGATTCACCTGTTGTGAAAAGCCCACAACATACATTGTCAGATAAACTGAAAAAACAAACGACGAAGACCACATCATTCTTCGCCGATACTAGTAAATCAATACTAAGGCATTGGAATTCCATCCCGAAAATGGGTTGGGAAAGGATTACGTACGCGCAGCCGCTTCTAGCGAATTAGCTGCACTCAGGAATCGTGGAAAGCCTTGAAAAGCGCTTGCATCGATTCGTTTTTAGACATCCAAAATCATATGCGAATATTGAGAATTGTTCGCTGATTTAAAAAAAAAGACATGAGATAAGTCAGCAGTCAGGATTCCCTGGAAAAGCTCCTCAATTTGTTCCTATACTATTATCTCACTCGACTTTGGTCGATCAATTGAATACTATGCCATTGGGCCTCTTCGAATAGTTCGCACAGCTGCAAAAAAAGAAAAATAAAATGTGACCTATGACCAACTTTCATTAATCTCGAAAATTTCTGGAGTATATTGCAGATTGGATTCTGGAGTATAGCAGCCGAGATAAGGCTGCCAAATATTAGCCACGTTACGGACGGTAGAAATTATTGTCTGTTTCCTTCAGCTCGTTATTAGGATTATGAATCGATCAGATCATACAAAAAGTCAAAGTATTCTTAAGGATGAATAAAAAAATTTAGAAAAATAATCAAAATATTATCTAACGATGCAAAATATAATGTTCTAATATAATGGTGTAAATAATCCACAAAAAACGGAAGCGACACTCATATCGGCAATCTTTGAATAATATAAAAATCTAAAATGATTCGGTTTTTGCGAATAATGATGGTTCACGAAAAACAATGCGATTTTTCCGCAATCATCACTCATATTTGTAGTACCACAGTTCTACCGAGAACTTGCAGTGAAATTAATTGTAACTAATTGAAATTGACGAATTTTTTATCCAAAATATAAATCCTACTATCGCATTTCGCCAATTTTTGCTAATTAGGCAGTTTTTTTTGGTTGGTTGCAAAGTTCGCGCTTTTATGAAGAAACTAAATTTCCCTTACATATGCATTACCATACCACTGTATTATGCAACTCGGAAATTTTAGCTTCTTTTCACACATAGCAGTTAATTTGATTTCTAACATTTCTTAAATGAATTGTAAATTCCGGGTTGATGTTGGTGCGCAACTTAAATATGCGTAATTTACAACCGAATAGTTTGCATTAATTCGCTTTTTCGCTTAAATGGCTAGTACCAGCTGTTTGGGGAATAACTCGATAAACTGAACAAACTCCATTTAAAAGTGATGTATTCAGCCACAAATAAACATAAAGCATTAAGCGATTCGGTGGTTCAGGATTTTTTAAAAATTTAGTCTAGAAATTTGTTAATAAATGAAACAAAAATAAAATTTTGAGAACTCTTTTGCTTGCTACTGACAACATTAATTTCGAACGTTATTTTTTTTATATTTGCAATTAAATTCGCCATACTTATGACGCTTGGCTTTCCAGCTAATGGTCTCATTGTTTAACAATCAGCAATCACTAAATGCTGCACAGCCGATTGGCTTATTTATTCTCACATTATAAAACAAATGATGTAAGTATCAAAACTTTTTTCCGATATTAAACAACATATAAAACATCTATTTTCTCGTACTTTATTCCAATTCCTAGCCAATCTTTAAAATATACGATTTACCATTAGTTCCCCATCCTGTGCATTTCATCCAGATTTCCAGATTTTCGAAGTACATTTATTTGCTTCCTTTGTATTTTAAGTTAGATGCAAACACGATTCGCACTGATTTTTTTCTACCTTCTTCGGCGATTATTTATTTCTCTTGAGGATGAAGCTATTTGAAACATTTAGGTAATCTAAAAGTGCTAGTTTAATTCACGACAAATTTATTTAATTATCATATTGCATATCGAAAGATTTATATAAATAGAAATATTTATATGCCTCAAGCATTTTTATTTGTATGTAACTTTTTATATTATTTGCATACATTTTTTTCGTAAAATTAGCTAAATAGTTACAATATTTATTGTCAAATGAGCGAGAGAAAAAAATCGAATTTTTTAAAAAATATTTGTTTTTAATTAAAATAATTTATTGGACGATTTTGATATTTGATTTTAAGGTTAAAAGGTAAGCAATCGGTTCAAACTCGCAATGAAGAGGAATTCATTTCTGATTTGGCTGGCTCCACTGGTTGTTAGAGAAATTCAGCTAGAAATAAAAATACGAGTGGATCTTCGGGATTCTTTAAGGGCAAGTTTACTCCTATTGCGAGAAAAGAGTCAGAACCACAGTCCATAGTAATAACCATTCGCCCTCTTTATCATAAATCACAAAAATTATCACAAAAATAGTGCCTAATGAAGGAAATTATCATTTCCTTACTATTCCACACGACCAGATGATTCAAGGAAATACTTTCAAGGAAAGAATAGTACCAACAATAGAGCTAAAATTATTAGTAAATTAGAGATAAGTCAATTTTACCAGTTTACAAGTTTTTCGTTCCATGAAACTTTTTGCTATTTAATAATGATCGATGTGAATCAGTTTTTATCGAAGAATGGGAAAGACAATTATTGTGCTTCTGAAGGTGTCGATCACAAAGGAAGGTCCATTTGGATTTAGTAAGGGATATCTACAGATATTTTCAGCTTTTGATGACCTTCCTTCTGCTCTCTCATTCTCTCACACTAGCATAAGAGTCATTTCGCGTCGTTCGGATTGTCGTTCGAATGTGTAAAATCGGCGATTAATTGCGTTATCCTTTTTCTTTTCTATATTTCATTATTTAATTTCATTTTTTTCATGTGTTTTGAGGTTGTTTCGGGGTAATATTTGTATTTGAACAATAGTCCCTTTCCATCCTTTTGGCCATAATTTAATGTGCTTTGCTGATAAATTAGTTATATGGCCTAATAATTGTTAAAAGGCACCCAAAATATTTTTCTAAAAAATTTATTTACGTTTATTTACGTTACATTCCCTAAACAATAAAGCATCTAGGTTAATAGAAAATTTTTTTTAAAGAGTCCTCACCATCGCTGGTTAAACTCGCTTCGCTGGCTTGTCGCATTGGACAAACATGCCAGAGAGGCCTTTGGCGATAGAAATGCAGGTGAGTCGTCACCATCACCCGGATTTTTGGAAAGGTTTGCTCTTGTGGGGAGTAGAATCTTAGTACCTGCGCTCCCAATTGAGCAATAACAATAACCCACTGAGCCATTCTATCCCACGTTGAAAACACGACATCCTATTCGAATAGAAAATACCCGCGATTTACGAAAATTAGTACTTTCTGGACTGGAAAGAGCGGGAAATAGGGCACTTTATAAGTTATGGAGGATTTTGCTCCCGAAATTAACGGAAAAAAAATAATTGCGCATCACTAACAAATTTAAATTTTGTGAGTTATTTCTATCGTCCCAGCAATAAGCAAGAAAGTGGTTAATTAGTGGCACTCACCATCTCTAATTAGGCTTCTTCCACTGAATTTTAGTAGGTTATTCGATTAATTTTACTAGGAAATCACTTGGAAATAAAAAATGCTTATTGGTGCTCACAGGTTTATTCTTAGTCGAAGCAGAGGACCAGGATGGTGGATATGACGACCGGGGCAACAATCACTCTGCTGTCTTGTCTGTTAGTGTGCCCGCAGATCGTAGCTCACTTAGCAATCTTCTCGCTCACTGTATAATCGTTCTTATCATATGATTTTTTAACACCTCCAACTCTATAATACGTCCTTACATAATCATTTGGTTGTAAAAAATAGTAATAGGGATCAAATCTGTTGAACTGGAAGTTTGAGGACTGCTAAAATAATTTCTCTTTTCTTCTTTTGCTAATAGTATGGTCCAAATTTTTTTATATTCGGTAGACTCGTTTGCATGCCATTTTTTTCGCTCTGCTCACCATTACGATTTTGTTAGTAGCCTGTACAATAATCCACCTTGTGAGTGTATTAATGAATTAGAACAGGGCTCGAACACATCGTCAAGTTTCTCAAAACTCCTTTATATACTCTTTTAACTCTCTCTGCGATGTACTTTCTAAAAAAAAATCTCACTAGTGAAACTTGCAGGTTTGCTGCCAATTTCCCAAATTTGCTCTCATTTTGCCGTATTGCCGAGACTTAGACTTTTTGCTCAATAATTTGGCTATCTCTGTATCATTTTTTCACTGTAGCAGGATTTTTTCTAACTAATTTTGTATTCTAATAATAATTTTGTATTCTAACTTTTATTGAATGCTACGATAATTTATAAATTTAGCGCTGTGAAAAGCCAAGTTTCGAAAAAGTTTATTAACAATGATTTTTATTGATTTATGTTCCACTGGAATTCACCAGATGTAAGCTAAAATATCTCATAACATATAGCTGTTTCCTAAAGCATTTTACAACCAATTGTTGGATAAATCTTGTTTCAAGCTGCATCGCACAGCAGCTTTTTCTAGTTACGTTGCTTATGTTTATTTTT
This sequence comes from Dracunculus medinensis, assembly GCA_900625125.1. Taxonomy (NCBI): domain Eukaryota; kingdom Metazoa; phylum Nematoda; class Chromadorea; order Rhabditida; family Dracunculidae; genus Dracunculus; species Dracunculus medinensis. Next base: position 57,155 of record UYYG01000136.1, on the reverse strand, counting down.
ATCTATCAAATCTGATGTTCGAAATTTCTTATTGCTTGTTGAGCTGTGCTTCTCGATGTTCAAACCATTCTAATCTAATTTTCTTCTAAATAATCAAATTTTTGTTTCTCAAGTGTTTAGAGATTGGGAAATTTTAATTTTGAACTTATATATTTTATAGGTATAAATACGTATAAATACTCGTATAAATACTGTTTCGTGCAATTTTAATTCGCTCTCCTTTCGCCGTTCGTCAGTCCAAAAATCTGCTTCTGTCTTTCCCCTCATATTTTTACAAATACCAACAAATTGCCAAATCGTAATTTTAGCTGAAAAAAATTTATTATAAAAATATCCATCGACCTGTTCACCATGGGAACGGAACATTTGGTTTAAATCGCTGTAGCAGCTTGAATCATTTCATTCTAAAAATTTAGTGTTTGGTGAAGCGATCGCTCTTTTTTGGTTTTATGCCGCTGGTTTTAAAGTTTACCAGTGGATGAATATTAAAAGTTTCGGATTATGACCTATACAAAAATACAGTTGCTACAAGTATTCGTCCAACAACATTCACCACACTCGCTACTTCTGGTTTGGCATATCTCACTGTTTGCTTTTGCCAGAGAATATTTCCAGATTGAACTGTAGGTGACTCCTTAGCACCAACTGAATTTCACTTTTAATGCAGCCATATTCGTCAAGGGCTAGGAACCTTTGATGGCTTGGATCACAAAACAGTTAGCTCGACCATTCTATACCTTATAACGGTTATACCTTACTGCAGACATAGAAGATATAAACGATGAAGACGGCGGTAAGACCTAGAAGAATCATGAGAATTGAGAGTTTTATTTGCTATGGAAATTTGGCTTATTGGATCGGCCAATACAAAAAATTGTTTCACAAGAACACTTCTCTTATTTAAAAAAAATTTGGTTCGAAAAGAACAAGGTCTTGGCTAATTACAGCTCAGTGATGAATGTTTTTAATCCTATATATTGTTTTCAAAAAAATATTCTTATAAAAAAAAACTACATTTTGTTTCCCTCGAAAATATTTCCATGGAAATTGTCATGAATCAATTTTTGGCATCAAATAATTTTTTTATTTGGAGGTGAGGAGGTATTTCTTAAAGAAGCAAGTTGTTAGCAGCTCTAACTACTACTATCTTCAAGTTTTAGGAATAACTGTGGAAGATCACTTTATGACTATCGGATCAAACCTTAAAAAATTTTATAAAAGACGCTGGGGAACTAAAACAACCTTAACCACAGACAACACAATCCCAATTAATCACATAGAATCTATGAAGATCCATTAGGCATGCATGATTTTTTAAATAATTTGCGAGACTTTTCTAGGAAAACAACTAAAAAATATCGGATTAATCGATGCGAAAATATTTAGGGAAATGAAAATCTTAGGATCTATGATTTTAAGTTCATTTATAAAAAAAGAAAGAATACATGGAATTCTCTTTAGTCGGGACAATTTTCATTTGTAAGTTCTAATTTCAAAGTTAAAGCTCAGAAGTATGTCCTCTAGAAACTTTGCATTTAATTATGTTTCATCGGAAATTCAGAATGCTTGTTTTGTGGGGGTAACTTAGTCTTCTTTTTCCAATTGGAAGATATTTGAAAGAAATGAGGAAGATTGCGCTACTTGAATACCGATTGGCTGAGACGTTTCGTTTTGTTAAAATTGTAACAACTCATACAAGAGGGAGAGGAAAAAATTCGCAAAATTTCTGGGGAAAAACCAGGAAATCTGATCAATTTTTTTAAAAAAAATATAGTTTTATCGCACAACAAATTTGCAACGAATGATCAGCCAAGAGTTTGCAGTTTTATTTTATTCATCTCATTGCGATTGTTTGTGGGTTTAAACATCTATTAAATTCTTTTTTTTACAACATTTACTCACATAACTTCGATATGATCGATTGCTTATTCCAAATCTTACTTCTGAGTTTTCAGTTTACTTTAGGAATTGCACCACAGTTTGACTCTTTTGCAGTATTCCTTCATTAGCATCATTAACTTTAGTTTATGATGGATGGCGGCATTTTAGAAAATCCTTAAAAAATCCATCTGACATATATTTATAGATGCATTTCGTTTAAGAAGAAATTTAAGTAATTTTATTTGCTGCGAAGCGGCAAGGTCGCTGGGTGGGTGGGTAGTGGCTTATTAGTGTGTTTAGGGGCAGGAGGCAAGAGGCCTGTTCCCGCCGTAGGATAAAGCCCACTGCGAAGAAATCCAGTCCTGGCGATCCTCTCCAGTGTCGCCAGGTAATTCTCTGGCAAAAGCTATTAACCTTGTTAACAATTAGCGGACACCAAAAATGCCTAACCGGAAACACTGAATGCTAACCGCTTCAAATATTCATTTACGTTGCAATTCCAGGAATTTGGATGATTTATTTCGAAATAATGCAGTATGAATGGACGACGTACACTGCCTTCTGTATGCATTTGATTCAGCAGCGTTGTTCATAATATTCGTTTAAATAATTTTCAATTTTGCTCCATCAATTGACGAAATAGCAAACAATAAATCGCTGGTTCGCCACACCTTTCATTCTAATCGATCAATGGAATTGTCGTTTTCATCGAATTTTTTTATGATTGTTACTTTTTAATTGCTTAGGCATCGAATTATTTTATACTTAAAAATTTATTGCATTCTGATTCGCGAAGTTGGAATAATGAAATGTAATTTTCGCATAATTCTTTTCCTCTCTGCAGTGTTTCGTCAAGGGAATTGTTTTCTTTCAGTTATTGCTGAGGGCGCTCACCATTTCTGGTTTGTTGCTAACTGCCAAGACTCCCGCTTCTGTGTCACCGAGTCACCTGAGATAAAAGCATTTGTGGAGCCTTTGCATCAGTCAGTGTTGCTCGAGTTACGCTTACGTTTTGGTATCTGAACCTATTACTGAATCCCTGGGAAATCGCCTTCTATTAAACTGAATTTTCTACAGTCATTTTATTTTTCACTGCAGGTTTGTCCCAATATGATTCCGTTAGGTCTCATAATATACAAATATGTTACTTCAATAAGGACGGCGCTCATTCTGCGATTTGTTATTACTATCTTGATTACGTCCTATGTATCTTTGCCTTGATTAATGCTTTCTTAAACTTACTCATTTGATTTCGCTGAGATGTGCGTTATTGTGGAATTTTCAAATTCTATGATAAGGATGAAATGATTTCCAGCAATTCCGATAATCATACCTATTCACAGTAGAGTCTCAGAACAGAAAACGCCTTTCATTACGTTTTTTCTCAAGCAACTTTTTAAGGAACTGTGATATATGGAGACAGAAGAAAATTAATCTTCCGTTTGCTGGAATATATAATTTTATGTTCAAATTTAAATTCATCAATGGTCGTGACTTAATGCAATGCATGCATAGGTATTTATGTGCATGAATGGCCTTGTCAATTTCATATCACTGCTTTCATTATTTTCTTTTTTTTATAATTCCCTCAATGAAATATAACGATTAACGTAATATTTATCATTTCCGTTTGCAGTTTCTTTTCGCTAAAAATTCGATCATCATAACTGATTTTGCTAACCATAACTATAGAAAAAATATTGTTGTAAATTTTTTATAACTACGTTTGTATAAATTTATTAATTTAAATTTCCTACATTCCACCCTTATAACCAGCGGATCCAGCGCAATCAGTAATGATGCGAACTATTAGAATAAGAAGAATCCGCTCTTCAGTACCAGGAAAATAAAATTGTTTTGTCGCAAATTGTTGAAAAAGGTTCATTTCTTGAAGAATGAACATGAAAGCTTGGAACTAATTAATTTCTACTGGAATGCCAATTAAATGAATGGAAGTCAAGCTTAGAAAAATAGAGATTAAGTTGCTTAGCAACCAGTCTACCTTTAGTTTTCGACATTAATTCAATAATTCATCCAGAACTCCAGAAAAAGGGCTTTATAGTATTATCTCTATTTATGTCTAGTTGTATCTAGAAGTCTCTAGTTTAAAAAAACATAATTAAACTCAGTAATGTCCTTAATAAGTGTTAGGAAAATGTTTTTATAGCAAGCGGACATACATATATAGCAAGCAAACCATCCATGGAATTGTTAAATGCACCTATCAAATTTTAAATATTTGTTTTGAATACATATATACATATATACATTCATTTAAAAAATCCCTCCTGCGGCGGATCATCCTCAACCTCGGTAGCTATTCCTAGCCTTTCGCTTTTCTAGATCTTTGATGTTGAACAGAGATCTTTGCTATTGAGATCTTTTCTGGAATCTGTTGTAGCCATTTTTTTAGTTCAGAGGTCAACAGCTCCCAGTGCTCCTATTACCACTGAGATTAATTTGGCTTTCATTTTCTACATCTTCCGTTCCTCTTTCAGCCTTTGGTATTTCTCTAGCTTCTCATATATATATATATATATATATATATATGCAACATAAGAATAGATACTAAGCACCAGATCCATTGAAGGGATTCACCACATCGGGCCAGACTCAAGATGCAGATTGTGCACTCAGAAACCTTCCAACACAGTGGCAGGATACAAGATGCTTCTTTGTTTATAATATCCTTTTTTTTGATAATTTTGATCCTTTTTCAATTATTCGAAACAAAATGCACATAAAAATGAGTAAAAGTGCGTTGAAAAATCTCGACTGCCAATTTTTTCTTATGGGCTTTGCATGAATAACAAATATAAATGTGAATTGTCTGATAAAATTTTGCATACACAATGATTTTGTTCGATGTCAAAGAATTTTCATGCTATAGTATTGACAGTTTCCTCGACAATATTTCACGCAAACTTTGTATTAAATTTCTAATCAATGGGGATGACGCTGGCGACTCACCTGCACCTGCACTTCTATCGCCAAGGGACTCCCTGGCATATTTGTCCAATGCGACAAGGTAGCGGAGTGAATTCAACCAGTAATGGTGACGACTCTTAAAAAAAAATAAGCGAGGATAGTCGCGTGGTATGATTGCTTGATCTTTGTGGACGTTCGATTCTCTGATCTCAATAGAAATAAATCTGCCATTGAAAAATCCGGATGACGCTAGGAAACTATCCATCTGTATTTCCATGACCAAGTGAGTCCCTGGCAAAAATAAGCCAGCAGAATCAACCTAACGAGAAATGGTATTCACCGCCTATTTTTTATTTAATTAATGTCATATAGAAACGAAATTAATTATCATGCAATAATTGACTTTAAAAAGGCTTGCAATTTTTTAATTACAGGCAATAATTCTTCTTCTTCTGACATTCATCATTTCTGATAGTCATACGACTTCTAGGACAGGAATCTTTTTCTTTGGAGTCTTCGAGCTAAAAGCAGAATTGCATCGCGAGCGCCACCTGGATTTCAAAGCAGGACAAGAATTTTATTTTGTTGGTTGGGACAAACGGAAATTATTTGTGGAATTGAATTAACCCACCGTTTTTTTGCTACTTTATTATCAATCTTAACCTTTTGTGTATCTTGCTTAGCATTTTCGAGATGTAACAATTTATCATTTTCACGAATTTATGCCATTTAACAAATTACTTCGCAAATTTAAAAAAATTTTCTTTTATTGATTTCGGACAGATAGGGCTTAATGGTAGATATTTCCGCTTCTGCCATCTCGAGGCTAATTTGTCCTTGTATATATGAAATCATTTGCTTAATTTGGGCTTTGCTGAGAAAGCTCAACGTCACATTCATTTATCGCTGTATTCAAGTTATCAATTTTAGCTGCTATAAGGATTTTCTTAGGAAAAACTTTTATTCATCGCCCTATGTTCAAAGTTCAATTTTTAAGTGCATTCCATATTCATAAACTTGAGTATTCTATATAGAAACCGAGTAATTGCTCAAATTATCGTCTTGAGCGTTCCGATTCGAGCCATGCCTCCAACAGGAGTGTACCTTTCATCAGAAAATCCTGGTGCTGCTGGCGAGTGTGCCTTTTAACTTCCACCTTTTTATATTGCCAAGTGGCTGGCTTTATGGCCAAGAATTTCTCATCGCTATTTGAGCAAGAAAATCCAAAAACAATAAGCACTTATGCAATATTTTATCATATTTTAAATATCCAACAGGTGGAACATAACCTATTCAATACATTTTTCAATGAATATTCATCAATGAATATTCATATTTCGCTTGCATTCGCGTAATTTCATTAAGCGAAGCCAGTCGCTTTTATGGATTAATGTAGTTTAATCATCAAAAAAATGTTAAAATACAGTCAGTGAAATGAATCGTCATTCCCTCGCTGAATTTCTCCTTGAATTTTTAAATTATTTTTGGGGTCAGTTGCAGCCGAGCGACAAAATTTATGCAGAAACCAAATATGCCATTTGCTTAAAAATATTGCCGTGTATATTTATTACTTGTTATTACTTACTGCATTTCAAGCTGATTTCGAATAACCACCGACTTTTTTTCTGTATGTGGTATTTTTTCTGTATTAAGGGCACGCACATAATAGTATTGGTTTATACTGGCTATTTCACTTACTGGGGTAACTGGTTACTGATAACTTGTCATCGGAAGGTGTTATGGCGTTGTTCATTTTTTATATTACGGTGCGTTTCAAAAAATATTGCAACTTTTTTCTATTCCTATCGCTAATTAGGATTTAAGAAACTTTTTGAAAGAAGAAAAAATAAAAAATATATTTTTCTAATTTTTTATTTTTTTTCTAAATCATTTAACGATCATATATCCTTGCAATATTTCATTTATAGTTGAGCTAAATAATCGCTATTAAATTTGTGTTTCGATTTTTGAATTCATTTTTTTAGGTGAACTTCATGATGAATACTGGGGGGAAAATCAGAGGCTATGAAGATAAGAATTTGAGCAAAGGTTTGATAACCACTAAACTAAAAGGATTAAAAACAGAAAAATCTGGGAAAAAGTTCTCTACTCAAGATGGGTAAAATTTTAAAAAAATAAATTGGAAGAACTGAGCTTAAATCACAACATCAATCTTGTATTATGCATTTCTTAATATTTTTAGTGCATAAAATTTATGTAAATCGTATAGATTTTCATGGTTCAACGTTTTTGATGGGCGCTAGCAACTGTTTGCATAAATATTTAAAATATCGTAAACCGGTAGAGAACCATCAGTATGCTTTCTTCGTTTTGTAACCAGTAATTCTGCAACCAACATTGAAAATAGTCTATCGATCCGTTATTTGTTGCATAATCTCGATGAAAATATCGTGTCAGTTTGATCGTAACATTTTCCTTTGTGACATTTTCGTTAAAATATCCTTTAATTAAAAAATTGGTGAGGATCGCACCAATTAGATAGATCACTAAGACAGTGCGATAATTATGGTTACAGTTGTGATTAACTAAATTTAGGTGAACATATTAGTTGCCTAGGATGTAAAAAATATTTATATTTGGTAGAATCAACGGTTCTCTAAAATATTGTCAGGAGAATCCTATTGGAATTTAGATGAATTTTAGATTACCTTTTTCCCAAATCATTCACCATTTTTAATTTGTCGCACTCTACTAAATGCTAGTATGAAATATATTCTCAAGAGTCACTTGGCGATAGAAGTGAAGCTGGGTCTCCAGCACCGAAGCGATCTAGCGACAGGAATGGAACTCACAAAGATTGATCTCAAAGTCATTCAACCATGCTCTCTCCAGGGACATTTTACATAAATTTAAGCGGTAAAGTGAGAGAAATATTTATAATTCAAATACTGGTAATTAATTTGGTCATCGAAAGGTATCATATAGGTAGTCAGTGGAGTCAGTCAAATGAAAAATGACGATGCTGCTAGAAAACAAAAAAGAGTGAAACAAAAACTGCTGAAAATAAAAGATCATATCAGAGAAATTTTTGCTCTTCACTGCAATACAATGAATTTTTCATGTATTGTAATAAATTATCAGTCGCGAACGCGTTATATTTTGCAAACCAGCATTTACGGTACATTACATTTACGGTACATGATCGCGTTATTTCCGCTCGTTAGTTTTTTTCTTTTTTCCTACCCTTAGCGAACCACTATTATCGATTGTATACGTTATCAGTTCTTATACCGCGTTTTTGATCAATAGCTTAAATTTCACAGTTGCAGTTTGGTTGGTTCGTAATGCCTTTAGGACCGAATGATTCGGCTCTAAAGCGTGGTTGGTCACGTATATCTCGAAGACGGAAGAAACGCAGTAAAGAAGATCTTACTTCACAGGTTCAAGTCGAAGACCCTGAACTAGTCCACGATTCTCATTCACGTAATATTCTTTCGAACGATGAAAAGAAAGGGTACGTCTATTTCTTAATCCTTGAAGAAATTTTGCTTGATTGCCTAAATCCTTTTCAAGTTATCGGTGACGAACAGCGCAGACATAAACCTACTTAAAGCTATTATCACTAATGCATAATGCAAGAGGCAAGTAAGTAAGTGGTTAAGATTTGCGAATTAAAGTTTACGGGTTACGTATAAATGAGGGCGCCGATCGACAACTCATTTTATTCGACTATTATAAAATTAAATGATATTGAGACGAAAATTCGAATAAGAATTTTTCTTGTTACTTTTTTTTACATTTTTTGAGGTTAAGTATATATATTTATTAAGTCAAAAACAGACTGGTTCAGTAATTTTCTTTGTAGAAACAAAAAAATGCATTTAACATCAAATATGATTTTAATCGGAAAGTTTTTGTTGCATTTGAAAAGTTTTTCATAAATGTTTTTGACTCGTCTAAAAAAAGCCAGTTTTCTCAAATTTTTAAAGCCATTTTCGTTATTTCTCTTTCTCTTCTAGTAACAGCACTTACCGTTTCTGGTTTGACTGGCTGCCTTCATCATTAGGATGAGACTTCTTCGTTAGACACTCTCTTGAATATAAAGACAGGTCGCTCATCAACACTACTTTTTAATAATAGGCTTGCTCTCGTCCATAAGCAGAACTCATGATAAGTCGAAATCGAAGCAATATTTCATTTAATCCTCTATTTCATTTTTCATTTTTATCGATCTCGTTTGTTTTCCAGTTTTGTTGGATTTTTTCAATGTTAACTCATTACATTTCAATTTATTTTATTATGCAATATTTTTATGATTTATTTAATTAATTTCTATCTTTGCCTTTGGCAAAAAAATTTCTACTTGAATGTTGATTCAAATTTTGTGTTTTGTTTCTCGATTCGATTCTACCGTATCGTCATTCTGTACTTTGTTTTTCAGTGAAATTCATTATATCCTATTTCCACAACTTTATTTTATTCTACATTTTGCATTCTGAAGTGAAATTTTTTAAAAAAATTTTTTAAAATTCTCACTTTGATTTATATGATCGAATCTTCTCAATAAACAAGTTTCTCGAAATTATTAAGTCTTGCAGCAGTCTTTTGCAAGTTGCTGATGTTCTAGAGGACCACCATGGAGGGAAATACCGGATAAACGGTTCTAGCATTTTTGCTCATGCGATTCTCCAGGAATTATGCTGCTTTCTTCATTTATCTAATTTGTCAAGTTTCAGTTTCATTTTCTTCATTTATCTATAAATGTCATAAAAATTTCATGAACGTAAAGAGCCAATATAGAAAAAAAACATTGAAATGCAAATGTTCACTAAGCAGATAAGCTTCCTTAGAGTAAAATGCCAAAGGGAATTGAAAGTTATCAATCACTTCATTCGAGTTCATTTATTGGAAAAATTTTTATCTGTTCACATCTTCTTGTTCCTTCTCATAAATTTTTCCATTATTTACGATTTCCTTTTTTCCCAACGATTTTCAATTTTTTTGTTTTAACATGTCATTCATTTTTTTCGAAATATATTTTTTTTGGCCATATTATTCAGATTTTGCACAACGAGCTAATAAATGAAAAATCTAGTAATTTGAAATTTTTACATTAAATTATACATTATATATATATATATATATATTATATACATATATATATTATATATATATATATGTTATTTTGATACATTCTTTATAATAAAGGGCAAATTGAAAACCTCACTGGAAAAAAAATTTTTCACATCGAACTATTCGATTCTAGTATTTTAGTATGTAGTTTAACTAGTATGTAGTTTTCCAAAACTTGTTTTATTTAGCTGTCAGCTGCCAATAATATCAATCATAATCTCTTCATTTTCTAGTTCATTTATTTCGGAGAAAACTTTATCTATGATATGTTTCCAGATATTTTCACTTGCTTATTTATGCGTATTGATTCAATAGGGTATTGAAGTTCATAGATTTTATTTCATATAAGGCTTTTCTGGATTATATTTTAGATTTTCAAACGCATATTCTATTTCTTAGATTGGCGAGCATTTTACTAGTTTCGTCATTATGCGCTAATTTATCCTATAATCCGCCTCTGCAACTGTGATTAAACTGGGGCTTACCTCTTCATTTTCATGCGATTTACAAATACTATATTTGGATAATAATTATCGAACATATTGGTGACGAATCTAAATTTATTTTTTGCAAATTTGCAAAACCTCATCGAACTTGTTCACGATATTGTCGGCTCCAAATAAAATATTACGCAGTACTGGAAATATGATTTGTTGGCCAAAAGTTTGCGAAGAGTTTATTGTTGGAATTTTTGGACTTAAAAATACACTTCTTTTCTTTTTTTATTTTCTCAGTATATTTTTTTTTATTTTCTTGAAAGAATTGTCAGATAGGGCCTAAGCCAAATGTAAGTGAACAAATAAAAACAAAAAAAAGCACTGAGAGAAGGAAATCAGCAAAAAAAGGATAGAATAGATAAGAATGGAAAAAGTTGCACTATTTGTCAAGGAAGTAATTTGTGTCACGAAAAAAAATTCTGCAATTTAAATTTTGATCCGCAAATAGATTTGCGTAATTTTATTCCCTTACACATAAGAGTTTAAAGATAAAGCGTAATATTTAGTAGAGTTTGAGTCAAAGAAACTAGTAATATCTATGTAAAAATCAGATCTTATTTAATCCTTCTAATCCTTCTAATAAAGAGTCGGAATTTCATAAGCTTATCTCAAGTTAATGATTGATCAGAATTTAAATGACTTAGAAAAGACATTACGCATTAAATTAATTGACTTACTAAATCGAGAATAATTACAAACTGCGTTATACTCTAAATGTGGAAGTTTTGTATACATTTTAACAAGTTAAACCTCTATTGACCTGAGGCTCTGAATATTTTGGAGAACCGTTTAACTAAGTTTCTGTTAGAAAGAAATTATCTGCTATAGAATTTCTAAACAAATCGAATCGTTCGATATGTACGAAAAATTTGTTGTCCACAGAAAACACATTTTTTTCTTTTTTTATCACTCTTCGTATTTTAGAACGAAAAAAAAATTAGGAAAATTTTCGTCCAAATTTTTTTTCGACGTCTTTTTAGGTATTTTCAGGAACAAGAATTTTTGAAGAACAAAACATGATTGTCGCGAGAATTTCTTCTCTCATATGTTCTATCTCATATTTGGCCGACTCTGCCTAAATCCCTCCTCGAAAGAATCGCTTTGGAACAGAAGTACAAGATGGGTCCATAGCACCGTAATAGGTTTATTTTTGTTACGAAGCCAACGTCCAGCCCATGGTGCTTCTCTTCGGTCCAAACTATATACCACTCTGCCAACCAGTAAAATATAATTTTTTTATTAAAGAAAATTTTCTCCTTGAAATTTTTAGCTACTGAAGAGTAATAGCAAATCAATTATCCTTTTTTAAAAGCTGAATGCTTGGCGAATTCTCAGCGAATTTCGTCAGCGTTCTCTGATTCAGTCATTTGATGCTTTGTTTTTTATCGCATTTTACTGATTTTATTCTTTTCGAATATTTCATTTAATCCAGCGAAAAAAAATTATATTTATATGAGAAATCAATTTAATTCATTCGAAGAGAGAAATAAAAAAAAAGTTCGACGAAAATTCAAGAAAAATTGTACGAAAAAAAAATTCCTTCTTTTAGTGGTACTCAGCGTTTCTGAATTAGTACACAACATTGATTATTAAGTTGGAGAGCACTTAATAAGGGAGGGAAGGCAAATAGGTTCGCAGCATCATCCGGATTTCATGTTGTTTTAAATGATCGTTTTAAAAATCGTCAGCAAGTTCGCCTTTTAACAGCCATTGCTGGTTTAATGCACTGGTGACTAGAGTGTTGTTCCAAGCCGTTCGATCCGAACTCGTGCTTAAAATTAACTGAAGCCACTCATTTTTCTATCCATATATAACGGGGATACCTATGCGTTCAAAATCTCCCTTGATTCGCTTTACACTGTCCATCGCAGGGCCTAGCAAGCAGCGAGGTGTGCGTCATTCCTGCGATAAACGCCGAAGAACGTGGTCTAACCAGCTTACGTTAAAGTTTTATCACAGAAGTATTCAATAACAAATTGATCATATTTAAGAAATATCTCCAGTACTTTTTTGTTACGTCCAACCATGAAATGAAATTTTTGTCTTCTCAAAGATTTTTCGTGGGAATTTAGCCGAATATTTTAAGAAATTTTAAAAAACTGGAGAATGCTTAGTTATGACGTATGGGCAAACATCTTTCTCGAGCCTATAACTCTAAGTTTAAATAAGAGTGAATGTGTTTTTAAAGTAAAACAAATTTTAGGTAATAATTAGTGTATCTCTAACTTTGTTGGCAATTGAAATTAAATATTTTTAAAGAATACAAATCTTAAAAGAAAACAATTTCGTGGATTTATAAATACCATTTATTATAAAGTCGCGTTGATATTAATTTTGCAGTTTAACTAACTAATAAGAAAAGTTATTTTCCGCATTTTTTGTTAAGTGCAAAAATTTATTACTTGCCGCTAATTTCTGATCATTGATTGTCGCACATTAATATATTTCACCGGTTATTTTGGAATAGGGACCGCAAAAGAAGTAGAGCTGTACCGCGGCTGTAAAACGTATCATATATATTGCCGGGAGGGTAGAAAATTTGCATATGGAAGTAATCTCATATAGATTAATTCAGTGGTTCATAGCCTTGGAAATAGGAGTTTAGCTTTTGAAGTTCTGGTTGAGAGAGTTGGAACTATCTTTGAGAGTTTTACGGGAGCTACGGGTCTTTTGTGGGAAATTCGCCAAAAGCTGTGGACTTCTTTAACAATCTCGTTACCAAAGAAAAAAGCTTATCGATATATAATTTAAATTTATAAATCAAAAAAATTGTACAAACAATGGCTGTAAAATTGGCCATTCTTCGACGACAGCAGCTGCCTATATTAGAAAAGAGAATGGATTTCTTTTGGAATTTACGGTGTAAAAATTAGCGAAATGCATGAAATTCATTATGGGAAATACGTTAAGTGCCGCTGTTTCTTTTCACCATCCCCAGTTTCCTTCTTTACGGAGATAAATGTCATTCTGGCACATTTCCGATTTCTTGAGTTAAATTTTATGTTTATATGCTTTTTCATTTCTCATTTTATTCTCTCTTCCATTCGTTCATTTATTTAATTCCATTGTCAAGAATATTCATCTGTTATTTTTTTGATTTAGAATGCGGATATTAGATTTTCTTTAAAATTGGTTTATGAATTTGTTTGTCATATCGCGAGAAAAAAATTTTTTTCTTGGTAGTAAGGAAGAAATATTTTATTAATTTTTTTATTATTTAGGACGAGAAAAATTTTAGGAATATAATTCATCGTGGAATGGATCGAATTAGGCGTTCGTTTCGTGAATCATTTCGTTGGAAAACAACAAGGGATCAACTTGGACGAGATTTGCCTCGAGAACAGTCGCCAGCAAATAGTGCGCAGCCTAGTGGTTCTGGTGCACCTGGTATGAATGCAGATGATAAAGCAGAATTATGGCAACCTGATGAAGCAGCAGTTCGCAGTGGTACTTGCAGTTTTAATGTCAAGGTTATTTTTTCTTTTTGTGGTGATTACTATTTTCTAAATATTTTAAGCACATTTTTCGCAAAAATAATTAATTAGAAAGATTGATAAACGAATAACAGTTTTTTTCGAGTTTCATATCTATTAATTTACTAGTTAGAGGTAATTTTATGCAATCTATTTTAGCGAAAAATTAGAATCAGTTCGATGTTACAAAGTGTCAAATGAAGCATTTGCTGTAAATATTTCTAGCTATTTATATTATTTCAAGTTGTTTTATCGTTGTCAATAAAATATTCCATCTTTAAACGTATACAAGAAGTTTCAGTACCTTGGATGTATAGAAGTTTTTGAATCACGTGGAATGCAAGTTTGCGAAGGAGCCTTGAAGTTACTGCGCGTATGTTTTATCAATTTTAATAGTAATTAAATTTGAAATTTTCAATTAATTTAAATTATTTACAGTTTCTCAGTTTTTTCATTTTATTTTACGTCTTTACTGGTTGTTGAAATGAAGCAATTGTTTAATTCTAAAATTTTTTATTATAATTTAATATAAAAGCTATACATCGCTTTTTTTTGCGCTTGGCAAGTTTCCTATTATTAGACAATAATAGGTTGTTATCAGGATTCTTTTAAAAAAAAATTTATTGCGCTTGCCAATCGTTTTAAATCATATTCAAGATTTCAATCAAAATTTCGAAATTTTTTTAATTGCAGAATCAAAGGCGAAAACCAGTCAAGTCTATTTTGTACGTATCTGGTGATGGATTACGGGTAGTTGATCAAGAAAATAATCGAGGTCTCATTGTTGACCAAACTATTGAAAAAGTAAGAGTATTGGTAATCATATTTTATTCGTTAATGATTATTGTTCTTCTTGTCTTTTGAGGATTCTTGAATAACTGCATTTACCTTCATTTAATAACCTTCATTTTTATTATCTCTTCGATAACTTTCATTCATAAGATCGCTTACTCTAATTTTTCCTTTTTTTACAGGTTTCATTTTGTGCACCTGATAGGAATCATGAGAAAGGTTTTGCATATATATGTCGTGATGGTACTTCTAGGAGATGGATGTGCCATGGATTTCTTGCTATTAAAGAGACGGTATTTTCTTCTCTGTTATATATGCTAAATTATTCTTGGTCCTGTTGACAGGTCATTTATTTGTTCATTGTAATCAGAATATTTTTAGGGCGAACGGCTCAGTCATGCTGTAGGCTGCGCATTTGCAGTTTGTTTGGAAAGAAAAAAAAAGCGTGACGCTGAAGCTATTTCTGCAGTACATGCTGCTGCTGGTTTACAACCCATCGATACAGCATTGCGCAATAGGCAGAATATTTTTGAGGGGCAGAAAAAATTTAGTGGTGCAAATTCAACATATCTTACTAAGTAACTTTTTATATGTGATGAATTTTCGTGAGATGAGGGTATCCATATTATTGCTGCGTGTTTTTTCTTTTTTTGTAATTTTTTTTCCAGAGGTCAAAATTCAGCTTATGGATCATTTCGGCGGCAACTATCCATCACTGAACGACTTCAAGATCCTCAGTCTGCGATAGTTCAAGAACCACCTTCAAGGGTTGCAGAGCATAATGATCTTAGAATAAGTGCCAAACCACGGCCACTGGCCAATCCGTTACTGTTTGAGAGACATGTAAGTCAATTTGTTTTCCCGTTTTAATACTTGGAAAATAATTTTAGTAAAATTAAGTCTCTTTCAGGGTTCACTGAGAGCACCTGATTCTTCTACCGCAGCAGCTACTGCATTTAGACGACAGTTTTCCTTGCGATCTTATTCAGATTCTCCTTCCAAATCAGTAAGTTTCTAAATCATCGTTATTAATCATCGTTATCTGTTCAGATTATTTTTTATTTCATTTCTATTCGTTCATTTTAGTATCGAACGGCTTGTTGTTTTAATCAAAGTGACGCGATTGCTGAAGGAGAAGAGGAAACTTCGTCACAAAATTTAGGCGATATGTCAAATAAAGTTGAGTCCTTGACACTGATTTCAAAGATGTAAAGTTTTAAAATTCATTATTGCTTTTTCATTTGTTGATTCACAATATTCAGAATAGATTAGATGAATTAATATTTTTGCAGAAACGATGAAAGCTTAGATAATATAGCAAATGAAAAATATTCTGGTCGCTCTAAAGCCGATGAATGGCTCGAACAGACCTTTAGATCTTCGTTGTCAGTGAATTCCCCTTTAAAAAATTTTGCGGAAACACCTAGGACTGATTTCTGCAGAGGTTTGAATTCCTTTCTTGTCATGATGACAATCATTTTTAGTTTTTTTTGCTGTCATCAAAATAATCCTTTAGGGAAATTGTTTAAAAAAATCAAATAAAACCAGGTATTAGCTAGCAAAGAGTAAATTTGCAGCTGGACCACCACCAAGCCAACCGCCACCACCTCTTCCACCTGCATATGTTCTTGCCACTTCTAGGCCTCAACGTCAAGAACTTCTTCCTGTTGTTGAATCAGTTAAATTTAGTTCGGATTATTCAAAATATGAATTGCCACCTATTACGGAAGCGTTCAGTTCTGTTACTGAGGTTCAGTTATTTGTGATTTTATCTAGAAATGTTCAGATTTGCAAATCTTTTTTAACATTTTAACTAAATTTTCTTCTTAAGGTAAATGTGCAGTCACCAGCTGTGCAAGCAATGGATGTTTTTGGTCAACCAATATTCAATCCAGTGAGTCAGTTCTCATCCGCAAACTCATGTAATTCAAGAATGTTTAACGGTATAGTTTTTTTAATGATGATTTTTATGTTTTTCTTTGTTCTTTTGTGGGATTCGCATTCATGCTTCCAGTTTTCTATTTGTAAATAATCCATAGTGTATTCCATACATAGCGTCCTATGCAATTTAAAAATCGCAGTTATGACTGATTAAAGTTTTTTGATGTTTACATTGTATTACATTTGAAGCCACCCTCTTGTTTCACTTAAAAAGTTTTATATAATTGTAATAAATGTAATTGACGTTAAGGAAAAAACTGCACGATAAGCGGTTGCAGTAGTAGTGGTTCAACACTAGAAAATTCATTTTCAAACTGTAGTCATGTGAATATTGAAACTTCTTGTATCAAGCAGACAGGTTCAGTATCAAGTTCCAACCAAGAGGGCTACGATCCATTTAACGTTAAGTGGTCACAGATGGCAATCGCCAGTTCAATTTCGTTCAATCAGACTTCAGTCAAGTCAACGAACCCATTCCACTGCGAACTGAATACGCTGAAAACATGATCATCTTCTTTTTTTAGTTATATTCATCGTCTGTGATTGGCGATATTTTCATAGTATATATTTTTATAATTCCAGTGAAAACCGTTTTAGCGTTTTCTTAGAAACTTCGGTAATTTGGTGTAATTATATCCACTTATTTGTTTATTAATTGGTATCGTCGAATTGTAGAAATAATAATTATATTAATTTCGGCACTCTCCCAGTTTTTAGTTTTAATTTCATAATTTTATTACTGTTACAAAGGAAAATTTTTTATTTATAACAAATTGACTTGTTGGGGAATTGCCGTATTTTTCTGTTTTTTACTTGTATCGTATGAATTACAGATAAAATTTATTTTCGCAGTGATTATTTTAATTATGTTTTGCCGGTATTGTGGAGAATTTCCCAAAATTTATAATTTAACTTTTATATCAATTAAGTCTAAAATAGGCAAAATTATGAGGTTGATGGTATTTTGATCGCCAAAAAAACAACGATCGGAACATCGTCCTATTTGAAACTCAAAGAGAAATCAGTTTCGAAAAGCTATGAGAAAATACTGTCGTCATCTACCGCTCTGACAATTTCTAGCCGGGCAATTACGCGCGAAAAACGGTCTGTTTAACTTTGCTGTATGAGACCGAACTGTTTTAATACGCATGAAGTAATTTGTTTTAGGACGTAGTAAATAGAAGTGCAAAGCCAGAAAACAATTTATTCAGCGAGAAGCATTTACAATCTATAGTGCTGTAGGGATTGATGCTGGGAATTATACGGCTGCTATTTTCGTAATGGCCTTGTGCGTAATATTCGATCGCGTGCGGTTTATTGGAGTCGCGTTCGCAGTAAGTTGTATCTGTTATAGAAAGTGAGTTCATTTGATCCATTTTTCTTCACTGAAAAGTTTGAGCTGTGAGAATGACCTTTAACCTCACTCGGCAGAATTTGTTTTTGTTAATCACACCTTTCTTTGCGTTTGGTTCATGGAATCGAATCGTTTTTTTTGCGCGAAGTTTAAGTATTTTATTATAATTCATGTCTATCGGTGGTCGAACGTTTTTCGTAAACGAGTTCGTGGTTTTGCGGAGTGTTTCTAATCTTCTAAAACGGCTAAACGGTTGATGAGGTAAAAAACATCGAAAAACACTGAAATTATTTGGGTTGGCTGTGGTATTCAGGTTTCATATGGAGCAATGCGTGGGTGGCTCATGACAAGATGATTACCACCGAGAATTAAGGCTTGGGTTCCAGCCCGCCGACGCACCGTCCTTCGTCGGGCGATAAATCTCCTAACTGAGAAAAGCAAAGGAGAGTTAGAATGGTCCGGTGGGTTGTTGCTTTATTCGGAGCGCAGATGTTGAAGTTATCTTATCTTCGGACAGGCAAGCTTATAAAACTTGTCCAAAAGTCGGAGACAACCCATCTTTACTTCTGTCGGGACTCCTTGGCATTTGTCCATTCCGATAAACCAGCAGAGCGAGTTCAGCCAGTAATGGTCAATGCTCCTAAAAAACAAAGATGAATCGAGAGAATTCGATGGAAATAGCGGTTTTTAGATTCTTTTTAGAGTCTGATCGAAATTGCCTGTTCTTTTGAGGATATAGTTGTTTCTTTTGAAAGAGGTGAATTCTTCTGAGAATATGTTGAAAGCTACGGATTCTTTTCTGTGGAAAGTTGCGAATTCATTTAGAGTTTGACTGCCAATTCATTTGAAGTTTTGAGAATCATTAATTTTTTTAAGAGTCTGAAGAAAGCTTTCAATTCCTTCGAAAGTACAATGAAAATTATTTATTTCAGTTTCAATTTTTTTAATATAGTTAATATAATTATATAGTTATTTCAATTTTAATATAGTTACTTCAGTTTTTACTTTTATTGCACAATATGCTAAAAAAGAAAAAAGCGGTCAAAGTCTATAAAGGCCAAATTTTCTTCATTTATTTTTAGAACGTAGTACAAGAACCACTTTAATTTGTTAGCATATAAATGTATGGATACCGGTAGGATAAAATAATATATAATAATAAATAATAAATAATAAAATATGTAATAAATTGTTTTCCGGAAAAATTATTATACTGATTATTTTCATCTATCATCAGTTTGCTGCTTTCTGTGGAATTTTTTGAAAAAAAGTGAACTTAGCCGTGATTTTTTACTTGCTTCTTGTAATTCAGTGGAATTGTTTCATTGATTTCGAGTTGTTTTTTTTCTTATTTCATTCATTGAATAATAATTGATAAAATTGGAAACTTTTCAGGATGGCAGCCCCGCTTATTAGTTTGGTCGGAAAGGTAGCCCTTATTACAGGTATGTTTTTTTCTTCAATTTTTTCCTCTATTGTTTCAATCTTTTCCCTTTCAATATGCGATTTTGCATTAGTTCGCAGCCAATGAAAATGGCAAAGCCAACTTTCTTGAATAAAAAGAGAAAATGAACGAAGGTTTCGAATAACTAGGAACTTTAGGCTTGCTCATCATCATTCTTCTTCTAACAGCTCTCACCATTACTGGTTAGGCTGGCTCCAATGGCTACAAGGGTAAGACGTTTCTGGTTCCGTTATCGACAGTAATAGAAGCCATTCCCTTTTCCACTGTCTAAGTCCATATATTGCTCATCCACTTATACGTTCAAAATTTTTCCTGACCGTTTCAGTTTAGATCTTAATTGGCCCACCTCGCTTTTGACTCCAACCGTCACACGGTTTAGCAAATAACGAAATATGCGTCAACTCATGTTGTAGACGACGAAGAATATGCCCTAACCAGCGAAGGCGGCGCTCTGTGATAACATTATTTATACAAGTGGTATTTGAACGAAGATGGATGCGATTTTGTGATATTTTATCCGCTCGATGTATCCGTAATATGTGCCTTAGACAAGAGTAGTCCAAGGCAGATAACTTCTTAATATCCTCTACTCTCATTGGCCATGTCTCAGAACCATTTAGTAAGATCGAACGGGTCACGGCAATATAGATGCAGACTTTTGTTTTTATGGTGATTTCACGACGATTCCATAAAGGTTTCGTCAACCGGAAGAATGCATTTTTAGCTGCCGTGATCCGAGTTATAATATCATCTTTTGCCTGTCCATTTGGTATTAGATTGGACCCAAGGTATTTGAAATCAAGCATTTCCTCAACCGGCAATGAATTTATAAAAAGAGGAATTTTATCAGCTTCTTGCACATAAGACGAAAAGACTTTCATTTTATTTACATTGATCCTGACTCCGATTCTTGCTGCAGTTTCTGACACGTTATTTAATATTACTTGCATTTCGTTATAACTGTCAGCAAAAAAGACTACATCATCAGCATATTTAAGGTCTGTGATAGGATGCTCTGGACTAATTCGGACACCTCTTGAGTGCCGACAAGCAGTGTCCATTATCCAGTCTATCGCATAGTTGAATATTGTGGGTGAAAGGATGCAGCCCTGACGGACACCTGTTGTCGAAAGAATCTGTCAGCTCCCCATATACACAGACCTGCGCTCATAAAATGCCGTTATGAGTCTAATGATTTTCTCTGGAACATTATCACGTTCCATCACCCTCCAAAGCGCCGCTCTATCAATTGAATCAAAGACAGCCACAAAGTCGATGAAACACGTGACAGTGGGTTGCAAATATTTGAAGCGATATTCCAACACCCTTCTTAACGTGAATATCTGGTCAACACAACGTGCTCTGGTCTGAAACCAGCTTGATTAGGGCGCATCCTGCTCTTTCGTACTTCCATAAGTCTATTGAAGGAAAGCAAAAATTTTTGCTGCGACGTCTAGTAGGCTGATTCCTCGACAACTGTTGCAGTGTGTCCTATCATCTTTCTTGAGAATTGGGAGCAGAATTGCTCTGCTCCAATCATCTGGTAATATTTCTTTTTTCCATACTAAAGAATACATTTGTTAAAGGTGCGTTAGGACGATGGACAGCATTTGAAAAGCTCAGCCTGAAAACCATCTTCTGGAATTTTGTTGGCCTTAAGCTTATGGATAATTGAAATTATTTCTTCTTCTGTTGGAGGCTCACAATTGCAAACGTATATCAGGGGCAACAGTTGGCGATTCATTGTTAAGTTTGGCCTCAAAAAATTCTTTCCATCTTATGAGGCGATCCTTAATACTTTTAATTAGTACGCCATTGCTGTCTCTTACCATTTCACTGATCGTTCCCCGAGTCATAGTTGCTTTATGAAGAAGGCAGAATAGTTTCCTATTGTCGCCTAATCGAGCCGCCGCCTCCATTCTTGAGGCTATATCACTCCAATAGAGATTTCTGTCCCGCAGTACTAATTTACTTGCAAATCTTCGAAGCACCCGGTAGTCAGAATCATCTGACATTCGTGCTTTTTCAGACAATTGGATAGTTGCTTCCGATACCCAACTAGCGCACTTCCTACTAGTATGCCCTAGCGTGGAAGTGGCTGATTTTCAGAGACATTCATTTAGTTCGGGCCAGTATTCATTTGCCGTTCCAGAAAAATCATTGATATTTGTATCAATGTATGCTTCGGTTTGAAATGCACTCATTGAATAATTCGGTTTGAAATGCACTCATTGTTCCCGAATTTTTTAGTTTGAGATAGTTGAAGGAACTTGGGGGATGCTGTTTTCTGCGAGTTGTATGCGGATCTTGGCTCGAATCATAACATGGTCAGATCCATGAAGATTGCCCGTTTCAGCACCGCGGTAGGAACGACTATTTAGTACGGAACTCTTCCAAGGATGACTGACTATAATCAATCTGGTTGAAATGCTGGTTATTCGGGGAATTCCACGTGACTAGATGTTTTCTACGACGCCTGAAGCAAGTATTAGTAATAAAAAGTTCACGCTCTTTGGCATAACGAAGAATGCGTTCCCCACTAGCGCAATGGTCTCCGATGCCATATTTTCCAGTAGAGGTCATCGCATTATAACCTACGCATGCATCCCAGTCTCCGCCGACTATGACCATGAAATGTTTCGGTAGAGACTTTGTTAGTAGTTGAAGTTCCGCATAGAGATTGTCTTTATCACGGTCATCTGCCGACAACGTTGGAGCATAGACACTGATGACCGAGATATTGCAGAACTTACCCTTAAAACGGTTAATAATTTCTCGAGATCCAAAGTGAGGAAGACGGACCTCTGACAAACAAGCGATATCCACACGATACTTAGACAAGGTGTGGACAGTGATCGCTTGGATTGCAACGTCCATAAGCGTTCTAACGTTCTTAGCCGCGTGTGCAGAGGGCTGTTACCCTTCTTGATAGGTTTCGAGCAATTACCCTGGCTTGAGAGCACATTTTATTTACCATCCTTGAGATCGCTTTAAGCCCGGATTGTAGACTTATCGCATATACCACCGGGCTCGAAGTATCATGTGTGTCGGTAGATGTGGACGCCGTATCAAATGTTGCTCATCAGTTCATTATTTTAAAAGTTATTCAGTTGTTGACTGCAATACGCTACATGAAATTCATAAAATTCATAAAATTTTTATTTGATTGGTTTATTGAAATTTGATATTTCAACAAGTCTTTGAAATTTATTATAGGGTCGACGTCTGGAATCGGGCATGCCACGGCTGTACTTTTCAATAAACTTGGTGCGTCTTTGGTAATTACAGGAAGATCACCCGAGCGCCTTGCAGATCTTTCCAATGAATTATTAAACAATCATGAGGTTTATTTTGATGCAAACTTTAAAGCTTTGATTTGTCGTTTCTTCATTCATAAATTAATTATTATAGATCAGATTTTATGATTATCATTTGAATCTTAAAGATCATTTATATTAATTTTAGCCAGTATATTTCAGGCAGAAGTTTTTGCATTTCCGGCGGACATCAGTAAAGAAGACGAAATTAATTTGCTAGTTCAAGCAGCAATCGAACGCTACAACCACTTAGATATTTTGGTTAGCTGGTATTTTTTTCTTTAAGTGGTATTTGTCACCGGGAATCAAAATTGTGCGGATTTTCTTGTAATTCAGACTAGTTATTTGTTGATAAAAGTTCTAAGTTAAAAGTTCTTTAAAGTCACTAATTAAACAAGTAAAATTCAAAATTTTCCTGAAATTGAGGATATTGATTGTGAATTTTAGGTAAACAATGCTGGAATATTAGAAAAGGGAACGATCGAAGATACTACACTCGAGCAGTTCGACCGAATTATGAACGTTAACATCCGGTCATTATTTTATCTGACACATCGTTTGACTCCATATTTGATTCTTTCTAAAGGTTGCGTTGTTAATGTATCAAGCGTCAACGGAATTCGTTCGGTATTTTTTATTCATCTTTATTACCATATAAGAATAATTATCCTATTCCCTCTTACCTTTTTCTTTGCTAAAAGTGTTGTTTATTGCAATTTTGCTCATTATATGTTTAAGTTCCCTGGTGTTCTCGCTTACAATATCTCCAAAGCAGCAGTTGATCAGTTCACTCGATGTGTTTCACTGGAATTGGCTTCTAAAGGTGTTCGAGTCAATTCAGTCAAGTAATTTTTCATTAATGTTCATTTATCAAGTTCTAAAGCCTTTTGCCATTTTAAAAATTTAATATAAATAAATAAAATTTATTATGAAATCGGATTTATTCAGAAAATTTTAAGTGATTAAAATGGGTAATGGTCTATAAAATGTTTCTTTTATATAGTTCGTTTCAGCCCTGGTGTTATCAAAACGGAATTGCATCATAGAAGCGGAATGGACCAAACTGCATATCAAGCATTTTTAGAGCATTCTGAATCAACTCATGCATTGGGTCGTGTCGGTCAGCCAGAAGAAGTTGCTAGCGCAATTGCTTTTCTTTCTAGTAATGCAGCTTCGTTCATTACGGGAGTATCGATTCCAGTCGACGGTGGTAGACATGCGATGTGTCCACGTTAGACTATTCATCTATTATCTTTTCACGTTGAACTTTGTTCTGATGTCCACTGAACTTTTTTCAATATGTTGGCTTTTGTTTCATGTTTGAACATTTTACTGAGTTAGAAAAGAAATGGTATACTTGTTTAATTCTTATCTAGATATTTGTGGTTTCAAAATTTTCTAACTAATGAAAAAAGTTGCATCGTACTTACTCGTTTAAAATTAGCTTTTTTTTGGGCATGTGAAGTGTTAGGTACCGATTCATAGCAGAACGCAGATATATTTTCTATTCCTTTTTCTATTCGTTAACAGAAAAACTTCTTTCTTAACTTCTTTTGATAGTTGTGAGCCGTTTGATATAGTTTCCTTTGTTTAGTTATCTATAAAGGTTTTCAACTGCAAATTTGTCATACACGCGAAACAGCAACGTAAAAAATTTTACTTGATACGAAAATCAAAAGTATAAGCCTATAAACTGATAAATGTGGATAAATTGGCCGTTTTGTTTTAGTAAGATTCCGTTGTGCCATTTAAAAACATTTTATTATAAAAATAAATAAATATTGTGTGAAATTAGAATATTGCCATGTCCGTATTAAAATTTCAGTACTGAAATATAACAGCTGGATTCTTAAAACATGATGTGAATATTTAGTCTAAGTTTAAATATTTGTTACAATATTCTGAAATTTAAATTTATAGGTTTTACAAGAGCGTCGGAGAGCAGTGGCGCACCAAATTATGATATGGATGAATGTTTAGGGTCTTTCACGGCTGAAAGTTCTTTAGTTCCTATTCAAGTAACAGCGAATCCGGAACCAGCTGATCGTCCACCTCGCCGGGCTAGTCAACGTCTTGCAAGTCGTTACTTGCTTAGGTAAGTTGTGAGTCGTTCGACTTTGTTCTAGTTTTACCTCAAACGATTTGGGTGTTTTTAGCATAGGCATAAGTGCAGGTATGTATTGAAATTATTTCTATATCTTATTCTTATCCTTCTTATAATGCGTAATTGGCTGATTTTTTATGAGCACTTAAGCGGCTAAAGACTAATTATCCTATTTCTTAGGCAAAACGCTGGCCGTCTTCGCTATTCTAATGGTGCTCGAGATGATTATGAACCGCAGCCTCATCCTGTTTATGATTCTTACTCGAGATCTCGAGGAAATCGAATGGCAAGAAAAGATGAACAACGAAAAATAATGAATTTAACGTATATTGAATATTAATCATTATTAATATTGATTAATCATTAATATTGATATTATCTATTTAATATTTAATCTAAATCAGATTTAATCTAAATCAGATTTAATTTGTACATTGTTGAAATCAAATTTTTGTATTCCACTGGATTTCTTGTATTCATAACTGTTTAATATTGAATACAACATTCATGTTTAGAGAAAATCCGAAAGCATTATCTCGCATTTCTAGTGAACCAGTTTTTTGCGAAAAGTTCATTTCTACTGTGGTAGATTTGCCGTTATCCGTTCTGCTACGTAGTGATCAGTATGTTTATCATTTTCTTCATTTTTTTCATTTTTTAAGGGAAGGAAAGATTCTTTTAAAAAGAATGTGGCTTTGCAGTTTGAATGTTAATGTATGTGAATGCGTCCCATATATACGGCTCACTGGTGATGCTTGCTCTTTCTCTTTCATCGTGGATACAACGAAATTCAGCGTGAACGAGATCAATAACGACGGGCTTGGTTTATATTTTTCCTCATTTTTTACTTTCAATAAAAAAAAGAAAAGTGTATATTAAGCGATATGTGCTGGAAAGGATTTGTTTTATGCTTTGATCTTGGTACCATTACACCTTTTGAGTCGGCATTCCTGCTCATTCCAACTTTTGTATAGAAATACATTTAGTCAAATTTTTTTTTGAATCTTGCACAATTTGCTCGATCCTTGAAGAAGTTTGCTTTTTTATATTTTTGTACCGATTTTTTTCTTTTTAAATTTTCCAGCACTAACTTTAATAGCAAATTTTTGAAGATCCATGGAATCTAAAAGGTGGTTCTCGGCTTTCAATGACCAAATTCTATTTCAATAACGACATGTGTAAATGTGCGCAAGGAGAACATGTATTTTGTGTGCAACGTAAAGCTTATATCCATCCTCGTTGCATACCGTCTGGCTCGATTAAAAAAATTATATGGATAATAATGAAGCGGAATGATATATGCAGGTATTTCCATAATAAAAATTTCCTTGTCCAACTGATGTAATCTTTATTATTTTTGCATTATCAAAGATTTAGTATAGCCGCAATTTTTTCCATTTCAGTACAGAAAAAGATGATTTTCTAATATTTAGGCTATAATTTGAAAAGTAGAATGCTAAATCTAGATCGTTATCCATCATATTTCAATATCACTTGAGTGGTTTTTTTTTGAAAAAACTTCAGTATTTAACTTCTTTTTAAGGTATGCTCTAATAACGTATAATATCCTTGAAAATGCTGCAATTGACGATCCACGCCGTAATCGTTTGGGCATAATAAAGAATGATGAAACAGTTGATGTTGATGGAAATTCTGATACCACATCACGTCGACCAACTATTCTTCCGTTTCCTGCATTGAAAGTTGAAAATGCAAGCTTTTTTCATTTTCGGCCTGTCCTGATCAATTTATTGAGTTTTTTTCTTATTGATTTGATCTTTATTGTGAGGCAATAAATACAGTTTGTTGTTAGCTTCCCATTTTAACTAAAAGAGTTTATCAAAAAAGGTTCAGGATGAGCTTATATATGAAGACGATGCCAACAATCCGGGATATGCCTTGGATAAATCCAATGTGGAATGTCATTCTCAGCACACACTTTCGTTTATTCCTGAATTGAGTGATGAGTAAGTTTGTCCTTATGTTATTGTCCTTAAATTATTTATTTATTTATTGAAAACCAGCCAAGCAGGGCGCAAACGCTATGTGCTTGTATTAACAACAACAGTTAAAATAAAAAATAATAAGAATTAATGACAAAAAACAAAAAAATAATAATATTAAAATAAAATAAACATTTTGAAGATGAAATAAAGAAGATATTGCAAAATAATATAATATAGTACAAATGACTATAATCGGATGGTATAAATCGCGATTTCACACTTCCTGCATGATGTGAACTTTTTAAATAATATCATAAATGATATTATCCATTTTTTTTTAAAGATAGCTAGGGATGGCGCACAAGCTATGTCGTTCCGTAATTTATTCCAGTAATTAATAGTACGAATAAAGAAGTTAAGGAGAGTCCTTAGTTTAGTTTTAGATATAATTTTTAATAATTATTAATAATAATAATTAATAATATAATATTAATAATAATAATTTTTAATAATAATAATTTTAGCCCATTAGTTCTTGTTGGATTTAAATTTAATCTGAAATTATAATATTTTGAACAATATAGTGTAACATAACCATACAAAATCTTATAAGTATAAATTAAATCTTGTTTAATGCGACGTACTGACAGGGAATCCAGGTTATATTGTAGAAGTTTTCTTTTATAATTAAAACGCAATTAGGAGAGAGGCGCAGTATAAAATATTTTTGGAGTCCTTCAATTATTTTACTTAATTTACGATATCTCGGGGAGTAACATGTAATACTATAGTTAAGAAGTGGCCGAACGAACGTACATTTTAATGAGAAAATGAGTAAGTTTTGTTCAAACGAAAAATAAAATTTAGTATCTTTGAGGATTTCTTTACCATGGTTCTGCAATGAAGGTCGAAATCGAGATTTTCATCCATGATTATTCCAAGATCGGAAATGTGTGAGACTCTACTGATTATATTGCCATTAATAATAAGATAAGATAAGAAAATCGAAACCTTTAAAATTGATATGAAGAAATCTAAATTTTTGAAAGGAAAAAGTAATTTGCCTGTCATGTAGCCACCTGGCTATTCTGTTAAGGTTTTTCTGCAGTGGAGATAGGCTATCTGATCTACCATGAGAATAATAAATTTTACAGTCATCAGCATAAAGATAAATAGTAGAATTTAGTACCACAAAAATTGACTGAAAGAGTTTAATGCAAATAATAGGAAATATAGTTGTTAAATAGGATATTACAGATTTTAATATGATGAATGAAACTTTTCAAGAATAAAAAAGAATATATATATAACAGAAAAAGCAAAGACGCAAAGCATTTACCAGATTTAACAGGTTTTGTGTCAGAAAGAGTGTTGTTGACGAGTACGATTTGGTGACGGTCTTTTATGTAATCTGACACCCAGTTATAAAGGGCTCCTATAATGCCATAACTATTAAGAGTGATCAGTAATTTACTATGGGAAAACAGTATTAAAAGCCAAATATAGCCAAATATAGGATACACAACTGATACTGTCGATGCAGACCAAAGGGAAACATTTCCCAATATTTGTGAAAAAGTGGATTTTTTTGTACAAAAGCCATGCTGATAAGGGGTTATGAAATTATTGCCATTAAGATAAGTAATTTGTTGCAAATCAGCCTTTCGAGTACCTTGCTACCAACGCATATTAGGCTAATAGGTCTATAATTAGAAGCGTCATAGGTGTTTCCATTTTTATAGATGGGAATTATATGAGACAGCTTCCAAATTTTGGGATTAAGGCCAGATTTCATAATGCCTTTATAAATTAAAAATAGTGGAAGACTTAGTGAAACTGCACATTTTTTATAAATTATTTGTGGGAATATTATCGGGATGAGGTGAAATGGATGGCTTAAGTCTATTTAAGGCATCATATATATCTATCCAGTAGTGCTATTTTTATTTTAATTTCACCGAGAGAACAAATTCGATTTACGTTAAAACTAGAAGTATGAGTATTATCCTCATCAAAAAATGCACTGGAAAAATGTTGATTAAATATACTTGTAACATCAATATCAGATGTGAATTATATTACTTATATATTAAAATTGCATTACTTTTGGAATGATTTATTATTTTCCCTGATTCTTATTCTTATTTTATGATGATATAAATGATTGTTGTGATTGAAGGCTTCTGTTTTAATTTTGCAAAGAATCACTTTTGTTTAGAGAGTTCAACAGTTTGCAATTTCAGATGTTTGCAACAATTGACTAATGCACCTGTTTACAAACAGATTTTCATAAATTCGGTTCGTGATATTCCCCTGGATTTTTTACTTCAGAACTCGTTGGTTCTTTCATTTTTTACTTGGCATTTTAATCATTAATGTTCTTGAAATTTAGTCAGGAAAAATTTAGCGGTTAAATGTAAAAAAAAGCACTTTTCAAGGCCGGATGAATCAATACCAGTTTGTGATTTCATTCCTTCATTGAACCCATGCGGCCTTGCAGCAACACTATCATTCATTGTCGATACTAATCGCGTTCCCGTTTGCGATTTAAGCTCGGATAATCTCGGTTAGGTTGACGGTTAAATATTTTTAATTGAGTTTTCTCTAGTTTTATCCTTTTTTTTCTATGCTCTTTTATGCTCTTTTATTTTCCTTTCTGAAGCCTTTCTTTTATTTCAGGACAATGGAACACGAAGGATGGTCAGCGTATGAGTGTTCGTAAATTTTACTATAAGGAAAAACTGAAATGTGCTGAAGGAGAACATGATTTCTGTGTTATAAGGCGTAAATATACGCACCCACATTGCGTACCACCAAATTCGGTTCGAAAGGTAATTTGGTTGGTGAAAAAGGAAAATTTTTGCAGGTCCTTTTTTCTTATATTTTCGCAAAATCTTTTGAAATATTTCGTCGATTTTTATGCTAATCCTTTGCTACCTACTTATAAATAGTTTATGCAGTTTATTCAATAAGCCGTGTCAAATTCTCTTTTTTTCGAAATATTCTTGTAAATCTTAACATTTTTGATCTTAAGGTATGCGGTTATTTCTTATTTTATCGATTCGGATGCGCAAGTTCCCATAATACCACACGGCAATTCCAAAAAAAATGACAAAGGTTATGTGAGAACTCGTCCAAGTGAGATTAGAAAACGTCTTTCCAAATCCAAATATAAGTACAGCGAAATCAATTCTTATCCACTGGAAGTTGCCATTTCTGACGCTGATGTAGATGTAATCGATGAGGTTTTTTTGTAGTTTTTAAAAAGAGATTTATAAATAGATTAATAGATTTTTTTGAAAGTAGTTTTATTAAATTTCTAGACTTTTATTTTCAAATGCAAAATTTCTAAATAGGTTTGAATTTTAAGGAGAGAGAAATAATATTTTTTTTCATGGGATATTTTGTTTATTTCAGGGTGAAGAAGGAATTGCATGTTCTTCTGATGAAGGGAACTCTGATATTATTGTTGTTGATCCTCTAGAAGATAGTAATGGAAATTCATATTCAGATATCAATATATCAGATGAGTACGAATTCAATGAATCCTATCATTGTCATTCTAATTTATTTTTTACTTAGTCGGATTCTTTTTGTATTTTGTGTTTTTAAATTTTTTTTAGGGAAATGATTAAACGCATTGCGGAAATTACAACTGCGCCTTTATTTTCATGCAAATATATTAATGCTATTGGTCAAGTACCTATCGAACTTCTTCGGCGAAGCGATTTGTTTGTATTTTCCTATTATTTACCGAGATTGTATAAGATGACAGTTGTTTTTATTAATTAAAAAGCAAATTCTCGCTAAAATTGTAACTTATGCAGCATACATCTTTAAATGATCTTGGTTTTTTTATCTGATGATACATGGAATACAAAGTGTAGGATAAGATGGCTCAGTGGGCTATTGCTCAATTGGGAGCGCCGATGCTGAGGTTCGATTCCCCACAGGAATAAACCTGTACAAAAATCTGGGTGATGCTGGCGGCTCACCTATATTTCTTTCGCCAAGGGATTCCCTGGCATATTGCTCAATGCCACAAGCCAGTGGAACGAGTTTAACCAGTAATGGTGAGGGCTCTTTAAAAAAACTTGATATGACTAATCGAAATTGAAAACTGAAAATTTTCTAGGAGCAAAAGTAGAGATTGTGAAATTCTTATGCCATTTTTTAAAAGGATTTTTAGGTCGGCTGATTTAGCACCAGTAAATTACAGTGTCCCTCAAATTCAGATTACTGGTAAAGGAGTATGTATGTCATTCATCGTCGAATGTAGCCAAATACCAATTCCAGAGTTAGCAACTGATGGATTAGGTATATTATTAATGAATGATGAATGAATGTGAATAATAATGATTATCTGAGATTTCGTCGAGTTATTTACATTGATGCAAAAATTTTAGGCTCATGGAATACGAAGTGTGGTAAACGGGTTTCTGTTTATAAGTTCTTTTTTAACAAAAGTAAAATGAAATGTTTGGAAGGAGAGCACGAATATTGCGTTTTGCGGAAGAAATATGTTCATCCGTTTGCAAATCCTCCAAATTCAGTGAGAAAAGTCATATGGCTAGTGAGAAGATTCGACAAAACTTACTATAGGTTTTTATCTCTAAACCGCTTCTATGAGTATTTGCTATTTATTTTTTATCATTTTTTAATTTTCGGACTCATATGTGAATCAATCGTTTAGATATGTCTTAATAACATATCGCATTCAAGATGATGCTGTTGTCGAAAGACATATTTCAAAATCACCTCACCGTACATATCAACCATTGCCTCCTATGGAACCTGTTGATGAAGAGTAACTTTTTTGTTTTTTGTCGTTTAAAATGTAAATACTGTTTTTAAGCTTAAAGATTATAAGTTTAGTGCGATTTTATTTTAAATATACATCAGCAGTTGAGCGCTAAAACTGTGATTGTCGTTGATTGTTTTTATGAAGAATATTTCCATTATTCTTTCTCCACAGATTTTATGCACTTTTTTTTCAGAGTTATCACGAGCGAAATAATGCGAATAACACAAAGTCCTGTTTATTTGAAGCGATTTATCAATAATATCCAAGAGTTTCCATTTCAATTACTTCTTACACCTTGGAAGTATCGTTGTTTTATCATATAGTTTCAAAATTTTTTAGGGAGACGTTTGAAGATTTGAATAGATTAGCGTTGACCATTTTACGGTGTATGAATCTGCAACTAAAAGCGCTGTTTTAACGGATCAGTATCTTTTAGTTTGGACGAACCAGTTTGTTACAGTGTGCCACATATTGACATTTTGCGTGAACCAACTAAAGTTGCTGTTCAGTTGTCTTTTATTATTGATACTTCCAAAGTCGCTGTTTCAGATCTTAGTACTGACAATCTTGGTATATCTATTTTAATTTCGTTTATTCATCCTCAAAGCATCAATTTTTGATACATCAGAAAAATTTTTTAAAATTTCTTTTATTTTGCATATTTTTTTTATACAGGACAGTGGAACACATCACACGGTCGACGTATGACATTAAGAAAATTCTTTTTTAATCGTGAGAAACGACGCTGTCTAAGGGAAGACCATTATTACGTAGTTACTCGTAAAACCTATGTGCATCCAAATAGTATCCCTGATGGAGCAGTGAGGAAAATTATTTGGCAATTAAGTACAGATCGCGGCTTCACAAGGTTTTCTTTGGCATTTTATTTTGAAATTAAACGTTTTTTAGTTTTCGAGATTGATTGAATTCATTTTCAGGTACGCATTAATAACATTTGATATTGGTGCTGAAACTGTTGTGGAAGCTATTCCGCACGGCAATTCGAAAACGAATACTGAAGTTTATGTGAGGAGAGAACCAAGTTTAACTATAAACGAAAGAAGGGCTCAGAGAAGAATTGAAAGAACTAGACAGTTGAGTTTTTATTTTTTATTGTATTTAAGGTAAAAGCATAGCACAATAATTTGCGAAACCTCTTTGAAAAATTCCATCACAGTTTTTTTTTTTAGCACCTCACCTTCATCCAAACGAAGCAGGTTGACAGCTCCATCTTCTATTACACTTTATGGAGAAGAATTCATTGAAGGGATGGATGGCACTTATTTAACGCATGAAGATTTGGTATGCTTTGGTTTTCAAAATATATGTGGGTAATTTCAACATAATGAGCAAAAATGCAATTTTGGCGATAATTTTTCTAACATGGTCAACTTTTGATATTTAAGAATTTAAGAATTTAAATCATAAAGATCGGTCGTTTTTTATCAAAAATTCTGTTTTTAATTTTTTATTGCATTGATAATTTAGATGATACGCATGGCCCAGTCAAGTTCTCGCAGATATACTCGCCCATATCATAATGACGAGCCGTTTAATTTAGTGTTTCTTATGGATCAGAATGTGGGCCTTATCCAGTGTGCATCATGCGGAGTTGACTTTTCTCGTCATGCTCATCCACCTGAAGATATAGTGCTTGAACACATTGAGCGATTTTGGAATCAAAGAACTGGATGTTTTTCCTTGCAACAAATGCAAAAAAGGTTTTTATTAAAATTCAATTAATAATTCAAATCAGCGAGTAGATAATGTGGTATTTCTGATTATTTATTTTCCCTATTATATCTGTTGATTACTTTTCGTGCATGTCGGAGAGGAGATATCTTTTAAAAACTTTCGAGGGACATCTTATACGGATATTCAACCTTCAACTCTTTCATATGTTTTGTGGGAGATGAGGTATTTTAATAATTTGTTCATTACGGAATTTAAAAGATCTCTTTCTTTCAAATTTTTCAAAAGTTCAAAACATTGGGTGTAGTAAATTGTTATATAGTTTTTCTAATTTTTAGATATATCCACGCAAGACTGGAATGTGTTCTTTCTCGTTATGAATATTTTACAACGGTGGATTTCTTATCCATATCACCTGATGTGAGAATGCGTCTTACTGATGCTCATCAGCAATACCTAAGTGTTGAATTTGGGTGTTCATATATTTAGTGGTTCTTTGAATTATTTTGTTTTTTAATTCGATGATGCAGAAATTTTATTTTTTTAATTTTACTGAGCTTGGGCTTACGGCTGGTCCGGCTTTTCTTATGATTTTCTAATTCATAAATATTTATATCAGTATATGTATCTAGATATAATCATTTAAATTTCACTTATTACTTCTATGTGCGAATTATTGCAGTCAACGTTGCTTCTAATGTTTTCCTTCTTTATTTCGTTTATTTATTGTTATATTAAATAATTTAACTATACTCATTCTTAACATACTCAATACATTTTTCTTTTTACATTTTTTATGAATTTTACAAGTCTTCAGGAGTTTGGTTATTTTGTAGAAATATTGATTTAAAAAATTTAGCTGTGCCTATCAAAAATAACAGCATGATGAATAATGTACGTTATGCCAATTTTTTAGAACATTTCATTTCGTTTGGAGAATTTTAAGATCTTGAACTAGACATATTCACTGTGGGGAAACGGGCATTATTAAGCAGCAAAGGGCAATTTTTTTTTTCTAAGTTGTATATTTCACTTCTTTACCATTTGTATAAAATAATTTTCATCTGTTTTACTTTTCATTATTTTTTTTAAGTAGATTTATATCTAACTTAATTTATATCCGTCATCCTAAATATATTTATCGCTTTATCACCTTTACCTCATAGATCTTATTGAGCTGACAATGAATTGTCGAGAGTTGTAAAAAAATATTTTGAGCATTTATTTTTTTAAATTTATTTTAAAAAATTTTTTTTATTTAGAATTTTATAGGAAAGGAAAACTGCGTGGCCGAGATAAAGTCATTGATTTTCTTAGATTTTTTTTATGATTTCCATTTTTTTAAGTCATTAAATAAAATTTGTCGAAAAAGTGTTGAGTGATTCTTTTTGTTTTATATTGTCTTATTTAAAAATTCTCGTACCGTTTTCTGTTATCTAAGCAAGTATAGCTAAAAACTATAAATTTAATTTAATGATTGGTATTATACCTTTTATATTTTTATAAATTCTCTGCGGTTAAAGAATTTAGAAAGAAATGATTTAAATATTTTTGTCGAATTGTTGCTTAGATATGATTGGTATAAATTTTTTTATAGAGCTAACAAGCTGAAGTGAAACAATGGATGAATGTTTGGCAGTGGTAATTTATCTTGTTATGCAGGATGAAGATCTAAGTATAATGCAAATTAAATCCTAAAAATTTATTTTGCAGGGGTTTTTAAATGAATTGAGAATGACTGAATATTCAAATGGTGAAAAATTTCGAGCAGAAATGGTCGATGCTGCTAGAAAATTTTTTAGTTCTCCAAGAATAAAAAATACGCCATTTGAAGAAAAAAAGCGATATCTGCTTGGTAGGGGAATCACCGAAGAAGAAATAAGTGAGGCAATGAAAATAGGATCGTGCGTATGTTTTTTTCTGCAAGTTAAAGATTTCAAAAAATTCGATTGTGCACTCAATTAAAAAATTAAAACGAACAATAGGCGGCAACAGTAGTAAACAGTAAACACAAGAAGAGGAAGGTTAGGGAAATGAAGAAAGCGATAGTCAGATGGTGTTGGACAACTGGCAGAGGCTGAAAAATGATCTGAATGCACGAATGTTATCTTTGATTGTGTAATTACCAGGTAAACGACAATTTTGTGATGGATGATATTCCTTTTAACGAATCATTGGCATCCAATAATCGGCTAATGCAGTTTGTGAACATCAGCATTCTCTTGGGAGGATTATCATATATGGGTTATCATTTCTTGCGCTCCTATTTGATACCAACTTTTTTCAAAATACGAGATGCAACAGAGGATCATTCTGATCGAATTCAGCAGTTACAAACAAAGGTAATATCTTGCTTAAATTTTTTGCACGTTTTTAATTTTTATTTAATTCGTTTTTTAATTCGTTGATTAATTCGTTTTGCTGTCGCCGAACTGTGAATGCAACTATGAATGTTTTGAGGTTGGTTTCCTTTCTTTTGTTGGATTCTTACCATGCATATCTTTTTGAATTGAGTTGATTTTGAATTATTATATTGATTTGAACTATTGACTTGATAATTCTAATCCGTTTTTATCTTCTGATTTTGATTTTTTGATTTACGACCTCAGTAGCTTTTGAATTCGGCGACAAGCGAATGCGTAATGCGCTGGCGGAATCCGGCCATAAGGAGTCTGTAAAAAAATGATAGGTATTACGAAGAATGCTATGAAAAAAATCCCTTGAATCATTTATCGCCCACGAATGCAAACAGAATGCAAGAATGCAAGAATGCAAGAAAACAGCTTTTAGACGAGAAAATTGAATAACAAGTATAAAGATGACTAGTCTAACATATAACATATATGTAAGCTGGAATATATTGACCAAAGACTAGAGAACTCCAGAACAACTCCAGAAATTCTGGGATGCATGTCATTAATATACCTCGAGAGGATGATAGCCGAAAGTACCAGATAACTTTGAATCGAGAGCTCCATATGGGGGAAATTATTCTTCTTCTAACTCTCATCATTACTGATTACGGTGACACGCCTACAAGGGTAAGACGATAAGGGTAAGCCCGACGCTATCGCTGATAGTAATAGAAGCAATTTCTTTTGTCTAAGCCCGTATATCGCTGGTTCACATGTACGTCCAAAATCTTTCCAGATTGTTTCAGTCCGGGTTTTGATTGACCCATCTCGCTTCTTTTGACACACCCATCACAGCGTTTAGCAGCTAACGAAATATCTGTCAACTCTTGTGTTGGGCGAAGAACGTGCCCTAAACCAGTAAAGACGGCGTTCTTTGGTGGTACTGTTAATGCAAATATTATTTCAACAAAAGTGGATCATGTGCGATTTTATCCACTCGGCGAACTCATAAATGTACTTTAGACATGAGTAGTCAAAGGCAGACAACTTCTTAAAAACGACACTTCGATATCCTCATACTCAAATTTGAGTGATCAAATTCGATTTAAAAAGACCTTTATGGTAAGCTTCCCTTTCTTTATTTTGCTGAGTAGACTTATAGCAGTAGAGACAACAGGATGCACTCTAACTAGGCTGGTTTTAGAAAGCGATGCGATGCGGTTCTGTTGACCAGATATAGATATTCACATAAAGAAGGAAGGAACATCGTTTTAAATATATGCAATTAAGTGTTTGATCGATTTTGCAGCCACTTTCGATTCAATTGATAAAGTGTTGCTTTGGAGGGTGGTAGAATGCGACGTGTTCTGGAGAAATCATTCGACTCAAAGGCATTTTACATTTCAAGGTATACATCAGCATAGGTTTGTAAGGAACTGGCAGTCTCTTTCGAAATAAATGCTGTCCATAAAGGTGTCCTTTCCTTTGCAGATATTATGCGATGGGTTGGCAATGATTAAGGCGGGGCGAATATGGAACATAATAGCGATTCGAATTGCAGCCAATCTTATCTACCATTCAGGGGATGGAAGGGGCAAGACTCTTTGGAAGCCCCTGTTTCCAGTCCTCTGGTACTCAAGAGATCACTCCAGAGTATGAGAGATTTTGAATGCGCTGATGATGTAATCTTTTTTGCTAACAGTTGTGAAGAAATGCAGTAATGCTAATCAGTGTGTCAATAACCGCAGCGAGAATCATGCTCAGGGTCAATGTAAGTAAAACGAGTCTTTTTATCTTAAAAGCTGGTAAAAGCTGGTATACTTGTTTTTATCAATTTATTGCCGTTTGAGGAATTGTCTGGTTTTCAATATCTTGGAACCATTCTAATGGCCAGGCAAAAAACGAAATTATAATGGTAACTAGAAATGCTTTCTTCCGTTTTATGAAACCTTTATGAATCTATGGTAAAATAACCATCAAAACGAAACTATCCACGTCTATACAGCTTCATTTCGCTCATTCTTGTTATATGTATGTGAGACATAGCCAAAGAGATTGGAAGATATTAGGAAGCTATCTATCATTGATAACTCATTGATACATTTTACAACCGAGCGGATAAAATCTCACTTGACTGCATTCACCTTCGCTCAAATACCACTCTACATTAACAATACCATCAGATCATCGCCTTTTCTGTTACTTACTTGCTGAACCTTGTGATGGATCGTCAAAAGCGAGATGAGCCAATCAAGGCCTTGGTTGATACAGTTAGAAAAGATTTTGGACGTACAGGTGGACCAGCGATATATGGGCTTAGACGATGGAAAAAGGAATGGTTTCTTTTATTGCCAGCGATGGCGTTGGACCGGAAAGCTTGGATATTATCCGTGCAGTCAGTGGAGCTAGCCTAACCAGCAATGGTGAGAGTTATTAGAGGAAGAAAAATCATATAGGCGCCCAACAAAAGACAAGGAATTCGAATTCAGTGCTTTTCTCTTTCGACGATATTTGCCGAATTTTTTAGTTTAATCCACTTTTATTTCATAGAAATGTTCGTTTTAAAGATAAAATTTTTTAATAGCTTCATTAATTCTGAATGTAGAATATTTTTAGATAAACAATTTGCAAGATTCAATGAAATTCTTAATGGATAGTGTTATGCAAACTTTACGGATTGTAACCGAACAACAGGAACAACTGTGCCGCAGCAAACAAATGTTTAGCTCTCAGAATGATCAGGTTTGGTTAATCTTTCATTCCTCAATTATTGGTGAAGAAATTATGGGATATGCTGGAATGAGATAGCATCTTACATCGGTGGTGAAGTATTAATACACCAGTGAAAGAATGAAATCAAAGATGAGGAGATAAATGAAAAAAAGGATAAGTGAAAAAGAGAAAAGAATATGGGAAATATCCTTTCGGTGTTGCTATTGTTTCAAGTAATTCTGTTAGAGTACCAAATTTTGTTTATTAAATTTAGTTTAGTTCAGGCCGAATAAATAGTATTCAAACGGGATGTGGCAATTATTAAGTCGTTTTTGTTGTACCGAAATCAAATTCCATTGGTTACGCGTGTTCCGTCATGGCAATGACCACTGAAAATGAATGGTGAATGGGCGTAGTTGTGGATTTTTGATATTATTTTAAATATTTTAAAGGAAAATTTTTTTTTCATTCATTTTCTTCATGAAGAGAAGTATTGACCAATTAATAACCAGTGTTCAAATGAAACGTTATAAATTTATATTTTAAGTTATATTTTATATAAAATTTTATATTTTATATTTTAAATGTTGTGAAAAAACACTGTATTGCTGCATTTCAAGTGCATGTCAAAAACTTCAGTACGAATTAAATAAAAAAACCGAAAGTAACTTCACGAACGATGGTTTTATGGGAAATAGTTTCCTGAAATTGGGCTTGGAAGAAAATTATTAACAAATTTGATTTTTTTAAAAAACTTGGAAATTTCGTGGTTTTGTTCAATATCAGAAGTATGAATTTGTTTCAAATATATTGAATAAATCATATAAGTATAAATATGTAAAAGTATGTAAAAATGTAGTAATTTATGTAGAAGAAAAGAGTTAATATTATAAAATAACTTCGTAAAGTTTGGAATAACTTTTCGTGGCGCTATTTGAGAAAAAATTTGTCTATGTTATTAACAGATTTTTTTTCGGAAAAATAGGATTATTTGCTATCATTATTCAATGTGCATTACTCTTACTTTACTACCTTCGCTTTTACTTTGTTATTTTTATTTTAATTTTTTTACTTTTAATTTACCTTTATTCATTGTTAATATCAAATTATAGGCTCATTGTTATTCATAGAATGTTTTATGTTCGAGTGAACGTGAAATGAATTTGGATTTAAATTAATACAATAACGCAAAATTAATTGATAAATAAATATAAGAAAGGTTATTTACTGAATAAGCATGAAGTTTGTAAGTCAAAGAGTAGTTATGAAATAAAAGTGGCATAGGAAATATTCCAAGGATAGCAAAAGAAGAGTAAAATTAATGATAATATTAATTGATATATGGAATAATAAATCGGTAAACTTGTTAAATTTACCAAAAAAAAAGGTGGCTAAAGGCAAATAAAAACATTCCGAATTGATCAACTGAATAGAATTAGGTGATCAAACGAGCAATTGCCTGCCGTTTGAACGAGTGAGATTATAGCTGTGGAAGCATGGAATGTGAGACCGCTTGTGTACGTTTCAAGCCATTCGGTCTTTGTCAACAATCTAAATATCGTGTTGACGTATCTTGATTGTGCAAATTCCATCTTCACTTCTGGACTCGACAGCTGCTAAACCCGGTTCTGAGCAAATGCACAGGCTATTAACTTGCGTCATTTTGGATAATTTAGGGCAAAATGACGATGTTCATATCTGATAAAGCTCGGCATAGCCGACGAAAGACCATTTTAGACCATTTGATTCGTGGTCAAACCATATTTTGCAGCTGCAAAACGGGAGTAGAACGAGAAATAATTTCTGTTGTCCAGAAGATCAAGACCAATATAACTCCCACATAAGATGATCTTCTGGCCGAAATCTTCAAATTCCGTCGTCCTTCATATCGAACCTTCACCGAATGTACTCTCTGATATGAAGAAAAGAATACCAGATAACTGGAGTGAAGCAGTTTTGCTCCAGTTCTTAAGAAAGTGACAGAGCATACTGTGGCAAGTTCCGAGGAGTCAACCTGCTAGACATCGAGAAAATTTTAGATTTATGCAGTGTGAGGTAACAAGATAAACTCTAACTAAGCTGGATTCAGACCGACGCATGGTTGTGCTGGCCAAATATTCACATATTGCAATATGGCTTCAAATATCTGCGACTCACAATTAACCCATCTCTCTTATTTCATCGATTTTGCTACAGCTTTTGATTTAAGAGATTATTCGACTCATAAAGGTATTATAAAGGTATCATAAAGGTATAAAAATATTTTGCTAGACATACATCAGCACAGGTATTTGTATGTGGGAAATTGATATACTCTTTCGAAATGAGAACTGATGTGGCAAGGCTGCATTCTATCCCCTACAGGCCTGTCGGCACTTAAGAGATGTGCAGTCTAGATCATCGTATTACAAATCTTGGATACGCTAATAATGTAGATTTTTTGCCTGATACTTATGAAATACAAATAATAAATACTTGTCAACAATTGCAGCAAGAATTGGACTCAAATCAATGTAAATAAAACGAAAATCTTTCCATCTTATATACAAAAAGCTGATAAAATACCTATTATCGATTTATCTGTTGAATAAGTGCCCGATTTTAAATATCTTAGATCCTCTAATATCGAATGACCAGGTAAAAGCATAAAGACAGTTAGAAATGCGTTTTTCAGGGCATTTTCGGGGTATTTAACCTTGACACCTTTACAGACCCGTCGCGAAATAAAAAAGAAAGTCCGCATAACTGAAATTTATATAATTGAAATTCGCTCGATCTTATAATGTGGCTGCAAGGGCATTGCCAATGAGAGTGGATATTAAGAAATTATCTAACCATTCACGGCTAAGATACATTTTGCGGATTCGCCGAGCGGATAAAATCTCATATCCATCCTCGCTCAAATACCACCTGCATTAACAATAGCATCACAGAGCGTTGCTTTCCCTGATATTCTCCATCGCCAACCAGAACAGTTGAAATATTTTGTTACTTGTGAATGGATAGTATCAAGCGATGTGAGCTAGTCAAGGCTTGGAATGATATAATCAAGGAAGATATAATTTTGAATCAGCAATATATGGACTTAGACGATGGAGAAAGAAATGGCTTCTATAACTGTCTGCGGTGGCATTGGATCGAATAGTTTGGAAGCATCTTACCTTGTAGCCTGTGGAGCCAGCTTAACAAGTAAAGATGAGAGGAGAAGAAAGTGATTTTATGAAGTGATGAAAGTGATTATTAAATTATCAACGAAAATGTGACAATAATTTTCTTTGCTTTTTATTTTCTTATTAATATGTTCATGGAATAGGTGTTATTGATTTTTTGATAATTTCTGATAATTTTGATAATAAATATTGATGATTTTTCAAATAACTAAATAAGTAAGTATTCAAATATAATGCGGCATGAATCTATGCTAAAGTGAATTCAACTTCGATGAATTTATCGCTAATTAGCTGCTCGCACACGATATTTCTACATCAATAATCCGATGTTCCTCCTATAATCACCTTCATAATACAAACATACAAGTATCCATTCGAGCGAATGGTCCAGGAAAAGACTTTTAACTCGTTTACAAAACAATTGGTTGTAAGACCAGTCGTCGTAATTTGAAGCGCAATATCGCATTGAGATGCGCCTAAATGGTGAATTTTTGCACTTTTTTTCGTTATTTTTCTTTTTATTTCTTTTTTTCTAATAGTTTATATTATTAAAAATTATATTTGTTAATAATTTATTTGGCAGAATGGGAAAACGAAGTGAACAAAAAAATATCTTTGAC
Source organism: Dracunculus medinensis (assembly GCA_900625125.1). NCBI lineage: Eukaryota > Metazoa > Nematoda > Chromadorea > Rhabditida > Dracunculidae > Dracunculus > Dracunculus medinensis. The sequence continues at coordinate 15,011 of UYYG01000136.1, read as the reverse complement.
TTTTAAATTTATTCAAAATTTTGGACATCGTAAAAATTGCGGATTAGATCGACTCGCGAACGCTGATTTCCTTACTTTCCGTTAGTTTTTGAATAGCTTCGTTCAATTTCGCGCGGATATGTCGGGAATTTGGCGAATCGATGTATTTCGCTCGCGAATGTGTCGCCTTTTTCCGGTTTTTCTTAAGTATTTTTCTTTAATTTAATATGGTATTTTAAGTAAATTAATATCGTTTTAGCGCAATTAAATTTCGCTAGAAACACTGGAATGGAGAAATCAAACAGAAACTTAAGTTTACGAGAATTACGCGAATTGTCGAAACTGGTGTGCGATGGTTTCTTTAATGATACTCAGCAAGCAGTCGATGAACTCATAAAAATCTTTTATATGGTTTAATTTTCTTGATTATCCACTTCCGCCGAAATTTATATTATGGGATATTAGTTTATCCGAAAACTTTCCGCGGTTCTTGTTTTGTCTGCTGCTGGGCCACGGATTTAAGTTGTCGTAATAATTTTCTGACGTATTGCATATTATTCGATCGCCATGTCTTCATGTTTCTTGTATTAATGGAAAGAATACCTCGTTCTTTTCAAGTGATTTTGTCTGATTTTGTATGACATGAACCGATGTGATTTTCATATTCTGGTATTTTATGAAATCAAACTGTGGCATGGAATTCCAGAGACAACTTATAAGATCAGATAACTTTTGCTTCTTAAGACTGAATGGTTCGTAAAGTACATGACTGCATTCACCCTCGTTCGAATATCACCTACATTCAAATACAGAAATACAAGTCTCGAAAACGCCATAGGCCCAAATGAATCCCTGAAGGAACTGGTGGAAGCTTATCCCAGATGCAAATTCGGCGTAAGGGCTTCACCTTTCACCTGATACCATGTGGAATCACCTGCGTGCAATGAAGAAGAAGGAAAAGCTTAATAAACGGAAACGAACACTTCTGAAATAAACTTTCACTTGCGATGAAAAACGGATTCTGTGTTACAAAAAAAAAGTCAGTACAACTCTTTTCGGTCCATACCAAAATTCGATTTTCGCATGAAGAAGGCTGTGGTCATCTCCGTTTGTTGCAAGATTGATCTTCCAGAGTTCCTTAAAACTTGGTTGCAACAAATTAGCTAAAATGAAGGTACCAGCACAATTCGTAAGCGATTAAGAAATAGTGCACCGTGAACAATAAACACACAGTCAGCACTAGGTAACAAAAAAGATCCCACCATTATGCATGTTGGATCACATGTTGCAAGAACTTTGTGAAAATTTGCATATTATCTTTCATTATCCACCATATTCGCATGTTTTTCATCTTTCATGTATTCCACTATCTTGACAACTTCAGAAAGACATTTCGTTTGCTTTCGAAAACAGGAAGATCATGAGAGTGTCTTCCAGCAATCTTCGTTGGTTCCAGAAGCTCGGAATTTTATGTAATGGAATAAATGCATTCACTTTGCCAAAAGCATGCTCATTATAAATGGCAATCGATAATTGATAATTACTATTATATTTGTTGCATATATTTGCCCGAAAAATCAAGGCCACAGCCTAAGTGAACTAGCTTAAACCAATCTTTCAATGATTAATCCTTTCATTTTCCCCAAGACCCGTCCTTTTTTTAAGTCCATTAGTTCAATCATTTCAAAATTTTTATACCATTGTATATATAAGACCTGGTTAAGCTTTTATCCGCTCCCATTTTGCCTTCCTTAACACCGTGTCAAACTCTGCTGTGCTTTCGATTATTTTATAAATTTATTCTCAAGGAGTGATGGTGACTGAGTCTATTAGCTTTCAACATTGTTCAAGCATTACATTATACATGCGTAAATCAGATTCATAATTCTGCAGTAGAAACTTGATTTGGAGTGTGTGTTAATCGTGTTAATCCCGTGGAATCAATTGAGTATTACAAGGAGTATTTGTAATGGGAATGAGATCATTAAGGCGGTAAGTGTGAAAACATCGTGGTTGTATATTAAGAAATGCAAGGAAATACTGTGAGTCTTGAGACGTCAAAGAAGGCCGATCATATGCTGGGGACCATCTTGCCCATTCTTTCGACAGATCTTTTTATTAATTTATAGTGGTATTGTCAAAGTCATTTTCGAGTGAATAACACCAAACCAGATTTTGTTTGAGGTTTTAGCAAGAAATTGCGATTTCAAGTACACAATTAAGAAAGAATCATTAGCAGAATTTATCTTCCATCTGATCAGATTTGGATGGATTGATTTAGAAAACATAATCCAGAATTTTTTCCTATAAAAGATCACATTATGCGATAAACCAAATTTTATTTCAAGGCGGATGCAGACCAAAAAGTTTTGATAAATCATTTAAATTTCAACCTTACTGTTCACACGTGCAAAGCTCGTGAGGATGATCAATCGAATAGATTTTTAGTATTTATTGTAAAAAGTGCTATACGATTTATGATAAATAATATCACGGATGCAATTTATCGCACGCTCTATCAACATATTATAAAGGTTTGTTTTTTATTTAAGAGCAGAGTCAAGTTCAATCAAAGTTTGATAAATCATTTATCACTTATTAATTATTGAGTTTTTTTTTAAATTTTGCAGCCTAAAATCAAGTAATTTAGACGCAAACGACGATCTACGATGGTCCACGGTCCCGCTGCTGTCAACTTATCGGGCTTATATTTGAATGTCTAGAATATGAAAAATCTGATTTCGAACCAGATTTTAGCGAGGAAGAACTAATTCCTTATGCTGAAAGACAAAGAATGTTGGCGATTTTAATATCGCGAATGCTTGACAAGGAAATTTATATTTATATTCATGAGCACAAATTTATATTTACATTCATATTTTATTTATTATGCCAATCTTCATCATCTTTCATCTTTTAAATAGTTTTTTAAATTGGTATTTCTATTTCGATAGGGAAATGCATGTGGATTCTGGATTCTATTTGAGATTCTTTGTGAAATTACAGTAAACTATTAAATTTAACGCTTAAATTTTTAAGAATGAGAATATCCGGTTATCTGGTCTGCAATGTATGATTTAAGAAAATTTATTTATATTCTTATATCACAATATCTCTTTCATTTAGAATTTTTAAGAAACTTTTAAATAATTTCTTTAAAAGTTTAAAATCAATATTTTAGAGCCCTTATGTTCGCATGCAAGTCGTTCGGTCTCTTGCACTAGTTGTTGAAAGAAATTATCTACTCACTTATGGGCCAACGCTTCTTAAATCAAAAAAATGTTCCAAGATTTCGATTGTTTAAATTTTTATTTCTTTTTAGTTTTTTGCTTTAGATTCATCGACTTATCTTAGCTGATATCATAATTCTTATTTCTTATTTTGTGATTAATTGGCTTTATCGTTTTCATTTTGATTTTATTTAATTCCAGACTTAGTGGACCGTTTATACGATATTTCTCATGATGTAAAATTGGAAGCTGTTCGCGTCTTACCGTTTACATCAGTTTTTTACATTGAATCGTTCATTGAAGCAATTAATACCGAGCCAGACGTGCATGTACGTCGCCTTGCTTTCGCAAGAATTGCTCACTTTTCGAACGTACGATCTTTTTCGGTCAGTCAGCGTATGAAGATTTTAAATATCGGGACTAGAGATGATGACTGTAATTTTTTTTTTTTTCATGTTTTCTTTAGTGGCACTAACAACAGTTTCGATTGTTTAATGTAATCTTCGGAGAACAACATTTTTTCTTCATTTTTTTTAAACGAGCAGAATACTTTAATGGTATCACTAAAAAGATTGACCAAAATTCGGTATTTATTTTTGTTGAGAAATTTTGATTTATTATTATATGGCACAGCATAAGTGATTTTAAGATGTGGTTCAAAAATTTGTCGAGAGAACGATAGCTGGCTGGGTAGGAAAGCGTGTCGCTATGCCATCAGTTATTTTGATTAATATGGAATTTATTGAATATGAAGAAGCTTGCGCTAAGGTTGTTTTATCATTTTTATAGAAGCATTTGCTTTAAAATTTCATCTTTTATGATTTGGAGCTATACTGAATATAGATGTCAATATTTCTTTGGCAAGTGGAATGAGAATTTTTCTCTAGGCTTTAATGGTTTATTTGGGATATTGTCAGAAGAAACTGGGTTGTTGTAGTTTGGAGAAATTTGTTGTTTCATTTTGCAAAGCAGTACGCGACACCGAGGAAGAAACTGGCAAGATTGAACTCATTGATTCAACTAATTATCTTCAAGTCTTTGATGGGTTTTTATCTTTTATCCATTCTTCTGTTCTTTTTATATGTTGCATTTCTGCAAACTGAAAAGGATTTTCAGAAACTGGAAGATGAGATGCTGATTCTATGTTCTATGTTTTGTGGATTTCAGGTTAGTAAAGAATTCAGAAAAAATATTTAAATATGCAGAATCGGTTTATTTCTGGAAATGTTTTATTCAATACTGCTTTGAAAAAGCAAAATCTGAAGGAGATCGGTCTGAGGTTGTTTATAGATTAATGCCAAATATGACCGGATTTTGTCGGCTAATTTACAAGTAAGAATTTTTTTAGCGGCCTTGGTTTTAATGCAGCCTTTGTTCTATTCCATAAAGTTGTTATTTTAGGTTTTTAGTCGTATGGTCTCCGCATGTAACACGTGAGGAGGGTTTGGCAAGTGAATCTGTCATGTTTTGCTTATGCCATATTTCCCGTTTCTACGACCGAACTGATGTTGTTGGCAGGTACACCAAGTTTTTGGCTTATCATTTAGGCATACATGTTTGATATACGATTAATTAAAATGGCATGTATTTTTATTGCTTCTTGCAAAAGTTTTCTTAAGTTGTAATTTGTTGTACTTTTAGCTCCTGAATATTCATAGCGTTCATTTTAATCGAAAGCTTTATTTGCTTTACTCGTTTCAAGAAAGACAAATTGTCGTTTGCTCTTATTCATTTAGAAAAAATTGGAAGGAAATGTTGGAAATAATATTTTCAATGCGAGTTCTTCCAAATTCAGTCAAAATCATCGAATTTGCTATTAATGAATTGTTCAACGAATTCTATTCTAAAGATAAATTTCAAGTAAGTTTAAATAACTCCTCTTATGGTGTTTTTCATTTAGATATTATAGATGTAAATACATGTACAATAAGAGCCAAATATTTATTGCCTCATTCTCATTTTAAGCATCATAATTCGCCCTCAGAGCAAATAAGGATTTAAGGATTTAAATAATGTTCGATTCCTTAAAATTTGTGGTTGTGTCGCGAATTTTTCCTTGGAGGATATTTTCTTATCATAATAGTGCAGTGATCTGAGCATTTATCACAGAGACCTTTAATTCACGGAATCATTCCTTTCTTTCATTCCAGGCATCAATTGTTCATTTACTTAAGCATTATGAATTATTCTATTCTTCCTGTTTTTATTAAAATGGTAACTCATGTATTTCATTTCAACACAGCAGGCAATTTCAGGAATTTATTGACTGGTCATGTTACCGCATCAATAGTTTCATAACTGCAACTCCAAATGAAACTGAAGAGGAGCTAACGTCGCAGAATTTAATTCGTGAGAAAAGACGAAATATTCAGTCAAAGTTTCATAGAAACTTATCGCTTGAAACTGAAGAAATATCTAATTTTATAGAAAAAACAGATCCAGAATTTCTTCAGGTAACACGAGAAATATTTGAAAAGACTTTTGGAAGCCAAGTTTTCATTTGCTTTTTTTGAATATTTTGCGATTTTGAGATATCTTTATAGGAAATTCTTCTTGTGATAGAATAAACCAATGATTCTTTTTTTCAATTTCATAAGTTGATAAACCTGAATTCAATTTAACTTGAAGCTTGAAAACCGCAATGTTGAACGAGCGTTAATTGCATTGCGCTGTTTGCTGAAACATCCATGTATTTCAACTATTACAACATTATTAAGGAGTGCATTAGAGATCGCCGTATGTTTTTTTCATTCTTTTTTTTCCATTGTTTCTTTTTCATCTTGTCAATTTAATCATTTTTAGAGAAGCATTAATTAACAGAATTTAGATCGAAGAATTCTTAATGAAAATGGATCCGTGTATTTGGCCTCTTGTATGTGAAGTGATCGGTCTTGCTGCAGCTGTTGATAAGATGATTGCTCATGAACGCATGCATTTATTGCGTAGTGCCATTGAAGTTGATGGCTCACCAAGTGAAGTTAAGGCAAATTTTTTTCATACTATCTGAGTAAGAATCGTTTTTAAATAAAATTTCAACAAAAATTTAAGTGGGAAAAATTCTGATTGGAATTTATATATCGTTGTAATTTAAATGGTAATTGGTAATGGCAATAATTGTGCGTATTAATTAGTGGTACATAATATGTGTATCTTTGAGGCTTGTGCATTGTCGTCGATTTCGCTTATTGCTGTATCACATGGTTTCTCATATATAGCAAATTTTTTATACCCAGATATCACCCAAAAAAATGAGCCAAGAAGTACTCATCTACAAAAAGTATTTGAAGAGTATTTGAGCCTTGAGGTACTTTGATTTTTTCGTTCCATAATTAATAATTACATAAGTTTTTTAGTCTCACTCTTTGGTCTTTCCGCTTATATTATAAATGCTATTGTATATCATTGAATAATGAGCTTAATATCAAAATGAGTGGCTTCATTGGTACACTTAAATTTTTTTTCTGTGCTTAATATTGTGAATGGAATTTTTCTTCTTTTCTTCTATAATTCTTGTTCCTTAAAGAGAATTGTGAAATAGTTTTTTTTTCTGCATTTCCTTTTTATCGCTTTATTCATTAAATAGCACAAATAAATGAAACTTTTTTTTATGAGTACAGTTTTTATAAATAAATTCAGCTTAATGACGAAGAGAAATAAGCTGAAATGGAATGTGGTCAAAAGACTATCTAAATTCTAAATTTTTTGAATGTTTTTTATGTTTAAAAGTCATTGTTTAGGACGATTATCTATGTTGTGCTGCTGTCGAAAGCTGTTCGCGAATTCTTTTTCTTGGAAATTACATTTTTCCTGGAATGCTTGCCAAATGTCTTCTGTTGCATTCCCATCCCAAATGTCCACCAAACACTTTTCGTTTACTCGATTACTTTTTATCAATTTACTCGTCAGCCAAAAGGAACTTTGTCTTTATTTTTTTTCATTATTTACCATCTATTTTTATATGTGACACTAGTAGAAATCAGATTAAAACATGGAGTTTAAGGCGTGAAATTTCGTGCTACTAGAATTGATTTGAGACTGATATAACCTTTCAATTATTTGTTTTTATGTGGTATACTTTTATCTTTGCTTGACGTGAAAATTTATTTCTTTTTAAGGTCGAACCAAGATAAATTGGCTGGAGCTATGTCGACCGCCGTGCGACTTGCGGAAGAAGGCACGTTTAAGAAGTTCAATAGAACTGATATCTATCGAATGTTAACATATATCGTTAATGCAACGAAAATATCGAATTTAGTGGCAACGAATGAAGTTGAACTTAATGAATATGATTTTATTCCATGGGTAATGTTTCATTAAAGTTGACAAGATATTTATATTGCTACGGGATATTTGCTAATAAGTCAGAATCGAGGTAAATCTGACTTATAAATATGACTTATAATATCAGCGTAATCAGCCAAACCAGAAGTGGTAAATGCTTAGAAGAAGAGCTCTTATAACAGCAAATTTATTTAGGATGTAGAATAATCGAGTGTTAGGTCGATGTCAATTATCATAGGTTCTATCTTCTCCTTAAAGATTGCCAAAACTAATGAAAAATGATGCTATACTTTTTCCTCTCCTATCTCGACTTCTAAAAGAGTTCCACAACAGTAGTCCTGGGTCAAAAATAGGGAATGTTGTTCAGATTTAATTTTATTTATTTATTTTATTTATTTTATTTATTACATAATTTATAATTTATTTGATTTACTCATTTTTAGACGAGACCGGTCCAATTTTTCGTTATACATAACTTACTTCTTATTATTGAAAGAACTTCTGCGTTCACGGATGGTGTCGTTAAGGCTCTTCAGTTTACTTCGCTCGAAGAAATTGACCAAATTGAAGACCTTTCGAATATTCAAGAAAAAGTAGACAGTGCTATCAAAGTATTCCTATGAAATTTTAAAATATCATACGTACTAATCCAGAGTTGTAATGGTAATTTGGGTTATTTCATTTCCTCATTTTTTTGCAGTGGAAATTTTATTATGTGAAAATTTCAATTTCATTTTATGTACAAATGTAATCAATCGGGATAACGCGTAAATATCTCCAAGAAAAAAATAATTGTTTGCATTTTAAAATTTTGTCAAAGTTAGATTTTCTAATTTATTTTGTATTTGTGGTATAATATACTGTTTAGATACTTCATGGACGTAAACTCTATAACTTGGCAATCGGTCTGATCGATTTTAAGAATCGTGTTAGTGAACTGATCAATGTGCATTCAAGGCAAACTGATTCTGGGAATGTCAGGAATTCATTTGACATTATTAAAATCATCTGCTTATAATTTCTTATATAGAGTTTATTTTCGAGAACTCAGTTGCATTGTGTGTGAATGAAACTCATTTACAGAACTCGATAAAGCGAACATTGTCTGGTAACTCGAATAGAAATATTAATCGTGATGAAGGTATCTTTGTTCCACATTTGTGGACTTATTTTTTATTTTAAGAAATTAAGCCACACTTAACAGATAGGCACACTTTATAGATACAATTAAGCCACACTTTACAGATACCATCAGAGAAAGAGATGATTCACAACGTCAAGATGGTCGGAATCATCAATGGGTATTTTTATTTTAATATTTACAAAAATAAATTTATGTTTAATTAATATAACAAATTATGAATATATATCATTTATAACGACCTCAGTGATAGAAACCGAGAAAAAAAATTTTTTTCTTTTTTTCGAATTCAAAGATTGTCTAAACTTATATTCGAACTTAACTTCTCTACGAATTTTGATCAAAATTTCTATCTGTTGTTTTATCTAAAGCCTCTTTTCTTCCTATTGAAAGCTTTTATACAGAGATTGATAATTGAATTTTATTATAAATAAAATTCAGGATATTAAAGTGAAAAAGGTGGATCTTGACAAAGAAAAGCTAAAATATTCGCAGACGTTTGAATTTCCGATTTAGTTTTTTTTTCTTATTTTTCCATTACTCGTCATCAGCGTATTTTTTTTAGTTATTCACTTGTTAATTTTAGCATATTTTCGCGCATTTTCTGTATATAATGAGCATGTGACGTTTATTTTTAACCTGTTTAAATATCGATATCGGTTTTATTTGATTGGAACGATAATCAGAAATTTTTTGTTCTGTTCCTTTAATAATTTCCTTTTTGTTGTTGTTTTCTTCTCTTTTACCGTTTGTTAGGCAGTTTTTCTTCTTTTTTATTGCTTATTGCTTTTAAACCAGATTTATATCATATCTTTAATCATCATTATCTCATAGATCTCGATGGGATCTGTAAGTGATTTTCCAGTAAAAAAGTAGAAAATACTTTGGCTTGCGCAAAACGTCTTTACTGATCTTTTTAAAATACTCCATTCGTTCATTCTGAATTATAAAAGGAAAACGATAATGCACAACCAAAGTAGATGATTAAATATTTTTAAAGTTATGATTTCCGTCCAATTTTTTAAAACCGTTATTAAATAAAGTTTCTTTTGAAAGAAATTTTTAATTTTTAAACATTTATTTTAGGCGAATACAAATTACATTATGAACAGATAAAAAAATTAAACAAGAAATTACTGTGATTATTATATTGTAATATTCATACATCTTTCGTACAAAATGATTGAAATTAATAAAATGCAAGGAATTGGTGCTGTAGAAGCTTTATTTTTTCCTAATTGTATTTTTTTGTGAACATTAATCAGCTGTTATGTGTGTATATTTACAACTAAAATTCTTTACCCTAAATTATTATATGGTTTAATTTGTCGGGATTAAATTTTTGGAGTTCGAATCGGCAAATTTTAAAGAATCCCTCTATTCTATGATTGATCTGGTGAATCTCTCTGGAACCATTATTTTGACAGTTTTAACAGGCGATCATTACAACCACTGTCGACTAATTTTATTACCGATCAATTTTCGTTCCACAATTTTTTTTACATAAATTCATAAATTTCTTTCATAAATTTCTGAAACTTTTGTCTTTCTTGGTTTATTTCCGTATGGTTTGTTCTGACATGCAGTTTTCTTCACTTTTTTCCTTTTTGACGATCGCTTTTAATGATCATCCTTAGCAGTTTCTTTAAGTTTTTCTTTCTCTCCATTCCTTCCTTAATTCTTTTTGTATGAGATTTAGGATTCCAAAGCGATTTCTGATTTTCTCATGGAATGGTGGGTATATGAATCGAAACTTCATTTTAGTTGCTTGAAGAATGTTGCCTTTGAAAAAATTATTAGAATAGCAGAAATTGATAAGTCGGTCTTCTGCACCGTTTTTCCTCGGCCATTACTTTATTTGTTGAGCTTTTCTAAGTTCATGTATCTTATATTCCACGTACTGCAATTCTATTTCGAAATACAGTTCTTCGATTGAATACTGTTATCCTGCATTATGTCGCTTATCTGTTATTTTATTTTTTTCTATTTTTCTTAATAACAATACAGGAATGGCTTACCATCATTGCCTTATCCCAATTCAACGGAGTAACATTTTTAATTTTCTTTGAAACTTTTTCTTTTCTATTTGTACTTCACAAACCATTTGGCGTAAGAGCCTCAGCTTTTAGCATGCATTTTTTATTAAGCATAATCACTTTTAACTTTTGATTAAAAGTCTTCCTTTAGCTTGAAACTTAGGAGAATATTTTTGGAGTAATTTTGTTGATTTTTTAAATTAATTTAATTTCAAATAAATAAATATTAAAGTGCAGAGAAACAAATATAATAATGGTAAAAGTATGCTTGTATGTATGATATATGCTTCGATCGTCCTTAACAGAGCCTGCAATCAAAAATTAGCAGGTTAGTCAAATAAAAATTGAGAAATAAAAATTAAAAAAATCAAAACAATCAAAAAGATTAAATACAAAAATTCTTGATAATTACCTTTGCTAATAAATAAATATTTATTTGAAATTTTATTAAATTTCGTACCTCATATAAGAAAAAAGCTTGAACTTGACTGATTTTTTTTTTACATTGTTTATAAGCTCACGCTAGATTTTAATTTTCTATTATTGCCCACAACGAGATAATAAGACATAAATTTTAAATATTCTCAAATTAAACCGAAAAGTATTCGCATAATAATTGTTTAAAGTCAAGAAAAAGTTATAAAAACAATAATTCTTTTTCTTCAACGCAAAAGTCCTCAATATTTCCTTCAATGTAAAAATCCTACGCATTCCTTCCTACTCGATTTCTTTTCATTTTCATTCTCTTATCTCCTATCTATTCCAGCAGTTCACTCCACAGGTGCAATCTTGGAGTTATGGATAGCGCTGATATTTCTCGCATTTCCTATAGCAAACTTTAAATTAGATATCTGCAAAGTGCAACAAAAGGAGATATATTTATTTGTCGTCTCATATCTTTATTTAATATTTATGCATGGTTAAATGCTTGTGGATTGCAAAATAAACCAAGAGAAATTATATGCAAATTATATTCATCGGTAGAAAGATGCAGAAGTAGTCATAATTTTATGATTTTATATATTTAACGCAAAACAACGGATAAAAGCAGCTGATAGTTTTGATGAATGCCTGAATTGGCCATAATACGGTCAATAGTGAACATTAATATGAACCAAATAGAAACAACTTGAGTGATCCAGAATATAACGAAGTAAATACCCCAAAACCTCTCTTACACAATTTATCAATCTATTAATAATGGGAATCATATGGGAAGGTGTCCAAATTTTGGACTATAACTTTTCTGCACTTCTAATAATGCAATGTGTCGAAAAATCCATGATGAATTTAATAAATCTTGAATGTATGAAATATTAGAAAACGATTTTATGCAAACATTCTTAAAAATTTCTGTTAAAATATTATTGAATGCTTTATTTTATCCACTTTTTTCAAATTTTTGCTTCTTTTCAAAATTTAACAAGGTTTTCTTCTTCTTCTAACAGCCCGTTACTGGTTAAGCTGGTTCCAACGGCTACAAGGAAAAGATGCTTCCAAACAGCGCGGTTTGACGCCATCGTCCACAGTAATAGAAGCCATTCGTTTTTCCATCATCTAAGTCCATATATTGCTGGTCCACCTATACGTTCAAAACCTTTCCTGAGTGTATCAGTCCAAGTCTTGATTGGCCCACCTCGATTTTGACGCCATCCATCACACGCTTTAGCAAGCAAAGAAATATGCGACAACTCTTGTGGTGGACGATGGAGAATATGCCGTAACCACCAAAGGCGACGCTCTGTGATAACATTATTAATACAGGTGGTTGTTGAGCTACGATGGATGCAATCATGTGCGATTTTATCCGCTCAACGGATCCGTAAAATATATCTTAGGCATGAGTGGTCAAAGGCTTATAGCTTCTTAATATCTTCCACTCTCATTGGTCATGTTTCGCAGCAAGATATAGCAAGATCGAGTGAATTGCAGCTATAATGACGCGGATTTTCGTCATTATGATGATTTCGCGACGATTCCATAAAGGTTTTACCAACCGAAAAAATATTTCTAGCTTTTGGGTTACAATTTTATCCTTTGCCCGGCCATTTGGGATTAGAGTGGATCCATGGTTATAGATTGCTAAAAATAGTCATTTAATCAACATCTTGTATATAAGACGAAAACATTTTATTGACAGTGATTTTGAGTCCAATTCTCGCTACAGCTGTTGACACATTGTTTAACATTATTTGCATTTCCTTTCCTGTCAGCAAAAAGGACTACATCATCAATGTATTCAAGGTCTGTAATATTATGCTCTGCACTGATTTTCACACCTCTTGAGTGGCGACAAGCGGTGCCCATTATCCAGTCCATCACACAATTGAGTAATGTAGGAGAAAGGACGCAGCCCTGAAGGACATTAGTTCCTATTTCGAAAGAATCTGTCAATTCCCAATATACACAGATCTGCGCTAGGATATGTTGATAAAATGTCTTTATGAACCGAATGATCATCTCTAGGACACGGTCACATTCCATCATTTTCCAAAGAGCTGCTCTATCAGTCGAATCGAAGCTGCAAAATCGATTAAGCAAGTGACGGTGGATTGCTGGTATTTGAAGCGATGTTCAAGCACCAGTCTTAACGTAATTATCTGGTCAGCACAAACGCCTGAATCCCGGTCTGAATCCAGCTTGGTTAGGACGCATCCTGTTATCTCGTGTTCCTATGAGTCTATTTAGCAGAAGGGAAGCGAAAATTTTTCTGGAGATGTCCAGTAGGCTGATTCTTCGATAATTGTCGCAGTATGTCCTATCACTTTTTTTGAGAATTGGGAGCATAATTACTTTACTCAAATCATCTGGTAATATTTCTTTTTCCCATACCAGGGAGTACATTTGTTGAAGGTGTGTTATGAAAGACGATGAACAATATTTAAAGCATTCAGCACGAAGACCATCTTCTCACGGAGCCTTATTGGCCTTAAGCTTATTGATAACAGATATTATTTCTTCTTCTGTCGGGGTCTCGCAGTTGCAAGCATATGGTTCAGCGAACATATCAGTTAAATCAAGGGCAACAGATGGCGCTTCATTGTTAAGTTTAGCCTCAAAGAATTTTTTCCATCTTATGAGGCGGTCCTTAATACTCTTGGCTGGCACGCCATTGTTGTCCCTTACCATTTCACTAGTCGTTTTTCCCCGAATTATAGTAGCTTTATTAAGAAGGCGAAATAGTTCCCTATTATCGCCTAATCGAGCCGCCGCCTCCGTTCTTGAGGCTATATCACTCCTATAGTGATTTCTGTGCCGCCGTGCTGCTGTCGTTGTAATTCTTCGAAGAACCCGAGAATCAGGTCTCCTGATATTCATGTTTTGGCAATGTTTTCAGACATCTTGGCTGTTGCTTCCGACACCCAACTAGCATCTCCCATTAGTATGACCTAGCGTGGAAGTGGCTGAATTTCATTCCTTTATTTTCGATCAGTATTCATTTGCGTTCCAGAAAAATCATAGGTATTTATATCACTGAGATGCTTCAATAATTCGGTTTGAAATGCACTCACTGTCCCCGATTTTTAGTTTGAGATAGTTGAAGGAACATGGGGGATGCTGTTTTCTGCGAGTTGTCAATTTTATGCGGATCTTGGCTCGAACTATAACATGGTCAGATCCATGAAGATTACCCGTTTCAGCACCGCGGTAGGAACGACTATTTAGTACGGAACTCTTCCAAGGATGACTGACTATAATCAATCTGGTTGAAGTGCTGGTTATTCGGGGAATTCCACGTGACTAGATGTGACTAGATGTTTTCTACGATGCCTGAAGCAAGTATTAGTAATAAAAAGTTCACTCATAAAAGCTCTTCGGCATAACGAAGAATGCGTTCCCCACTGGCGCACCGGTCTCCGATGCCATATTTGCCAGTTGTAGAGGTCATCACATTATAACCTACGCTTGCATTCCAGTCTCCCCCGACTATGACCATGAAATGTTTTGGTAGAGACTTTATCAGCAGTTGAAGTTCCGCATAGAACTTATCTTTATCTCGGTCATCTGCCGACAGAGTTGGAGCATAGACACTGATGACCGAGATATTGCAGAACTTATCCTAAAAGGGCATAGGCCGTACGGTCGCTTACCGGTTTCCACTCAATCAAAGCGGAACGGGTTCATCAGAAAATTGCTATGCCGTTTCATCCCGAGTTATCCGAAGTGCCACCATGATATAGCCAGTATCTCTGCTCTGAACCAGGATTAATAATCACTCGAGACCCGAAATAAGGAAGACGGACCTCCGACAAGCAAGCGATATCCACACGATATTTAGAAAGGGTGTGGACAGTGATCGCTTGGCTTGCAACGTCCATAAGCGTTCTGACGTTCCACGCTGAT
>UYYG01000108.1:0-105002 GCA_900625125.1 Dracunculus medinensis | reverse complement strand
GTCGTTCCTATCGCGGAGCTGGAATGGGCAATCTTCATGGATCTGACCATGTTATGGTTCAAACCAAGATACGCATAAAATTGACAACTGGAAACAGGATCTCCCAGAATCCTTCAACTATCTCAAATTCAGGGGCAGTGAGTGCCTTTCAAACCGAATTATTGAAGCATTCTCAATGATACAAATATCAATGATTTTTCTGGAGCTGCAAATAAATAGCAAGTCAATACTGGTCCAAACTAAAGGAATATCTCCGAAAGTCAGCCACTTCCACACTAGGGCATACTAATAGGAGGTGCACTAGTTGGGTATCAGAAGCAACTGTCCAATTGTCTGAAAAAGCTGCCAAAGCATGGATGTCAGGTGATCCTGACTACCGGGTGCTTCGAAGATTTGCAACGAAAGCAGCAAGGCGGGACAGAAATCTCTATTGGAGTGATGTGGCCTCAAGAATGGAGGCGGCAGTTCGATTAGGCGACAATAGGAAACTATTCTTTTTCATAAAGCAACTATGACTCGGGAAACGATCAGTTAAATGGTAAGAAACAGCAATGGCGTAGTAATTAAAAGTATTAAGGATCGCCTTATAAGATGGAAAGAATTCTTTGAGGCCAAACTTAACCATGAAGTGCCATCTATTGCCCCTGATATAGCTGATACGTTTGCCGAAACATACGTTTGCAATTGCGAGCCTCCAACAGAAGAAGAAATAATTTCAGTCATCCATAAGCTTAAGGCCAACAAAACTCCAGGAGAAGATGGTCTTCGGACTGAGCTTTTCAAATGTTGTCGTTCTTCATAACGCACCTTCAACAAATGTACTCTCTAGTATGGAAAAAAGAAATATTACCAGATGATTGGGGGAAAGCAATTCTGCTCCCAATTCTCAACAAAGATTATAGGACATACTGCGACAATTATCGAGGAATCAACCTATTAGGCGTCTCAGCAAAAATTTTTGCTTCTCTGTTACTCAACAGACTTATGAAAGTACAAGACAGCAGGATGCGCCCTAATCAAGCTGGTTTCAGACCAGGGTGCGGTTGTGCTGACCAGATATTCACGTTAAGAAGGGTGTTGGAACATCGCTTCAAATATTTGCAACCCACTGTCACGTGTTTCATCGACTTTGCGACTGCCTTTGATTCAATTGATAGAGCGGCGCTTTGGAGGATGATGGGACGTGACGGTATTCCAGAGAAAATTGTTAGACTCGTAAAGGCATTTTATGAGCGCACGTCGGCGCAGGTCTGTGTATATGGAGAGCTGACAGATTCCTTCGAAATAAGAACAGGTGTCCGTCAGGGTTGTGTCCTTTCCCCCACAATATTCAACTATGCGATAGATTGGATCGGAATCAGTATCAATGTAAATAAAACGAAAGGCTTTTCGTCTTATGTGCAAAAAGCTGATAAAATGTCTCTTTCATTGAATTTTCATTGCCGGTTGAGGAAGTGTCCGATTTTAAATACCTTGGGTTCACTCTAATACCAAATGGACAGGCAAAAGATATTATAACTCGGATCACGGCAGCTAGAAATGCGTTCTTCCACTTGATGAAATCTTTATGGAGCCGTCATGAAATCACCATAAAAACGAAAGTCCGCATCTATATTGCCGTGATCCGTTCGATTTTATTATATGGTTTTGAGACATGGCCAATGAGAGTGGAGGATATTAAGAAGTTTTCTGCCTTCGACCACTCTTGTCTAAGGTATATTTTACCGTTCCCCGACTGGATAAAATCTCACAAGATCGCATCCACCTTCGTTCAAATACCACTTGCATAAATAATGTTATCACAGAACGCCGTCTTCGCTGGTTAGGGCACATTCTCCGTCGTCCACCACAGGGGTTGACGCATATTTCGTTATTTGCTAAACCGTGTGACGATTGGCGTCAAAAGCGAGGTGGGCCAATCAAGACCTGGTCTGATACGGTGAGAAAAGATTTTGAACGTATAGGTGGACCATCAATATATGGACTTAGACGATGGAAAAAGGAATGGTTTCCATTACTGTCGACGATGGCATCACACCGCGCCGCTTGGAAGCGCGTCCTACCCTAGACGTTTGAGCGAGCCTAACCAGTAATGGTGAGAGCTGTTAGAAAAAGAAAGAAGTTGAAATTAATTAAATTTGATTTGATGATTTGTTATTAACGAATATTTTCCATTTAACTGCACCGTTTCTTCGTTAATTTGATTTGTAGAAGACGACTTCTTGTGCTGTTTTATGTTGTAATATTTCGTTAATTATCGTTTAAAATTCGAACCTTCTTGCCTAAAAAAATAGCTTTTCATTCTTCTCTTTTGTCATCCAAAAACGCGTTTATCTGTGGTTTTGCTCTTTGATGCGACTGGCCTTTTGCGTTGGACCTACAGGCTTTAGCAATCAGTTGAGACACTTGGACAATTTTTGCTCGACCAGATCTCGTTTTTAAACGATTTACTGTCTTGGTGGATTCAGCTGACTTTGGGAAATAAGTCTTTGACTGGCACTTGTACTTATTGGCCGTCTCAGAGGTGGTATTGGGCTTATTGTGGTATTTCTGTAATTGAATTTGATATGTGCTTAATTTCTCCAAATTTTTTACCTTTAAATAGTCGAAAGATTTTGGCGGGCTATCTGCGTAATCAGGATTTTGCAGATTTTGTCTTTAAGACTTACTCTTCCTTTTGAGATAATAATATAGCCAGTATCTTTACTCAGATCAAAATTTGCTCGAATCTTGAAGAAAACGGGCTTCCAGGTGGCAAAACGTTATATCACTTTTTAATCGTAATATTCTATAGTCCTTTGCATCCTACTTTAAAGCCTATTCAATTGCTTAAATATAATGTTTATCGCATTTAATAATTTAATAATTCTTTGATTTTAATAATTTTGTTTTCCTATTTCGAATTCGTTTTTATTTATGGTGTAATGTGCTTTACATATTTTTTCTCTTTTTTTTACATTTCTTATTTTTTTCTCTCTGAAATTTTTTCTCTGTGAGACTCTAAGAAGACCGTGAAATAGCTTTTAGCTGGTATTGAAATGGATACATAGCTCCATCACTGAATTCTATTAGAAAGAAAAAAACGTTGGAAATCTTTCGTGAAAGCGTATTATTTGCTATGAGTGATAGGATAGTGGAGTAATGAATAATGGTTTTGATTATCATGTTGAGAGGGAAGAGTCCGGTTCATGAGTCTAGTAAACCTGTCGTTAAAAAATCTGAGTAATGCTGGTGGTACAAATATCTGTAATTTCATCGCCTCGGCAAAAATTTCTAACTGCATTAATAGCCAATGGAACGAACTTAATCAGATATGATAAGCATTTACTGTTTACTTACTTTACTTATTTTTTGTTAACTTGGAAAAAATAGTTGTTTTTACTGACTGTGAAATTAACTGATTGTGAAAAAGTAAAATTTTATTTTACTTTTCATATTGGCGAAGGTTTTAAGTTTTTCTTTAAGAAACAATAAAATGAACGAACCAGCTGCCATTTGTGCGAAATAATTGCAGACGAATGAATTGCCCACGCCTATGACTAATGATACGAAAGAGAACTACTCAGAAAAGTATCAACTAAGATGCCGATTGTAACGCGTACAACGGTTACGTCGACTCGAATTAATGGATTTCGAAGTTCTACGATACCTGTTTGGGTCATAAAACTTCTTACTGTGGTATGTTTGGTTTTTTTCAAATTTTTTAAAAAATTTTTTTTTCAGCAGCATTGAAGTTTCACAAGCAAAATCTTATAATTTACATTTCGTTTCCTTCTAATAGATGTCACCATTACTGGTTAGGCTGGATCCAATGGCTATAAGGGTAAGATGTCTCTAAAGGTAAGACGCGGAGTGGTCTGATGTCATCTTCGATAGAAGCCATTCCTTTTTCCATTCTCTAAGTCCATATATTGCTGGTCCAGCTATCCGTTCAAAATCTTTTCTGTCCCTATCAGTCCAGGTTTGATTGGTCCATCTCGCTTTTGACGCCAACCATCACACGATTTAGCAAGTAACAAAATATACGACAACTCTTGTGGTGGACGACGGAGAACGTCCCCTAACCAACGAAGGTGACGCTCTGTGATAACATTAATACAGGTTGTATAGAAAAAAGATATATAGCATTACGAAATTTTCGTTGGGAGCACGGCGATTCCCACTTCTCATTTTGGGAATCCGCTCCACTGTATTTTTTCTATATAGATTTTACTTTCTTGCCACGTGAAAACCAGCGTTCTTCTCTTACTTTTCTCGTTGTGAACCCTCAAACTTGGGTAATTAAACCTTTATTTTAATTCTCAAATAATTATAACAACATTAATCACATAAAACAATAATATAAAACGAAAAAAAGGGAAGATTTAAAGTAAACCAGCCATTATTTGGCTGATATTTATCCAAAATTTTTCGCGATTCAAATTCTTGGTGTTATACAGCCATATCCATTAGGAAGTGCCCTTTGCTCCATTAGATTAGTGACCTGCTCATATTTACAACTATTTTCGCCATTTGATAACACTCCCGCCTGATTGAATCTGTTGTCATGTAAGCATTAATATTAATAAACATCTCTATTAATTTCCATCGAAGGTTGGTAAGATAATAATGATCTCGACTATTCTTAAGAAATAATTCGTTTATGATTTCTTCTCTATTATTAAAATATACATCTTCCTTGAGATCATTGTTAAATTAAAGTTGAGAACGTGCCCACGCACGCCATTGACACAAAGGAGGGTCGCTACAATAAGAATAAAGAATCTGACTTGTTTAAGTGATAGTTCTCTCTTTTGTAGAACTGCATGTATAGTTTTTTTTAGTATAGGACCTTAACACATCTGGGAACCTCTCTGTTCCTTAAGACTCACATCCTGATCCCCTAATGGTGTATCTGGGTGTATAGAATGTTCCTTAGAGATGGGTTTCTCTTGTAATTTCTAGAGAGTATAGGAGGGATACTGGTCTAATTAATTCTTTACCATTGGCCAACTTAATTTTTGCAGATTTCAAGAGTTTTCTCTGAAACTCATCATTCTCCTCACGTAGTAAAACGATTTCATTTACTTTTGGGCTTCTGTTCACATTCGAACGGGGATTGCGATACTGAAGGCTAGCCTTTTCCCGAAGTAGGTTGATATAGTTCTGCCACCCCACTTCCCATAATCTTTGGAGTAATTTTTCAGATTTTTTCCATCCTTTTATGAGTACATCTCCACTACAACTTTTTTGTCCGCGATAGTCTTCATCCTCATCCTTATTCGGTAGTAAGAGGTTCCTTATTCCCAGAATTCCTGGACAAATCAAATCAATAGGACGGATAATTTCGCAGGGTTCTTCAGGTGACATATGTTAATGGCTTCAAGTTAACAATGTTCTCCACTTCCACTAAAAGCGTTCTCAATTCTTCTTCATGCAACAATTTTCTGCCTACCATCTTCCTCATGGCCATTTTCGTTATACCAATCATTCGTTCATTCTCCTCCTTCTTGCCAGGGTGCATTATAAATTTCCAATATACGCTCTCTTTCACCAGTTAGGGGCTGAGTATTTTAGCTGCTGATTCGAAATTCGCGCCGTTATCTGATAGAATCGTAATTGGTGAACTCCAATTACTGGTCGAGAACCTATCAAATATGTGGATGAAGGCACTGCTGATAAATCCCAGACCATTTCCAAATATATAGCTCGAGTTATCAAGCAAGTAATATAGCCATAGACAACCATATCCATTAGGAAGTCACTTCTTTGACCTTTGCTCTATTAAATTAAATTATCCCTGCTCGTATTTGCAACTAGTATTTGAATGAAGGTGGATGCGATCATGTGATATTTTATCAGCTCGACGAGATCGTAAAATGTACCTTAAAGAAGAATGGTCAAAGGCAGATAGCTCCTTAAATCTAGCTGCCGTAATCTGGGTGTAATGTCGTCTTTTGCCTGGCCATTTGGCATTAGAGTGGATATATTTAACACCGGCAATGAGTTTATAAAAAGAGGCATATTAGCTTCTTGTACATAAGACTAAAAGATCTTCGTTTTATTTACATTGGCACTGAGACCGATTCTGGCTGCAGTTGATGACACGTTATTTAGCATTATTTGCATTTCGTCATAGTTGTCAGCAAAAAAGACTATTTCATCAACGTATTCAGGATATATGATACGATACTTTGGACCGGTTTGAACCCCTCTTGAATGCCGACAAGCGGTGTCCATTATCCATTTTATCGCCTAGTTGAATATTGCAGGAGAAAGGAGGCAGTCTTGATGGAAACCAGTTTTTATTTCGATGAATTCAGTCAGTTCTGCATATGCGCAGTCTTGCTCCGAATGCTTTCATCAAATTCTTTTATGAGTCGAGTGATCTCTGGAACATCGTCGCGTTCCATCACCCTCCAGACCGCAGCTCTATCAATCGAATCGAAGGCAGTTGCAAAATCGATAAAGTTTATATGCTGGTATTTGAAGCAATGTTCACGCACCTTTCTTAGCGTAAATATCTGATCACAACAGCGCCCCAGTTTGAATCCAGCTTGATTAGGGCTATGCCATACTTCCACAAGTCTACTGAATAAAAAGCAAACAAAAATTTTCGCTGAGACGTCCAGTAGGCTGATTCCTCGATAGTTGTCGCATTATGTCCCGTTATCTTTCTTGAAAGTTGGGAGCGGAATTGCTTTTCTCCAGTCATCTGGTAATATTTCTTTTTTCCATACTAAAGAGTACAATTGTTGAAGGTGCGTTATGAAGAACGACAACATTTGAAAAGCTCAGCCGGAAGACCATCTTCTCCTGGACTTTTGTTGGCCTTAAGCTTATGGATGACTGAAATTATTTCTTCTTCTGTTGGAGGCTCGCAATTGCAAACGTATGTTTCGGCAAACGTATCAGCTATATCAGGGGCAATAGATGGCACTTCATGGTTAAGTTTGGCCTCAAAGAATTCTTTCCATCTTATAAGGCGATCCTTAATACTTTTAATTACTACGCCATTGCTGTCCCTTACCATTTCCCTGATCGTTCCTCGAATTGTAGTTGGTTATTTTATGAAGAAGGCTGAATAGCTTCCTATTATCGCCTAATTGAGCCGTAGCCTTCATTCTTGAGGCCATGTCGCTCCAATAGAGATTTCTGTCCCGCCTTGCTGCTTTCGTTCCAAATCTTCTTTTAATACCTACCCTAGCGTGGAAGTGGCTGACTTTCGGAGACATTCCTTTAGTTTGGACATTTATAGTTCAAGGAAAGTCATTAATATTTATACTATTGATATGTTTCAATAATTCGGTTTGAAATGCGCTCGTTATCCCAGAATTTTTCAGTTTGGGATAATTGAAGGATCTTGGAGGACACTGTTTTCTGCGAGTTGTCAATTTTATACGGATCTTGGCTCGAACCGTAATATGGTCAGATCGATGAAGATTACTCTTTTCATCTCGAGATAGGAACGGCTATCTAGTGCGGAATTCTTCGAACGGCTACTGACTAAGATATTATCAATCTGGTTGAAGTGTTGGTTATCCGGGGAATTCCACGTGACTAAATGTTTTCTACGATGCCGGAAGCAAGTATTAAAAATAAAAAGTTCATGGTCTTGGCATAACGAAGAAGGCGTTCCCCATTGGCGCACCGTTCTCCGATACCTTTTCCCATTGTCGAGGTCATCGCAGCGGCATTGTGATTTACGTGCGCATTCCAGTCTCCCTCGATTATGACCATACCATGTTGAGGCTGAGACTTTGTTAGCAGTTCCGCATAGAATTTATCTTTATACGGTCATCTGCCGAAAGAGTTGGAGCATAGACACTGATGACCGAGATATTGCACAATTTACCCTCAAAAGGGGGATAGGCCATACGATCGCTTACCGGTTTCCACTCAATCAAAGCGGAATGGGCTTTGTCAGACATGACAATCGCTACGGCATTTCGCCCCGAGTTATTCGAAGCACCACAATGATACTCCATGATACACATCTCCAGTATCTCTGCTCTGAACCAGGATTAATAATCAAACTAATAAAACTAATAATCAAATTAATAATTAATTAAACGAGATCCGAAATTAGGAAAACAGACCTCCGACAAGCAAGCTATATCCACGCGATATTTAGAAAGCGTGTGGACAGTGATCGCTCGACTTGCAACGTTCATAAGTGTTCTGACGTTTCACGCTGATATGGCTAATACCTCGCCGATCGTGCAGAGAGCTGTCCCCCTTAATAGGTTTCGATTTTCCTGGCTTGCGAGCATATTTTATTTACCAGCCTTCGAATCGCTTTGCACCCAGATTATATACTTATCGCATGTGCCACCGGGCTGGGAGTATCATGCGCGTCGGGACGCGGATGCAATCACCCGGATTTTGACATTACAGGTTTACTCCTGTCAAAGACAATTATTTTATAATATTATTGCAAATCATATATATTTGCATTTTATTTCGGTTCTTTGCTTTTTAAATTTAGAAAAAAACTTAAAAATAAAAAAACTTAGCTCGTAGTTTATAGTAATTCTACAAAAAACCGCTCAAGATCAAGGAAACAATATTGATTTTGAATAATATAATTTATATTTAAATGATGCAAAGTTTATTTCTATATGTTTATTAATAAAACCATTCTAAAAGTTGTCTCTTGTTTCATGTTTCATGTTGACGAAGTTGAATTCTAGTTGAATTTTTAAGAAACGATAAAACGATCGATTATTTTTTCCTAAAAACGCTGATCATTTCTGGTTAAACTAGCTCTGCTGGTTCCTCGAATCACATAAATTCTGCCAAGGAAGAATATTTGGCGATAGAATAAAAAATGAATCGCTTTCCTGCTGGGGGTAGAATCGCAGTATAGGCGCTCCAAAATGAGTTCAAGAATCCACGAAGCCGTTCTACTCTATACCTTGTTATTACTAGTTGATTTCTTCTGTTATTTTCCATTTATAGCTTCAACTGTTATTAATATAAGCACATGGTTTCTTGCCCTCCTTGGTCACTTTTAAATAAATATTATTATTAATTGAAATATTTATATTTGAAATATATTGAAATATTTCAAAATAATTAATTTTTATCCATTATTCCATTAGTAAATTTATTGTAAAAGCGTGCGATTTTATCAAATTTAGAAAATTTTTTCGCACTTTTCAAGTGGATGCTGGCGAATTCCAGATAAATCATTTATTCGATGCAGAGATAATTTTATTTTTTCGATTTATTTCCTGATTTAAGAGATTTAAAAGACATCGTTTAATTAAACTTGCATGTTTTTTATCTGTTTGCATCCATTGTTTTGTTTAATTTATCAGTTTGTTCCTGGAAATGGAATATAAGTTCATGATTGTCTTTATAAATCATAGATTTTAACTTAATGGATCCCATTCTTACAATCATGATCCATGTGAAGGCTGATAGTTCCGTTGAGAAATCACCCGCTTGTCTTGAATAAAAATATTTCTTTATTAATATATTATGTATGGAAATTTGTTGAAATTTTTGAGATTAAGATGGAACAGTTGAATAAAAAATAGTGGAATACTCAGGACAGGAATGTTTGGGATAGAGTGGTCTGATAGTTTGTTGCTTCAAATAGGTTCGTGTTATAATCGAATCATTTGATTTCATTTTCCCTTGGTGGAATTAAACTTATTATTATGATCGAAGTTTGGGTAGTTGTGAAGGCCGCGTCGCTTGAAAGCGTCTTATCGTTGTAACCATTAGAGCCAGCCTAACCAGTAATGGTTAGAAGAAGAAGTTCTGAAGGCACTCACCTGTACTTCCATCCTCAAATGATTCTGACGAAGGTGATTCATCTCAGAATCAAAATGTTTAGATAGAATTCTATTGTATGCGATTTCGTCTGGAAAAAAGCTTGGAAATCATTTTTATTTACTTATGGCTTTTATTAGTTCTTTTCAGATAATAGCATTAGTCGTATTGTTACTGGTTTATTTACAAGATAAAGGTATTCGAGCCGCATATTCCACCACATTTATTGTGATAGCACTGACATGTGGTTTGCTACTCGGTTGGAGTATTGGATCAGTTTTGCAACAAGTTTTCTTCATACGGACCGTTGTAAGTTTTAGATTCTTATAAATATTTACTGCTAATACCTTTTCTTTTTTATGCAGTTTTTCAATGTATGAATGAATTTCAATGTTATTTTCATGTAAAATAATGCGATTTTCCAGGAGATAATGGTGAACCTAATATTAACCATACTCGCTATGATTTCGCTAGTAGTTGCGGCAATTTTCATCATGAATCGCGATAGTTATGCCTACCATGAAAGTCACAGGTTAATGATCGGGACAGCGGTAAATTAATCTTATTTTTTAACCTGTTTTAACAGATTTTTTAACAGTTAGATTATTGTATAATCAAAATGAGCTATTTTTGCAAAGAAAAGAGGCGTGAGAAAAAAACCTTAAATCGAGTCAGAGCTAAAGCAACATCACTAATTTAATGAAAAAGCAACATATTGGGATAACATTTGTAACAAAATTGAAACGCCTACCTTCCATCTATACTGTAAAGAATACTATTTATATTCCATTAGCACTCAACAGTTTTGATTCCTGTTTCAGCTAACTACTAAGATGAGACTCTACTTATGGTTAGAAGTTCAGATGGCTTGTCAACACTATCTGGATTACATTTTTAATGAGAAATTTCTGTTCAATGAAAAATCGAATTCGTGACACGTTGCCTCAGTCTAGACAAAAATGTTTATTGGCAAGCAAGATGGGGCGAATCAACAAAGAGATTCACTGCTTGATGAAGAAGATAAAAAGCTTCGCGAGCTAAGCCAAACAAAAGTGAAAGCGAACCGGCCCCAAAAGTCCCTTGAAATCGTCAGCACTCTGAGGAGACGATAAGTGAAATGGAGGTGGGTGGTGTCACGACTAGATGTGACAGGATTGAAGTAGTAGAAATTGCTTTAACATCGGTGGTTTTCATATGTTTAGAGGAGTCTGAAAAGGTTTTCCACTTAATGAAATTTTCAAGCGATATCAAAAAGTTTCAACACGAGGATCCGAGATTTCATAAGCATTGTTGTGGGTTTTGGCAAAGTATTAGTGGGTTATAACAAAATGATACGGTGAAGTTTCTTTTATATTATAGGATAATACCTTTTTCTGGAGGAATTAAGATACTGTGATTGAGTTTAATGATTTTAACATATATAAGGCAATGTTACCAATGGACCATGACTAAGCGTTTGATGAAGCTTTAAGAGAGAACATGTCGAGTCTAGAGGAGTGTTAAAGCAATACAAGTTCTGAGAATATTGTTAGGAATCTGGAAAGTGATTACGTGAGTTCTAAAAAATCTAACTTCTAGCACTTTAGGGCGAAGGAAAACATTGTGATGTGTCGGCGTGTTAAGCAGAGTGATGAGATCCTAGAGATAAAAGGGCGTTGAGAAGATATTTAATGGGAATTATAATGGGTTTTCATAAAATATATAAAATATTGCACACTTTGAACAATATATTATAGATGGGGTTTTTTCCAATTTATGCACTAATGTAGCGATTATAAAGATACTTAAAAAGTGCTACGCTAATAGATTGAAATTGAAACTGAAACGGGCGTTAAAATTTTTTATAACAACCAGAACCAGTGTTTTTGTATTTCAGATATGTTTTCTAATTCAAACAATCGTTTGCATCTTGATGCTTTCATGGGCTTATTATGGAAATCTTATTATTGTTGAAAGTCGATAAGCACTTAAAAAGTTTCGTATTCATGACTTGCTTTTTGTTTATTTAAAAAACTTAATAGATCCTTTTGAAGTAAGCATCATTTTTTGGAAAATTCAACGTCAACGTTTCCTATTTTCCCTCTCATTATCTTTCAACAATCTTTTATATGAAGAAAAAAGGTAAGAAGAATAGCAACAAGAATTTTTCGGATAATTAATCAATCTTAATTATTCTTTCAGCTTAATTTATTCTTTGAACTGACTTTGATGCAAGAAGTTTTCATTCAGCTTTTTCTTTCGTTTTAGGGGTGGTTGAAACTTAAAATTTTTTAATCGCCATTGTCTAGAGATATCAGTCACTTGAGAAAACATTTGGTAAATTGTTCTATTGGTTTAAAACTCATTTTAAATTTTTAAATTTTTAAATTTAAATTTTAAATTTTTAGAAGTTCATATTTTTAGTTGTATTTTACAAGAATAAATGATTAAATTGAAAACTGCATTAGCAAAAATATATATTCCGAAGTATGTTCCAGCTATACTATATTACCTAAAAAGCTGTCCAAAGGAGACTATCCTATCAAATTTTTGACAAAATGAACTTAATATTTTCTATATATGATCAAGATCGACAACTTTAAACTAGATATTCTATTTTTCTAATTTCAAATTTTTATCAAATTTTTATATTGAAAATAGCTTTGATTTAAATATCTTTCTGATTTTTATTTTTATGTTCGAAAAAATTGAACAAAAAAATCTTGAACTTCATTCGATTAAAACGTGACCAACAAAATTTTTGTTTTTAAACTGGAACATAAACCCTCAAGCAAAGTTTTTATGTCATGTATGAAGTTTTTATGTATTATATCATTAATGAATTAGACAAACATCAGACGAAGACGAGATATTTCAATTGTTTGTTCGTATTTGCCATCGCATTCCTGGAATTTTTTCGTGGAGTCACTCCTGCAGCATATCTATCTACTATATGCTGTACATTAAATCAGCGCTATCTATGTCGTTAAATCTGCATCTTTTTCTGACTAACAAAGCCTAAGGATTCATGAGGAAGCGTGAGATCGATTAGTCATTCCAGCTTTTCATCGTTCTTGAAGGAAGTTGTTATGTTCTCATTTTCTCATTCATTTCTTTATTGCCTGCTAAAATATTTTTCCACCAGTCTCTCATCTCCAGGATCTGTCCGCGATGCATAATCGAACCAGATCGGCAAAATAATAAGACTTCTAAACAACATATTTAACGCATAAATGTACAAAGAAAGCCCTATCTTTAAAATTTAAGTTTACAACACGCTATTCCAATTGGCCCATCTCTCTTTTCACTAGCGCGATATGCGCAAAAGGTGACTTGGGGAATTGCAAAAGCACGGCCCGCATGATTTACTGCAAAATTTACTACTCTGTCCCTCGTATTTTTTTAGCATTTCCATAAAGTTCCTTCTCTGATACGGTCAAACTCCTTTATATTCGTTCCCAGGGAAACAAGGCTGGTGATGTCTCAGAGCCATATAGCAAGATCGAACGAATCGCAGCTATGTAGATGCGGACTTTCGTTTTTATGGTAATTTCATGACGGCTCCATAAAGATTTCGTCAAGTGGAAGAACGCATTTCTAGCTGCCGTGATACGAGTTTTAATACCGTCTTTTGCCTGAACATTTGGTATTAGACTGCTCCCAAGGTATTTAAAATCGGGTACTTCCTCAACCGGCAATGAATTTATAAAAAGAGGCATTTTATTAGCTTCTTGCACATAAGATGAAAAGACTTTCCTTTTATTTACATCGATCTGAGTTCGATTCTCGCTGCAGTCACTGACACGTTATTTAGCTTATTTGCATTTCGTCATAACTGTAAGTAAAAAGCACTACATCATCAGCATATTCAAGATCTTTAATAGGATACTCTGGGCTGATTTGGACACCTCTTGAATGCCGACAAGCGGTGTCTATTAGACAAAACCTTGACGGACACCAGTTCTTATTTCGAAGGATTCTGTCAGTTCCCCATATACACAGACGTAAAATGCCTTATGAGTTGAATGATCCTCTCTGGAACACTGTCATCACTCTTCCATCACCCTCCAAAGCGCTGCTCTATCAGTTGAATCAAAGGTAGCGGCAAAGTCGATGGAACACGTGACAGTGGGTTGCAAATATCTAAGCAATGTTCCAACACCCCTCTTAACGTGAATATCTGGTTAGCATGACCGCGGCCTGAGTCCAGCTTGATTAGGGCGCATTCCATACTTCCATAAGTCTATTGAGTAACAGGGAAGCAAAATTTTTCGCTGAGACGCCTAGTAAGCTAATTCCTCGATAATTGTTGGAGTATATCCAATTACCTTTCTTGAGAATTGGGAGCAGAATTGCTTTGCTCCCATCATCTGGTAATATTTCTTTTTTTCCATGCTGGAGAGTACATTTGTTGAAGATGCGTTAGAAAGGTCGATGGATTTGAATAATTCAGCCCGAAGACGATCTTCTCCTTGTTACTCAATAGACTTATGGAAGTATGGAATGCGCCCTAATCAAGCTGGACTCAGGCCGCGGTTATGCTAACCAGATATTCACGTCTTAAGCTTATGGATAATGAAAGTTATCCCTTCTTCTGTTGGAGGCTTGCAATTGCAAGCGTGTTTCGACGAACTTATCAGTTATATCAGATCAGATAGACCATCTGATCTACCATGAGAATAATAAATTTTATAATCATCACCATAAAGATAAATAGTAGAATTAAGTACCACAAGATAGATTCTTTTATGGTTTAGTTCTTTTAAGAGGATGAAGGATGAATAAAATTTTCAACTTTTTGGTGCTAGAGTACTTTTGGTATCGTATATTTATGGTTTCTTCTTCTTTTAACATGTGCTTCATATCACCATTACTGGTTGGGCTGGCTGCAATGGCTACAAGGGTGAGAAGCTTCCTAGCGGAGCCATCTTATGCCATCGTCGACAGCAAAAGAAGCCATTCCTTTTTCCGTCTTATAAGTCCATATACTGCTGGTCCACCTATTCGTTCGAAATCTTTTCTGTCCTTACCAGTCCGGTCTTGATTGGTCCACCTCGCTTTTGACGTCATCCATCATACGGTTTAGCAAGTAACGAAATATGCGTGTACTCCTGTGGTGAAGAACGGAGAACGTGCTCTAACCAACGAAGGCGACGCTTTGTGATAACATTGTTTTTTCAGTGGTATTTGAACGAGTGAATGCGATTATGTGAGATTTTATACGCTTGAAGGATCCGTAATATGTTCTCCTATCCGTGATCTTAGACAAGAGTGGTCAAAGGCAGATAATTTCTTAATATCCTCCACTCTCATTGGCCATGAGCCATATAGCAAGGTCGAACGAATCACGGCTATAGATGCGGACTTTCGTAAGGGTTGCGTCAACCGAAAGAAGGCATTTCTAGCTGCCATGATCCGGGCTGTAATATCGTCTTTTGCTATTTGGTATTAGAGTGGACCCAAGGTATTTAAAATCGGGCACTTCCTCAACCGGCAGTGAATTTACAAAAAGAGGCATTTTATCAGCTTCTTGTACATAAGACGAAAAGGCTTTCGTTTTGCATACATTGATCCTGAGTCCTATTCTTGTTGCAGTTTCTGATACATTATTTTGCATTACCTGAATTTCATCATAACTGTCAGCAAAAAGGACTACATCATCAGCGTATTCAAGAACAGTGATTTAGATGCTTTGGACTGATTTGGACGCCCTTGAGTGCCGACAAGCGGTGTCCATTACCCAGTCTATCGCATAGTAGTTGAAAATTGGAGGAGAAGGACGCATCTTTGATGGTCATCAGTTCTTATTTCGAAGGAGTCTGTCAGTTCCCCATATATACAGACCTGCACCAACGTAGCTCATAAAATGCTTTCGAATGATCTTCTCTGGAACATCGTCATGTGCCATCACTATCAAAAGCGCCGCTCTATCAATTAAATTGAAAGCAGCCGCAAGGTCGATGAAACACGTGATAGTAGGTTGCAAATATCTGGAGCGATGTTCCAACACCCTTCTTTTAACGTGAATATCTAGTCAGCACAAGCGCGCTCCGATCTGAATCCAGCTTGATTAAGGCCCATCCTGCTGTTTCGTACTTCCATAAGTCTGTTGAATAATAGGGAAGCAAAAATTTTCGCTGAAACGTCTAGTAGGCTGATTCGTTGATAATTATCGCACTGGAATCATGTTAAAGGAAAATTGATTTTGCCACATAAAACACTTAAGAAATTTTCGTAGATTTATCCATAATTAATTTTAAGCTATGAAGAAGAAAGGATATAAAATAAATTTTGTTAATAAAGCTTCTTTTGGAATCACATTAGATGAAAGTTTTTCGGAAAATAAAATAATCAAAATATCATAAACGACCAAAATATTGCAAATGTGTTTCAAGTATTTCTCTAGCGTATTTGTTGATGAATATGAGAATAATAATTCATTTGATCGTTTGGTTACCTATTGTCACGAAACAGTGAAAGCAAAAGGCTAAATGAGGTTGTAAAAATGAAAAATGGATTCGAACCAGCAGTTATGCTTTATCAATAACAAATCAATTATCGATCAATCAAAGATCAGTGAAAAAAAGGTTGAAAAGGAGATTTTCATGAGAGTTTAGAGTGGTATATCAAAATAATAATTCAATGGTACCGATAAAGAAAACAAAAAGGGCCAATGGAGTACGAAAAAAATAGAAAAAGTTGGTCTAATGATGTCGACAAATGGCCCAATGAAGGATATAAAAGTTCCGCGCGCGGATCCCAAATTGGCCTTTTGCTTTCGCTATTTCGCGACACCTATGTAGTTTATTGGATGTTGTTTATTTAAGTGATATCTTTATAAAGATGCACAAACATGGATGAAAACATACTGTCTTTATATATCCTGTCTGTTAACAATCCTAACAATATTTTATAAAAAACATACAATCTTTCAAATTTATTCCTTTTTTTTTATAATTATGACCTAAGAATAGGTATTAATTTCTACCATTAAAAAAAGGGATCTGATATACACAGCTTCCAGTTATAGATCTAATAGTCTAACATATTACGCATACCGTCGTATATAGAGAAACTCATATGCGCAAAATTATATTAATAAGTTCCGCTCAAGATCTTTGGGGTGCAAATAAATCTAACACAGATTCTGGCATATCCTTTTTTTCGAATTATCTTCAGCTTAGCTTTGAAGGCTGCGTTTTTATATAAATTATGATCAGTTGAAATGTGATGAATTCTGCTCTTCCATATGTCAAAGGAGAAGATGATAAGGAAATATGAGGGAAACTGGCGGATCATAACATGAATTAGAGGTGGTATTAAAGAAGAATAATAGGAATCTGGCTAATTTTCAAGCAATGGACCAGGACTCGAAGGAATGTTATGAGGATAAGAGAAAAAGAAAGAGGCTTCCTCAATGAATGTTAACAAGAATTATGGATTGAAGATAATGAACAATGCATGAGTAGAATAGAGTGCAATTTCACTTTGAGCCAACATTAAGCAAGATTTAATTTTATTATTGCAATTTAAAGCTATTAAAAGTGGAAATTTTAAGTGGGAAAAAAACAAACACTCACCGTTGAAAAATTGTACGATAAGAATAAGAATAGTATGTCAATTTTCGGATTCTATAAGATTATCGAAATTATGCATTCTTATTTGATTGAATTAAGAAAATTATTTACGCCTCATTCGCACAGAAACTCCTAATATAACAATTTACATTTCAGCACGCCATAATTAAATTTAATTACTCAAGAAAATAAATTTTTCGCCATTTGAAAAAAATGCTTAAAAAAAGATTTATGGTGAAAATTTTGCGAAAATTGTATGAATAATTCAATGTTAAATGTTTCTCACAAAAAATTCGCCCATTTGAATTATTAATGAAACAATTCCTTACTAGGAAATGCGTTTAGTTATCGATTTAAAAGATACAACAATTTCAGCAACAATAAAACGATAATAACGATGTAACGATGATAATCAGTATTCCAAATAATTAAGTTTGAATAGATTGAATAGCAGAATATTATAAAGTTGAAATATTCTGGTCTTGCAAAGTTGAAACAACAAAACAAATAGTGAAGTTGAAATAAGCCCGCTCAGGTAGCATACTTATGCAATCAAGCTTGCGATCCATGAGGTGATCTATCATTCTAAAATGCTTATTACTGAAAATTTAATTTTTAAAGATTCATTTAAAAATTTCATAGGAGTATAAATATTTTGTACGTTATTGAGATTATTATACATGCGTACGCTAATAGGCACATGCAAGAATGATTTTCATTATAAGCCGAATCCTTAATAAATATTCAAAGTCTCCACTTTCTCTATTAATTCGATCTTTTGCTTACACTTTCATCCTGACTCATTTTTTCCTCATTTACTCATTTACGATTAAGTTTATTCAAATTTGAATATCAAATTCTTTTGTTCAGCTGTAAATTTACCCTATGACATTTCAAAAATCATCAGCCAAATTTTTTTTTAATTCCACAATTAGCTTTCTATATGTAATCTTAAATGAAGTTTTCGTTTTCTTACCTAATGGTACATCTTCTTTTTCCTTCTTCACCTTCTTTTATTGCTCGTTATTTTTGGTTTAGGTAGGTGCATTCGCTATTGGGACTTCACCGTAGAGTCACTGGTACCGCCAAAAATGGCGAAGGCTTATCATTCTCGGTTGACAGTTATCATAACTTACCTGGCCCCAGTTATTCCTGGGTGTTTTCCTAGTCTAAACAGCCATCCCACTAATTACTTTTTGGTCAACTCGCTTCCATTCCACTCACGAGGCTTTTACATCTTCACCGAGCAGAAGCTTTTCATCTTGTGTGCATTTCCTTTTTAAAATCATCGGAAAGGTTAAAAATCATAAAATCAATTATATATTATTATGTATTTGGATCTCTTTATTGGATCGCTATTTTACCTCTATAATTGCTGAAGATCTTTCTTGAATGATAAAAATGATAAATTGTATAAAAGAACCAATTCTTTTATTAACTGATTCTTGATAACTAATAAATGGTATAATAATAAATAAACTGCTAGTTCAAAACTAGACCTCATAGTAGTTTTTTGCTTTCGCTATTTGGCGAAAGGTAGAACGGATGGGTTGCCAAATGCTATATGGATTCTTAATAACAAGCTTATTCCAGTCAAAAAGAGGGAATTCAACCCACAATGGCTTGATCTCAGTTGATGTTGAATGTCACATTTCATTCTCAATCTTCCTGTCCCTACCTAATAAGCACCACATTGTATTTACATGAATTTCATATTTTTGTCTATATCGATCGCAAACGGAATGTCAAAATCGAACCTTTCAACTTCAACATTTAAATGAATTTTTATCTCAAATGATTTCAGTAATGCCAATCATGTAAGTTGAACAATCACATCATTTATGGGAATAAAAGATAATTAAATGAATGTTAATTAACTTCAGCAGTTTTCCGTTTACCAATTTTTGAATGGATAATTCATAAATTTTGCTGAACACTTTTTTATTTCGTCTTAATTGGAAATCTTAACAAATTTTAACGTTTTATCAAAATAATTTAAATGGAAATAAAAATCACGGAAGAAATATTTGCCTAATATTAAGTTATTAAGTTTATTAAGTTTATTAATATCAAGTTTTCTTGCGTTAATTTAATTCAAAAAATAGGAAATTGATGAATGAATAAAAGAAATCTAACGGGCAGCTTAAGGTCTTACTTTAGGAATAACAATAAAATTACACCAAAATCAGGGGAAATACAAATTTGGTTGGTGGTAAAAAATAAAAGTCCTTCATAAATCTAAGGTTCAAAGCGAACTAAGAGAAAAAATACTACATCCGTTTTTCAAAATTACCATTTAAAATATGGCAGAATTTTTTTTACCAAATTTATATCCAGAAAAAGTAACTAAAATTGCGGGCCTACAGTAGGAGTGGTCATTCTCAGTTAGCCAGAATCAGTCAAAAAACAATGCCACCATGTTATGTCAATTATAAACAAGCAAAAGTGGGGTAGATATTTTTTAAATCAATTAGTTGGTTAAAATTTGAATGGAATGTAAGAATAGGCTTTAAAGACTGTAAATAACTAAGCCCAATAAATGTTTCTCCAACTGCCGATAGTTAGTTGTATACATAAGTTTAAGTATCAGCTCGTCTGCAAGAAAATTCTCAAGCAGCCATCGAAAAATTAGGACAAAGAAATTAGGCAAAAATCTCAGAAAATCTCTTTAATTTAATGAATGTTTATCGAAGCTAATAAACGTAATTTCGAGAGATAGCCAGTAGCTGCCAAAATTTTGTGCAATTCAGCCCAAAATTTTATCATACATCTTAATATAAACTGCGAAAAATTATCTCAGAATCGGGCAATAAAATCATCTAATAATCTGCTAATCATTATTGCAAAACAGTTTTTGCATTAAAAAGATAAAATGCAGACTTGTAAAACAAATTGAATTCTTCTCTGGAACAATCTCAGCTGTCAATCTCAGCTCACAAAGAAAAAAATTTGGCGAAGGGCTGCGTTTATTGTTTGAAGTAAATAATTAAAATGGAACCAACCATGAATCAACACATCTGCCTCTATCCTTTAATAATTTTTGTGGAAGATTTAGTTATCCAAGTAAGAAATGATATGTACCCACCTGTAACTCTATCCCCAAGTGACTTTGTGGTGAAAAGGCCAGATACTTTTGATACGACATCCGCGTCTCCCGACGCGCATGATACTCCCAGCCCGGTGGTACATGTGATACAATCCAGGCCTAAAGCGATCCCAAGGCTGACAAATAAAATGTGCTCGCAGGCCAGGGTAATTGCCAATTAAGGGGGAGCTCTTTGCACGATCGGCGAGGCGAGGTATTAGCCCTATCAGAGTGGAATGTCAGAACGCTAATGGGCGTTGCAAGCCAAGCGATCACTGTCCACACCCTTTCTAAATATGGTTTAGATATCGCCTGCTTGTCGGAATTTCGTCTTTCTCATTTCGAGTCTCGAATAATTACTAATCCTGGCTCGGAGCAGAGGTACTGGTTATATCGCTATGATGTTTCCGGGTAACTCATTGCGAAATGGCGATTAACAATTATGTCTGAAAGGCCCATTCCGCTTTGATTGAGTGGAAACCGGTAAGCGACTGTATGGCTTATGACCGTTTTAAAAATAAGTCCTATGCGGAACCTCAACTGCTAACAAGGCCTCTACGGAAACATGATATGGTCATAATCGGTGGAGACTGGAATGCGTGCGTAGGTCATAATGGCGCTGAGATGACCTTGGCAATTGGTAAATATGCCATCGGAGACTGATGCGGCAACAGGGAACGCCTTCT
This sequence comes from Dracunculus medinensis, assembly GCA_900625125.1. Taxonomy (NCBI): domain Eukaryota; kingdom Metazoa; phylum Nematoda; class Chromadorea; order Rhabditida; family Dracunculidae; genus Dracunculus; species Dracunculus medinensis. The sequence continues at coordinate 83,913 of UYYG01000108.1, read as the reverse complement.
TCGTTATGATCTTTTCGTTACAAGTACTTGCTTCCGGCATCATAAAAGATATCTAATTACGTGGAACCAACACTTCAACCAGATTGATTATGTCTTAGTCGCTGTTGAAAGAGTCCCATACTAGGTAGTCGTTCCTATCGCAGCGCTAAAACGGGCAATCTTCATGGATCTGGACATGTTATGGTTCGAGCCAAGATCAGCATAAAATTAACAACTCGCAGAAAACAACATACCCCAAGATCTTTCAACTATCTCAAACTAAAAAATTCGGGGACAGTAAGGCATTTCAAATCGAATTATTGAAGCATCACAATGATACAAATATCAATGACTTTTCTGGAACGGCAAATGAATAGCAAATCAATACTGGTCCAAATTAAAGGAATATCTCTGAAAGTCAGCCACTTCCATACTAGGGCATACTAATAGGAGGTGCACCAGTTGGATATCGGAAGCAACTATCCAACTGTCTGAAAATGTTGTCAAAACGCGAATGTCAGGTGATCCCGACTACCCGGTGCTTCGAAGATTTACAACGAAAGCAGTGCGGGACAGAAATCATTATTGGAATGAAATGGCCTTGATAATGGAGACGGCGGCTCGATTAGGCGATAATAAGAAACTATGCCGCTTTCTTGATAAAGCAATTATAACTCTGGGAACGACTAGTACAATGATAAGGGACAGTAATGGCATGCCGATCAAGCATATTAAGGACCGCCTCATAAGATGGAAAGAATTCTTTGAGGCAAAACTTAACCATGAAATGCCATCTGTTGCATAGCTGATAAGTTCGCATACGCTTGCAGTTGCAAGCCTCGGGCAGAAAAGAAATATTATCTGTTATCCAGAAGCCTAAGGCCAATAAAATTCCAGGAAAAGATGGTCTGAATTTTTCAAATGTTTAAATGTTGTCCATCGTCCTTCATAACGCACCTTCAACAAATGCATTTTCTAGTAAGGAAAAAAAAATATAACCAGATGATTGGAGCAAAGCAATTCTCCTAATTCTTAAGATACTAGGACATACTGTGATAGGATATACTGCGACAATTATCGAGGCCTACTAGACGTCTCAGCTAGAAAATTTTTGCTTCCCTTTTTCTCAACAGACTTATGGAAATATGAGACAGCAGGATGCGCCCTAATCAAGCTGGATTAGAGTGGAGCACGGTTGTGCTGACCAGATATTCACGTCAAAAGAAGGGTGTTGGAACATCGCTCCAGATATTTGCAACCTACTATCACGTGTTTCATCGACCTTGCGGCTGCCTTCAATTTAATTGATAGAGCGGCGCTTTTGATAGTGATGGCACATGACGACGTTCCAGAGAAGATCATTCGAAAGCATTTTATGAGCGTACGTTGGTGCAGGTCTGTATATATGGGGAACTGACAGACTCCTTCGAAATAAGAACTGATGACCATCAAAGATGCGTCCTTCTCCTACAATATTCAACTACTATGCGATAGACTGGGTAATGGACACCGCTTGTCGGCACTCAAAGGTGTCCAAATCAGTCCAAAGCATCTAAATCACTGATCTTGAATACGCTGATGATGTAGTCCTTTTTGCTGACAGTTATGATGAAATTCAGGCAAAATAATGTATCAGAAACTGCAACAAGAATAGGACTCAGGGTCAATGTATGCAAAACGAAAGCCTTTTCGTCTTATGTACAAGAAGCTGATAAAATGCCTCCTTGTAAATTCACTGCCGGTTGAGGAAGTGACCGATTTTAAATACCTTGGGTCCACTCTAATACCAAATGGACAGGCAAAAGACGACATTACAGCCTTGACCATGGTAGCCAGAAATACCTTCTTTCGGTTGACGAAACCCTTACGAAAGTCCGCATCTATATAGCCGTGATTCGTTCGATCTTGCAATATGGCTCTGAATCATGATCAATGAGAGTGGAGTTATTAAGAAGTTATTTGCCTTTGACCACTTTTGTCTAAGGTATATTTTAGGGGTCCGCTAAGTGGATAAAATATCATGATCGCATTCAGATTTAGTGATAGATCTCGATTTTCACTGCAGAGTTTCTATTTAAAGTTATATTATTTACTTATAAATTTATTTTAATGCTCAGTTCCGCATTGAATAATTTCCTGTTCTCAACATTTTATCTTGTAACGAAACCTTCCGCTCCGGTTTTCGGTATTTTTTAAACTTTTTTCAATTTTTTCTTCAAACAGCTCTCACCATTACTGCTTAGGTTGGCTCCACTGAGAGTGTGAGACGTTCCCAAGCTGTTCAACACCGGCACGGTCGCCGGACGATAATAGAATCCATTTGTTTTTCCATCGGCTAGGTTCATATATCGCTGGCGCACGTATATGTTCAGAATCTTTCCTAACTCCATCAGTCCAGGTCTTGATTGGTCCATCTCGCGTTTGAGGCCAACCATCACAGGCAAGTAATAAAATGTGTCAAATTCTATGATAGGCGACGAAGAATACATTCTAACCAACGGCAATGTGCCAAAGCAAATATTATTTGAACTATACAACCTCCCTTCACCTTTTAATCTCCGCAAATTCATTTTGAAGGTGCCACAAACAACTGAACATAAATATGAATTTCAGAATTTCTCTTATTCGCAGCCAATAATTTCAACACCCTGCCATTCATATTACAAGTCATATTAATTTCATATTAAAAAACAATGAAAAAATACAATAAATAAAATAGTTTATTATGATAAACCAAAAAATCAAACTGAAATGAACAATAAATGTGAACTTACTTTCACCGAAAATATAAATTGTGTCATCAAAAATGAATATGAAGCAGTAAACATTCAAAGGAAAACGAAGTTGGGAAAATTTGAAAAGCTGGATTCACTAATCTTAATGTGACCTTAGTTTAATATGAAAAAAGGGTCGAGCAATAAAAAATTCCGAAATAAGAAGATATTACAATCGTTATGCATCAGCCGTATCAAAAGACATACAATACATAAGGTACTTCAACATCAGCATCATTTTCATCAGTAACTACCACTTCTAGCACAATAGAATGCACATAAGCAGGAAGCTTTTGACGTGAAACGTCCTCCACAACCGATCTGAGCCTTAAATCGACCAAATAACCAAAAATTCAATAATAAAAAAATTATGGTAAAATCTTTAAAACAAAATTTCCACTGTTTTTGCAATTTTCAAAAATTGTTTGAAAAGGCACACCAATCTTTGCCAAATATTTTTTGATTAACTTAAGTGCATAAAGAAAAACTTACTCCATTTTCATTCGCTCTGCACGCTTAGCTGCATTCATAAAGAAGCTATAAATAAGTGACACGCCGGAGGAAATCATTGAAACTTTCAACCCTGTTTCCTCCTTTAAAAAGTTTTATTACTTTTAATTCTGCTTCCATTTTAAATAAAAGAAAACGATCAATTAGAGTACGATAAAACCACATAGTGGCCTCCAGTTTCACTTGGCAATATATTCTATAAAAAAGAATTGGCAAGAACGAAATATTTTACCTGAACCCAATCAATGAACTGACTTAAAGTTAAAGGTCCTTTCACTTCAAGTCGATCCCACAAGGTGAAAACTTTCTCGTTATACTGAAAAAATTTTATCTAATAATCGCCAGAATTACTCAAAACAACTCAAAAATATTTAAATTGACGATTAACATACCAGTTTCAAAAATACGGTTGCATTCTAAAAGTACATCCAACCAGGGCCACACAAATTGTGTAATGGTGTTAAAAAGCAATTTAATGAACAAATTAATTTTAACAAAAGATTTCTAAAATGATATGAAAATTCGGAATTATAGAGACCACCTTTTTCTCTGAAGCAGCTATTGGCTCGCCGAATCCGACAAATGGCAACGCAAGGTTAAGAAAAGCACATTTAAATGTACTTAATGGAATATTTCGTGAAATTTTCCCGCTTGCATTTAAAATCAGCTTATATAATTCAACCATGACAAGACCAGCAACCACAGAAGTTGTCGTCGCTATGGCAGGTATTATTCGTCCAGCAATTTGTTTGGTCTGACAAAAAAAATAAACATAAAAACTATGATATTAAATGCGATGAGTACAAAAATAACTCATAACACCAACTACTGATACCTTCATGCGATCGGCTGGTTGAATATCATAATTTTCAGCGCGAAGATTGGAAGCAGCCGTAATAAATTCTATATGATGGTTGCTGTCATCATCCTTCTCAAAATCAATTGGCACAGGATGCGCCAGATCCTTTGTTTTCAATTTCCCTAGTCGTATTTTTAGGGTCACGAGTTTTTCATTGGAATCTAGAACAAAAAGGAATGCCCGTTATATGCTTTAAAAAAAAAAAGCCGCGCCGCAATAAATTCAATTACCTTCGATCTCCTCATTCTGTTGCTTCTGTTCACTGTCATTAACGGCAATTTTCACATTGGCTTTAGGAATGAATGGTTGTACTTGAACCTTAAAAACTTTGAGCGAAATGACTTTTCTATTAGGATCATCCATTTAAAAAAAAACATACGAACTATTTTTATTAAAATAACAATATGAAAAAAGATCAACAATTTCAATGAACACCACATATATGCCGAAAAATAAATTTTCACCTTTGAAATTAATGATATGAACTCTTTCCGATCCAAAACTGGTTGAACACTGTACTGCTGGGCTCGTAAAAGGGAAGCAGAATAGACAAAGTTAAAGTGCTCTTCCTCAAATAAAACTGGTAAAAGAAACTGGAAATCATATTTCACTCCAAATGACCAAAACATTGGCATTAAGATTAAAATATTTTTAATGCATTGCCACAGCAATATTAATTATGAAAACCTACTTTATTACAATCGAATTCTAAAACATGTGGACATCTTTTTGTCCCTGACCAGAATTTTCCTCCGTGATCGGTTAACTGATCTGGAGGAAAAGTATGAAGAAGCTGTGCTATGTTATTATGATATATCTCCTGCAAAAATAATATTACCAGTTTTATAAATATATATGGAAATTCCGCAATTTTTGGATTTACTTGAAAAAGATTCCGAGCCCAGGCAACACATTTTTCGATCGTATCCGTTTTTTTATCCGCAACTGATTCAATAAGCTGTTCAAGTATCTGGATCTTAAATTAAAAATATAAACATATGCTGTAAAAAAATGTATTTAAGGATATTCCTGATGCTTGTCAGATGTTACCGTCATGCTTTATTTATTTATGTCTTACATAACAATAAATTTTGCCTAAACTCAACGTAAATAAAATAGAGATAAAAAAAATTAAAGTTCACTCTTTGGCCACCATTCATCTGATCAAGACGAGTTAGAAATAGTCTAGGGTCTTGATGAAAACGGGCAGATAGTTCCGCTGGTTCCTTGAAAAGAGTTTCAAACAAATCACGAGCCCACTGTATAGTATGATGAATCTCATTCGGAAAATTTTTTAATGTGCATATAGGTATTTCTTTTTCAGGTGGATCGACCGAGGAGCTAAAAACAACGAAAGATTAAGCCCTTAAATTATTAGTAAAAACGGAAAACATACTTGTAAATATTAATAGAACGAATTGAATAAGCATTATTAAGCACCGTCATTAAAAGTCTGACAAAAATGAAAAAATCTTCCCACAAACTTAAATTAATAACCTATATGATTCAGTCAAATAAGGATAAACGACTTGAGTATTTCCTTTTGTACCCAGTGTTCCAGATTCTAACAAAGGCAATCGATAGAAAACACATCGTCGATCCATATATCGCCCTGTAAACCATGAATCAAAAAGGATGAGATTTTTATATAATTTTGATAGAATAAAGGGGAAATCGAATCTATGATGTTCGACGTCAGATGTCAGATGCAACAACGACCACCCGAGTGGAGCAGTTCACGATAATTTAACCAAAACTCAAAGGACTAAACGTCTGTCTTTATATTTTATTTCAAATTAATAGAACGAATCTGAATCGCTATGAAAAGCATTGATTTTAAAAATATCAAAACAGGTAAGAGCGAAAACAAACGAGCATCAACGTTATCAAGAGCATTGATAACTCCGTTCAGATCGGCGAAATACTGATCGTTGAAAATCGATTCCGTTTCAATCGATACCCGCTCTTTATACGCCTCAATTTTGAGATCTCTGTTGAAATTCAACACAGTTTTAGCAGCTACGCTTGCTTTATTACTCTGCAAAACAAATAGAACCTTGCAAATGATTAAAAAATACTTAGTAAAAATGTAATGAAAATGTAATGCCAACAGTATTTTTTGCGAAAAAATCCATGTACAATACCCCAACATCTTTCTTCCTGAACAAAAACTGTCTGTTTAGGTTACTAATTTCAATTTGATCCATGTCGGTGATCTTTATTTTACCACCATCACCACAAGCCACACCCATCATTGCCAAATTCTTCAACAATTCGCAGCCAATTGCACCTGCACCAACAATGAAAAATTTTTGCGACATCAAAGCTTCTTGATATTTGTGTCCAAACACAGCAATCTGGCCATCATACCGTGAATTCTTCTGAAAAATATAAAAGCAAAATTGAGTGACAATGAATACAGCCATTGAAATGAATGTTGTCCAATCCATCCCTTCTTTTCTTAATATTACCCATTTTTTCCTAAAAAAAATAAGGTATAAAAAATAAAAAATAGAAAATCGTTAACTTACGGGCTCATAATCTTGCGCCGACATTTTGGTTGTATTAAAATCAGAATGTTTACCAGGAAGCGCATCCAAGCAATGTATATAAAGAAACTGGTTAAGGGGAGTCATGTGATGAGTAACTGCCTTCATTGCTTCTTGAGCTGCGAAACCACCAACTATTGATGCGACTGGAGCTAAATTGCCCCTTGCCTATTTAAAAAAAAAATTACATTCTCGACCAAAAAGGGGAAAATGGAATTCTTCAATCACAAGAGAATGAAATTTATAAACAATTATCGGTGCATTGAAATGAAGTCGAAATACTCCATTTATTGTCTTATAAAGATACCATGAAAGTTTCCTCCATAAGATAAAACTAAAAGAGATTTTAACAAAGAGAAAGGGCAAGAATATTATCTACTAGACAACCAATAATCAAAAATACCTTACTTGGTAGCTGAAGTTTTTAAGAAGATCTTCGGATATTTCCACATCATTCTGGAGTGGCAATTCTGCTTTTAACAAGAGGACATCATTATCATCTCGTGGAAGTGGTTTACGATTATACTAAAGATAAGTTTTATTATGTAAAAACAAATAAGAAAATTGAATTGAATTGAAAAAGAGAAATTTAGAGAATTTAAAAAACGAAAAAATATAGATTTATAAAAATGTAACCTTTGCTTCATATGCATGCAACGCCTGCCAAAGCAAATGCAGCTGCCGCGGATAATCAGCGTGTGCAAAATCCCATACAAGAAACTCTGGTGTTTTAAGCGATTCAACTAATGATTTATGAGTTACATACTTCGGAACCTTTATTTCAATAGCACGGCCGCCTTCCACATACGGCGAAAATTCTTTAACAACGGTGCCAATGTTAAAAACGCTAGGACCTATAAAATGCAAAATGAAATTCAAAAATACTCGACGAATATTTGTCCCTACTGATACAGTTTCAAAAAACCAGAATTTAAGAATTACTTTTCACTTTAATCTCGATAGGATCAATTCCATTCAATTCCGCCATACCTACAACCTCAGAAAATGTCACATGGTCTCCACTCTCAAATCCATGTATAGCATCTTCAAGAGTGGCTACGTCACCAGTCTCTTTATCTATGTGTTCGATCATGACCTTTAAAGCCTTTTATGAAACAAAGAGAAACAATAAAAATCTACGGTGAAAAAATTTGTGCAAAAACACATATATATATATATATATATACATTTTCTTTTTTCTAAAGATTTAATTGCCTTTTTATCCTTTTATTTTTCTTTAAAATATCTACTTTAATATTTTTAAATTTAATGTCTTTAAATTGTCTATGGCAAGAATAAATCTGCCATCAAAAATCCGGATGGCTGCTGGATATCCACCTGTATCTCCCCACCTTTATCTCCAAGCAACTTCGTAGCAAAGGGGTCAAGTATTTTTGATACGGCGTCCGCGTCTTCCAACGCGCATGATACTCCAATTAAAGCGATCCCAAGGTTGATAAATAAAATGCTCTCGCAAGCCAGGATTGCTCGAAACTTGTCAAGGGAACAGTTCTCTCCACGCGTGGCGTGGTTTCAGCCGTATCAGAATAGAACGTTAGAACTCTTATGGATGTTGCAAGCCAAGCGATCACTATCCACACTCTTTCTAAATATTGTGTGGATATCGCTTGCTTGTCGGAGGTCCGACTTCCTAATTTCGGTCTCGAATATAATTAATCCTCGTTCGGAGCAGAGATAATGGAGATATCATTGTGGTGTTTCGTATAACTCGGGGCGAAATGGCGTAGCGATTGTCACATCTGAAAAATCCCATTCCGCTTTGATTGAGTGGAAACCGGTAAGCGATCGTATGGCCTATCCCCGTTTTGAAGGTAAATTGTGCAATATCTCGGTCATCAGTGTTTATGCTCCAACTCTGTCGGCAGATGACCGTGATAAAGATAAATTCTATGTGGAACTGCTAACAAAGTCTCTGCCGCAACATGGTATGGTCATAATCGAGGGAGACTGGAATGCGCACGTAAATCACAATGCCGCTGCGATGACCTCGACAATTGGCAAATATGACATCGGAGACCGGTGTGCCAATGAGGAAATCGGCATCGTAGAAAACATTTAGACACGTGGGATTCCCCGGATAACCAACACTTCAACCAGATTGATTACACCTTAGTCAATGGCCATTGGAAGAGTTCTGTACTAGATATTTTTATCGTGGCGATGAGACGGGCAGTCTTCATGGATCTGACCATGTTATGGTTCGAGCCAAGATCCCCATAAAACTGAAAACTCACAGAAAACAGCGTCCCCAAAGATCATTAAGCTATCTCATACTAAAAAATTCGCGGGCAATGAGCGAATTTCAAATTGAATTATTGAAGCATCTCAGTGATACAAATATCAATGACTTTTCTGGAACGACAAATGAATCCTAGTCCAAGTTAAAGGAATGTCTCCGAAAGTCATCCACTTCCACGCTAGGGCATACTAGAAGGAGGTGTGCTAGTTGGGTATTGGAAGCAACTGTCTGAAAAAACTATCAAAGCACGCATGTCAGGTGATCCTGACTACCGGATACTTCGAAGATTTACAACGAAAGCAGCACAGTGGGAGAGAAATCATTACTGGAGTGACATGGCCTCAAGAATGGAGGCTACGGCTCAATTAGGCGATAATAGGAAGCTATTCCGCCTTCTTCATAAAATAACCAACTACAATTCGAGGAACGATCACGGAAATGGTAAGGGACAGCAATGGCGTGCCAGTCAAAAGTATTAAGGACTGCCTCTTAAGATGGAAAGAATTCTTTGAGGCCAAACTTGACCATGAAGCGCCATCTGTTGCCCCTGATGTAACTGATACGTTCGCTGAACCATATGCCTTCAACTGCGAGCCTCCGACAGAAGAATAAATAATATATAATATATAATAAATATAATAATATATAATAAATAAATAATAATAATAAGAATATCTGTTATCTGTTAGCTTAAGGCCAATAATACTGCAGGAGAAGATGGTCTTCGGTGTTGAGCTTTTCAAATATAGTAAATATAGTTGTCCATTATCTCTTAAAACGTACCTTCAACAAATGTACTCGTTAGTATGGGAAAAGAAATATTACCAGATGATTGGAGCAAAGCAATTCTGCTTCAATTCTCAAGAAAGATGATAGGACATACTGCGATAATTATCAACGAATCAGCCTACTAGACGTTTCAGCGAAAATTTTTGCTTCCCTATTACTCAACAGACTTATGGAAGTACGAAACAGCAGGATGGGCCTTAATTAAGCTGGATTCAGATCGGAGCGCGGTTGTGCTGACTAGATATTCACGTTAAAAGAAGGGTGTTGGAACATCGCTCCAGATATTTGCAACCTACTATCATCGACCTTGCGGCTGCCTTCAATTTAATTGATAGAGCGGTGCTTTTGATAGTGATGGCACATAACGACGTTCCAGAGAAGATCATTCGAAAGCATTTTATGAGCGTACGTTGGTGCAGGTCTGTATATATGGGGAACTGACAGACTCCTTCGAAATAAGAACTGATGACCATCAAAGATGCGTCCTTCTCCTACAATATTCAACTACTATGCGATAGACTGGGTAATGGACACCGCTTGTCGGCACTCAAGGGTGTCCAAATCAGTCCAAAGCATCTAAATCACTGATCTTGAATACGCTGATGATGTAGTCCTTCTTGCTGACAGTTATGATGAAATTCAGGTAATGCAAAATAATGTATCAGAAACTGCAACAAGAATAGGACTCAGGGTCAATGTATGCAAAACGAAAGCCTTTTCGTCTTATGTACAAGAAGCTGATAAAATGCCTCTTTTTGTAAATTCACTGGCGGTTGAGGAAGTGCCCGATTTTAAATACCTTGCGTCCACTCTAATACCAAATAGCAAAAGACGATATTACAGCCCGGATCATGGCAGCTAGAAATGCCTTCTTTCGGTTGACGCAACCCTTACGAAAGTCCGCATCTATATAGCCGTGATTCGTTCGACAGAGTGGAGGATATTAAGAAATTATCTGCCTTTGACCACTCTTGTCTAAGATCACGAATAGGAGAACATATTACGGATCCTTCAAGCGTATAAAATCTCACATAATCGCATTCACTCGTTCAAATACCACTCGCATAAACAATGTTATCACAAAGCGTCGCCTTCGTTGGTTAGAGCACGTTCTCCGTTCTTCACCACAGGAGTACACGCATATTTCGTTACTTGCTAAACCGTATGATGGATGACGTCAAAAGCGAGGTGGACCAATCAAGACCGGACTGATAAGGACAGAAAAGATTTCGAACGAATAGGTGGACCAGCAGTATATGGACTTATAAGATGGAAAAAGGAATGGCTTCTTTTGCTGTCGACGATGGCATAAGATGGCTCCGCTAGGAAGCTTCTCACCCTTGTAGCTATTGCAGCCAGCCCAACCAGTAATGGTGATATGAAACACATGTTAAAAGAAGAAGAAACCATAAATATACGATACCAAAAGTACTCTAGCACCAAAAAGTTGAAAATTTTATTCATCCTTCATCCTCTTAAAAGAACTGGTTAACCATAAAAGAATCTATCTTGTGGTACTTAAATCTACTATTTATCTACATGCTGATGATTATAAAATTTATTATTCTCATGGTAGATCAGATGGTCTATCTCCACTGCAGGAGGACTTTAATAGAATAGCCAGCTGGCTATATGATAGATAAATTATCCTTTCCTTTCAAAAATGTAGCGTTCTTTATATCAATTCCAAAAGTTCCAATTTTCCTAATTAATGGCAATATAATCAGTACAATCTCGCACATTTCCGATCTTGGTATAATCGTGGATAAAAATCTCGATTTCGACCTTCACTGCAGAACCATAGTAAAGAAATCCTTAAATTTTATTTTTCGTCCGTTTAAAAACAAAAACTGAAGATTTTCATATCAAAATGTACAAAGTGTTTCGTTCGGCCAATTCCTGACTACAATGCTACATGTTACTCCCCGAGATATCGTAAATCAAGCAAAATAATTGAAGGAAAAACTTCAAAAATATTTTATACGACGCTTCTCTCCTAACTGCAATTCTAATTATAAAAGAAAACTTCAATAATGTAACCTGGATTCTCTGTCAGTTCGTCGTATTAAACAAGATTTAATTTATACTTATTCATACTTATAAGATTTTATATGTTAAATTAGATTGTTCAAAATATTATAATTTTAGGTTAAATTTAAATACAACAAGAACTAATGGGCTAAAATTATTAAAGCCTATGTGTAAAACTAAACTAAGGACTCATGATTTCTTTATTCGTAATATTAATTTCTGGAATAAATTATCGAACGACATAGTTTGTGCGCCATCCCTAGCTATCTTTAAAAAAAGATTAGATATTATCATTCATGATATTATTTAAAAAATTCACATCATGCAGGAAATGTGAAATCGTGATTTTTACCATACAATTATAGTTATTTCGAATTGTGCTATATTTTATTATTTTGCAATATCCTCTTTATTTCATCTTTAAATTGTTTATTTTAATATTATTTTTTTGTTATTTGTCATTAATTCTTATTATTTGTTATTTTAACTGATGTTATTAATACAAGCACATGGCGTTTGCGCCCTGCTTGGCTGGTTTTCAATAAATAAATAATCAAAAATCGCATTTATCTGCACTTAAATTGGCAAAAAAATTTAGGCAGAATTTAAAAAGAATCAGAAACGGACAAAATAAAATATTGCATATCAATAACCTCCTTGCACTTTTCACCTGTAGCATCAGCAATTTTAAAATTAATTCCACAATCGAGAAAAATATATGCGAAAAGACCACATGCACCAGCACTTAAAAAATATCGCCCATGTTTACGAGCCCACTCATTAACCATAAGTTGCACTGAAAGCGATGAATCCGCCAATACTATAAGCTAAAAATGAAATCTGTGATATGAATATGAACAACTGATATTTTGAAACGATGTATGTAGAAATAATACCAATTTACCTCAAATTTTTTGACGAAATCTTCAGTAAGAGCGTCGACTGAAAGGCTGCAAGTTACACTATCATTTAATTCAGCAAGATATTCGAAACTTGCAGCTGCCCGATTGTGTCCCAAATCTTTTTGATTTAAATAATACTGCGCACTTAGATCTATCCACTGTGCATTAGCCGTATCATGTAAAGTTACTTGACGTACACCACCAAGTATGAGATTTTTTGCGATTTCAACACCTACTGAACCGATCCCAGATACCAGCACCGATGACTTCCGAAGATGCATCATTGCTGATTCTCCCAATGTGTATCTGAACCATATTGAATCACAATATTATTCTACTATTACATTATTATCAAAACATTATGCTGCTGAAAAATTTTTTTCCACTTAAGACAAAATTGACAAATTTAAACATATAGCAATATTCCTCTATTTTTAACGAAGACCATTAAGAAAGGACGAAGTAAACTTTTTATAAATATAAACAATATATATACATATATGTAAAAATTGCAAAAAAGTGCTAAAAAATGAACTTACATCTGGCGAGAATATAAATTCTCATCCAAAATGTTTTCAGAATGAGAATTAGTCTCATGATTTTCATGGGCACTTCTAACATGACCGTGACCCATTGTGTCTAATTTAATAGGCTGCTCCTTCTGAAAAATTTATTTCCTTTGCTTTTTATTTTACCGCTTTACTCTATAAAAAAACCAGGAAAATTTAAGATACAAATTTAGGAATTTTACGAATAAAAAAAATTATGAAATATTCAAGGAAAATGAAACTGACGCGATTACTATTTGGTTCCTGTACTATTTCACTAGAACGTTCAATGAATGTATCGATGCGAGGTTTCTTTCTAACTGGTTCAATATCACTGCTACAGTTGTCCACTTCACTTCCCGAAATCATTAATTCAATGAAAACCTCAAAAATTCCAAAAAAAGCAGATCAGAATGAATAATTAAGTTAGTAGATAGACCATAATATAAAATTTTTGAAAGGTTTAATTTTTTACGGTCGTTTCTATTTTTCTTATATTACTTTTGGAGCTTTAAAAATTTCTGCAATTAAACTAAGTTTTTTTAAATTTTAAAACAAAGATTTAAAAGTAAAATTATAAATCAAATTGTAAATTTTAAACTATATATATAAAAAACAAAAAAAAATTAAACGAATAGATGTGGTGACAAATTTAAATAATGTGTCGACAGCTGCAGTGAAAATCGGACTCAGGATTAATCTGAATAAAACGAAAATCTTTTCCTATATAACAGAAGCTGATAAAATAGCTATTTTTTACCAATTCAACGCCTGTTGACAATGCGCCAGACTTTAAATATCTTCGATCCACTCCAATCCCAAACGAAAAAAGAAATTATAGCTCAGAGAACGGCAGCTAGAAATGTGTGCTTCCGGTTGACAAAACCTTTATCGAATCGTAACGAAATCATTAAAAACAAAGGTGCGCATCTATAAAGGTGCGATTCGCTTGACCGTGCTATATGATCGCGAGACATGACCGATGAGAGTAAAGGATATATTAAGAAGTAATCTAATTTTAACCACTCATGTTTAAGCATTTTACGCTTCATCGAGTCTTCCGAATATTTATTAAAGAGATTTATTCCTGTCAAGGGTCAGGAGCCGAACCATAATTTTTGAAAAAGTAATCCACAAGAACCATAATTTTTGAAAAAGTAATCCACAAACCATTCGACCATATTATCCATCACTTATCCCTACTTGTTGACAAAAACAACTCCTTGAAAATCAAATTCCTCAGCTTGTTTATAAAAACATTTAAGAAAAAACATTACACATTATTTATCCTTTATATTTTAAGAATTTCAAATAACTCAAAAAGAAAATTCGAAAAATTTTCGCGAACAAAAAGACTGCATTAATCAGTCCATCGCCAAATCAATATCATTGAATAACCAAATCTTGCACAATTTAAACCATTGAAAATTTAAACCATTATTTTTTTCATTTTTGAAATTATTTCTACAAACATTTGAATAAAAAGGCTTACGCTGCTGGAAATTCACAAAATTATTCTTAAACTAATGGTCTCAACTTTTTTATGCGTCAACAATGTAATTTAAACATAAGGTGAAAGCATTAAAACCAAATGAAAATTACAAAATTTCTTTTCGAGAAAGTTAGGATAGGAGGTTCCTTACAAGAGTCTTGTAACAGTTAAGAAATGTTTTAATAATTTCACGAAAGCTAGGAATCATCTGTTACAAAATTATACGGAGAAAATGCTTAAACGAAAAATTTTACGTGAACTTGAAGTCAATGAATTTTTATAGACAAATTTCCATTTTTTTTTTCAACATTATACATACACATTACAAATTATAAAACTGCATAGCCTTAATCGGCTTACCATTTCTGATTATGCATTCTTCGAGTAATTTTGCCAAGGAATTAGGTGGCTACAGAAGAACAGAAAAATAAGTGAGCTACCACTATATATCTGGGTTTGCAGGTTTACCGCTGGGGAACAGTGGCCGAACTCCCGCCTCACAACACGACAATATACGACAAACCCATCCATTCGTCTGCCCTTAACCTTATGGCTTCAGAGACCTGTAACACCGTCATGTCAACCGCCCTTATCAAGCTTTCAACTTTAATTCCACGATTCTACAGACTTTTTTTTCCGAAAGCCATCATTGAAAAATATAGGAATTAAGTGTAAATCTCAGCATGTCTCCAAAATGTGCTTCTAAGCGATAAGCAACGTTAATTTCCCGCCATCTTCGTATTATTTTCTCACGGACAAAAGGATCTGAAGCTTCGTGATTTCCTTTCATCTTCAGCATTTTTTGGTTTAACTGATTCTACTTACTTCCACCATTTTCTCAGAGCAGAGAAATTACAGATGGGTCCTAAACACGACCAGAACTTCAGATTCAGAATGATGAATCCACTCTTGCCAAACGAATTAAACGCAACTACTTGACGCCAAATGAAGCAGCAGACCACTCAACCACTGCGCCACCTTTGTTGCACATTAGGAAAATTTAAAAATGCGGAAAAAAACAGAAACGAACCAAACTGCAAAAAAACGGTATGCGCCCGTTAATTGTCTATTTACTCGTGAATTGTCGTTGTGCCGTCTTTTTCGCAATAAATAAATCGTTTGGCCAGGAGCAAATATTTCAGTGATACCGTTAACAATCGAATATAACGCCGCCAAATCCGATTAACCTTCAAAATTGTCGCTTCGACGACTACCACTCATAAAGTAACCAGTCGCCCACAAATGAGAGTTTCGCTTGACACAGTTTTTACCAAAAATACTAATATTCGGCTTTCCGATCAATTTCGCAGAAAATTCGTCACTCTTAAAGGTCGGCTTTTTGCTCAAATTAGATTAAGGTGATTTAAGATTGTGTCACATATAGCGGGGTCTAGAGTGGGGTTTTTTATTCGCTTATAATAATTATTTTGGTCACTCATTTGTATTATATTCTTATTCTAGCCTTTTAAACTTTTCCATTTTTTGGTTTAATTTGATGCCCGGTTTGATAATGGAAAATTCTTCATGTATGACTCCGCGATCAATTTTCTTGCGCTTTTCGCGCTTTTGCGCAACTCTAGGATGTATTATAAACATATAAACTAATTATGGATATTTGCAGCCTTTCTTATGGAGTAGTCTGAAAAGAAAATGTTTTTCTGCAATCAGTTCTATTAACGTAAAGTTCTGCCCAAATTTTTTGGGTTTTTACCTTGAGAGCGTAAAAAAATTGCAAAAAAATTCTTTTCTCGCTCTCTGTGGGTAATATGAATTATCCTTAATTTTAGGTTCTCTAACAGAAACCTGACAACTTGAGTTCTGGGCAATATCTCAGCTGTTCCCAGTAGTGCATTCTTCTGGGCAGAAATCTCTGATGTCGTTTCTGGAATCTGTCGAAGCCATTTTTCTAGTTTAAGAATTACAGCCCTAGTGTTCCTTTTACAACTGGGACTGCTTCCATTTCTTTTCCACATTTTCTCTAGTTTCTCGTTCAGTCTCTGCTATTTCTGCTATTTCTCTAGCTTCTTATATTTCTTCTTCGTAATGTTCTTATTACTTGATATTACTATATCTCCAGTGCTGATTTTTGGTTCTTATCTACTAGCATGATATCTGGTTGATTGGTCAGTACTTGTTTGTTTGTCTGGATGATGAAGTTCCTTAGAATCTTAGCCTTATTATTCTCCATGATTTTTTTGGGATCTTGGGAAGGTCTAAGCCATATAATGAGCAGATATTCCTGTAAACCAGCTGCTTAGTTATGCCTTTTAATTTACATGCTGGTTTACATCTTGCTCTGCTGGTATGTTGCACATTTACTAAGGCTTTTCTGCGCAGTCTGTAGATCCTTGTTTCGATGGATCTAGTAGCATATAACTTGGTGTCGTCTGTGAAGAAAAGACAGATATGATAGTTTAATGATAGTTGCACTCTTGAACTTGTATCCATATTCATTTGTAATTATCTGGCTGCAGGCGTTTGGAACTATGCAGAATAGCGGCCGAGGCAATATCGTCTTGATATATGCCGCTAACCAGCTGTGCCAGCTGTTTTGAGTTGACTTCAAATGTCGTTTTGCACAGTCCCATTTACTTCTCGTTAAAGATCATTAGGATCCTATTCATACTTTATATGGAACTAGACGTTCACATATCCAGAGTCATAGGCTTTCCTATGGTCAATCCAAACTGTTCACAGATTAGTCTGTCGGGATTTTGAGTTTGAGCGATTCCTCTTTCAAGCAACTGGTATTTTGAGCCTCTGTTGTTCCATATTCCCTTCTAATATACTGGCTCATATGATCTTGTAGCTTGATGGCTATAATGCTTGATACGACTTTCCATATAGTTCGAGAGGCAAGCTATTGGTCCGTAATTGGACAGAATAGTTTTCTTATTGGAGTCTTTCATGATCAGTACCATCTTTCGCAATCGGTCTGGGTGGGAGCTTGCCGAAAGCAACTGGTTCAAGTAGCACCTATAATTGCCATGCATTAATAAACACTGTTAGTTTCTTTATTCAGTAGGCTGGTCATATCCGGATCAGGTCCAGTTTTTTGCTATCGAATGTTTTTGAGCCGCTGTTGGATATCATCAATTGCGATGGTAACTGGCTCCTACTCTGAGAGATTGTTTTAGCTTGTTCTCAGGTCTTGCAGCTGCTTTTCAGTGGTGTTATGAATCTTTTTTTTTCTCCCCTATATTTTTCTAGTACTGTTCAGTTTATAGTTTTTTTTTTTTGAAGGCTTTGCTGTCACTATATTGCACTGCAATTAAAAGCACACCTTGGATGGTTCTTTAGGTAATAGAGCATTTGTCTTTTTAGCCTCTGTTTCTCTGCGTTCATCTCCTTAGCCTGGTGGCCATTGCTGTAAGCCTTTGTTTAACACTCTCTAAATCTTCAAACGGAATATATTTTTCCAATAGCTGGGTCCTATCTTTAATTTATGCATGCAGGGTTTCCAGGTAAAATAAATAGTATTTTTGGATGATTTCTATTTCTGCCAGCTGGCTAATTTCTCTATATTGTGACCTGATTCTAACCTCATTTTTCAAGGGCGACATCCATTTTTATTTTCTTATACTTTTACTATATTCCATCATTTCTAGAATTACAGCGGGTGTGGTATATTCATTGGTTTTTGTTATAGTAGTAGTAGAAATTGTTGTGAGGGTTCTATTCGCGTCTATTATTGTTGTACTTCAGACAACCTCAGTTTTGAGGGTTAATTACAGCCGGTTTACTCATAATTTTTTGATATATGTATGTGTACGTATAGTTTCCCTATATATTTTATTTTATATTTCTATATTTTATATATTTTGTACATTCCTTTTGCTATCATCTATAAGTCTGATTAATCATATTTTCCAATTATGCAGAAAAACGCATCGAAAATAAGAAACGGTGAGATAGATCAGATAGTTTATTTCAACTGTTGTGATGTGATACTCAGTTTGCTTGCTTACTTGCTTATTGAATGCAATAGCTAACTTATGGATTTAGAACGAAGTCGAAGGTAATTAATAGGTGAATAAAAGAAACGGGAAAGAAAAGATTCTCCTTTCGCATATATTTGAAGGGAAACTGGGAAAGTGGAAAATAATTCAAATGAAAAGAGTAATTAATTTAAGAGCAAAACTTTTTTCAGATTCCAAAGTAATTGAAATCAACAAGCATAGTGCGGATTTATAAATCGCTTCTTTTTAATTTCTTCAGTCACCATCCATTATATAACATTTTGGTAGTGTGTTTTGTTCCGGAAATTATAAGCACACCAACTTCAGGTTCCGCGACTTCCTGGTTTATCATTGTAATTCACGCATGCATAACCAATGTTATAATATATTCTATTCGAATAAAGTTGCTATGTCAAAAAATATTCTTTTAATTGGGTATAAATTAGAAAATTAAGGAATAAAATATTGTTGTGATGTGTAGCAATTAATCGTTAATGAATTGTCGGCTTATTATAGTCCATACTACTATGCACATTGCTTAAAATTAGGAAGTTTGATACATTTTATAACAAATAAATAAATATCATTGGTACAATAGAGAAGATATTTTATGGCAAGTTATGAGCAATTCATATCAAGAAAGTTGTAAATGTTAAAATATCACTTGATTGCAATCAACCGGGAAACATTTAATATGGTCGAAATTATCAATAGCACACATTAAAATTCTGTTCTGAATCGATCCATGCTGATCCGGCATAAACACTTTTGTTACCACCAATGTGGCACCTACTTTCGAAATTATTAGTCGATCGTTATAACAAATCTCTATTTTACACTGATCGATGTAATAACTGATGGAAATTTTTTTTATGGATACGGATGAGTAAAGCGGGAATAACAATTTAAAATTCTACCTGTAAACATGAACTCCATTCTCGCCACAACGCATGTCATAATCACCTGATCTCCAAATTTTATATTTTTTTACATGTAAGGATTCGTCCATGACATCGTCGTTTTCTTTACCAATAAAACAACCTGGCATTGATTAGATTTTTTAGATTCGAGAAAAAGTTGAAAATTAAAGATAGAATCGCTTTAAAATTTTCAATCATTCAACCATTTTACAAATAGCTTTCGATTTTCTTTGGTTTTAGGTGAGATTCTATTAGCTTCAAAAATATTAATGCCAATGGATAATAGAAAAAACTTGAAAATTGACCACGACTTTCAATCCTCGCTTTTTTTCCATTATTATAAATCCGACAAAATTTCAATTGATTATTTCCCATGAGGAAGAAGCCTTCTTTTAATGTATCACCATTTTTATCGATACACGCAATTATCCTGTAAATGAATGATTGCATCAATTTCCAGTAATTTTCATCATTATTAAAAGATTATTTAAACTATTTACCTGTTCCAAAAGTTTTTAAAATTTTCAAGAAAGGTGGAAACTATGAATATTGGAATGAGTCGACGGGATAATGGAGTCGTTATTGCTTAGATTATCGCCTTGAACATCAGGGAATCAGGAAATAAGAGTAAGCCTACCATTCAAAAATCCGGTGTTGGTGATCAATCTATGTCTTGGAAAAAATTTTTCGTTATACTTAAGGTAAGTAAGGTAACTTGACCAAAAATGGCAATCGCTAATCACTTATTACTGGAAATAAAGTCACTGCGGATTAGTTTAATGAAAAAGAGTTCTGGTACTTTCTTTCCAACTTTTCGAGTAGTGTCGATTACTGGCATGAAACGGAAATAATTTTATGCTACAAGGATGAAAGAGCGACAAACCGAGACTGATGATATGCTAAAAGTAAGAAAAAATTTGATAAATAAAATGACTGCTACAAAAAAGAACCTTTTCGATGAACAAGAAATCAGAAAATTGTTTGAAACTTGCTCGTTATTGTTATAGCAATCGTTCAAACCTTCTCCAGAGCCAAAATCCTGGCTATTGTCAATATCACTACCATTTTTGTCGGTGCATGAATATTCCATCCCGTTTTCCCAAAAAGATTTTGTCATTATCGGAATCATTGCACCCAAATCGCTGATGCAGTTCAAAATCTGAATTTAGAATTTCACACTTAACTATATAATTACATTCAGCAACTAATTCTAATTCTAGTTACCGATTCTTTATGATTTTACTTTAAGAATTCTTCGATATTTAACCTTTTTTGCTTTCTTGATTTTCTTTGGATGCTGAAGAATGATTAGTGTTTTTCATGTTTTATGCAAATTTCGTCGGATTTGGAGAATTGCTAGGATTTTTAAAATTATTATTGTTATGATCAAAATTATCAACGGCATGATTAAAATTATTTATAGTATATGAATAGCATCAAAGATAATCTGTTAAAAGTATGGAAAAGTGCGAAGTGCGTTAAATAATTTTTTATTAAAAAATAATTTTTTCAAAAGTTTCAACGTGACAAATGACTGAAAACAAATAAGCCGCATTTAGAAAAAGTTGGATCAACCTTCTATGGAAATGGTATATGATTGAAAATGAAAGAAAATTTTATGCTATTAGGACGAAAGAGCCACAAGCCAGATTGATGTTATGCTAAAAGTAATTGATAAATAAAACGACTCTTTCAAAAAATCAGAAAATTGTTTAAAACTTGCTCGTTATTGTAGTGATGCTTTGCTATTACCCAATGTTGTAAATACCAGATAAATAATATATATGATTTTTGGTGATTTGGAGGTGCCTTGCTTGAAGGAATTCTGAACGAACAGTTCGTTAAGTTTACAGTGTAAACTAGTGCTCAAAGACCAAGAATGTTGATAATTCTTCACATCAGTGGTGATAACCAAAACGAGGAACAGAGAAAGATTAACCAGCATAATATGGCACAGGAATTAGAAAAAATATGGAAAAATATTAGAAAAAAATATTAGAAATGATGTCGAACTAGAATCTCGGTAGAATGGCTCGGTGGATTATAGCTTGACGCACTATACTTTTATTCTGAGCGAGACTAACCAGAAATGATGAGAGCTATTCGAAAAAAAGTCAAAGTTAAGGAATTCAGTTAAATGGACCTAAAATATAATAGATCATTGAAATACTGCCGAGAGAAAAACTGGCTAAATTAATCATTATTAACCACTTTAAAACAAGTCTTCATTCAATTAAAGCCATTCTGTGCACATGGATCGCTGGACCTAAAAACTGTATTAGAAGATCTGATCGAAAATTCGAACAAATATTACTCCGCACCGTTCTAAAAAGAAATTTCGGAGTTAATCAAAGAGATAGCTTTCATTTCTTTCATAATTTGTTAAATCTAATCTTCGTTAGAGTGGTTAATAGTGATTAATTTAGTCATCAATGATCTTTCGATAAGAAATGTTGAAATTTGGCTGAAATCTATTTAGATATATCATCAGATTATCGTTTTTTTTGTAGATCATTTTGTATGTAAAAAATTTCTGCGCTTCGAATGACACAAAAAAATTGTCTTGTTCTTCTTAAATTATTCTTGGAAAAATCCGTAAATTTCCAGGAATCCTCTAGCTGAATGAAAAGCTTTTAAGTTCTGGAATAAAACAACACATAATTAATTGTATAAAGCCAAAATGAATATCTATAAAAATATGGCTCTATCTGAAAAATGAAATAACTAAAAATATTTTTAAATTTCTCTTTAAAATCGGCGAGAAACCTCTTTGAAATTTCCTGCTATAGAAATTTTAAGAAAAATTTTCTTTTTCTATTTGCGCTCGATAATACACTGGATGTATCTATGTGTGTTCAAGGTTAAAGATCCCATCACTAGGATCCAAATAGTGGTAGCACAAAATGATATATGAGTCTAGAACATTTTTGTTTTTTACCGACCAGAAAAACTAAAAGTTCTGCTGGCTTCTGAGAAAACTTGTTAAAATTAAAACATGGTTTGAAGATTTAAGTGTGCTTTTTTTGACGAAAATACGATATCTAACCCACGTATCCACATGCAATAATTTTTTTAAGCAAATTCAGTATGATTTACGATTAACCATTTCTTCAATAAAACTAAACATAAATATAAAGGGATAAATTTTCAATGAAAGTTTAAACGATTAGTATTTTTATGAAATGAAATGAATTGTCCGCTGCCCGCATATCGTATCATATGAAATGAAATGTCCGAAATGAAGTAAACGATTTTCACTATTCAAAATCCAACAATATATCAAACATAAAAAATATGGTTCTTTAATGCGGATTTTGTGAAAAAAAAGCTTATTAATCAATCTTAAAAATGATTGTAAACAACTGACTTATTTAATTAGTTCTTCTAACACCTTTCACCATTACTGGTTAGGCTGGCTCCAATAGCTACAAGGGTGAGACGCTTCCAAGCGGCGCTGTATGATGCTATCGTTGACAACAAGCCATTCCTTTTTCCATCTTATAAGTCGATACCATATATTGATGGTCCACCTATACGTTCAAAATCTTTTCTGTCCTTATCAGTCCGGTCTTGATTGGTCCACCTCGCTTTTGACGTCATCCATCATACGGTTTAGCAAGTAACGAAATATGCGTGTACTCCTGTGGTGAAGAACGGAGAACGTGCTCTAACCAACGAAGGCGACGCTTTGTGATAATATTGTTTATGCGAGTGGTATTTGAACGAGTGAATGCGATTATGTGAGATTTTATACGCTTGAAGGATCCGTAATATGTTCTCCTATTCGTGATCTTAGACAAGAGTGGTCAAAGGCAGATAATTTCTTAATATCCTCCACTCTCATTGGCCATGAGCCATATAGCAAGGTCGAACGAATCACGGCTATATAGATGCGGACTTTCGTAAGGGTTGCGTCAACCGAAAGAAGGCATTTCTAGCTGCCATGATCCGGGCTGTAATATCGTCTTTTGCTATTTGGTATTAGAGTGGACCCAAGGTATTTAAAATCGGGCACTTCCTCAACCGGCAGTGAATTTACAAAAAGAGGCATTTTATCAGCTTCTTGTACATAAGACGAAAAGGCTTTCGTTTTGCATACATTGGCGCTGAGTTCTATTCTTGTTGCAGTTTCTGATACGTTATTAAAGAACTACATCATCAGCGTATTCAAGATCAGTGATTCAATGCTTTGGACTGATTTGGACACTCTTGAGTGCCGACAAGCGGTGTCCATTATTCAGTCTATCACATAGTTGAATACTGTAGGAGAAAGGGCGCGATGGTCACCAGTTCTTATTTCGAAGGAGTCTGTCAGTTCCCCATATATATAGATCTGCGCCGACGTACGCTCATAAAATGCCTTTATGAGTCAAACGATTTTCTCTTCTTCTCTGGAACACAGTCGCGTTCCATCACCCTCCAAAGCTTCGCTCTATCAATTGAATCAAAGGCAGCCGCAAAGTCGATGAAACACGTGACAGTGGGTTGCAAATAACTGAAGCGGTTGTTCCAACATCCTTTGTCGCGAAATGCGATGTTTCTATTATTTCAAATTTATTATTTCAAAATAATAACCCCGATCCGCCAAATGAAACCTTTCATTTATTCATTGATTCTTTATCTTCACATATGTCAATAATAAAATATAGAGGTCAGTTTATAAGTATATAATCGATATCCTTTCCAAGAAAACTGTTCTTTTAGTGCCATCAAGGGACCCGAGTGGTTGGGTCCCATTATTTCAATATTCAATTTACTTTGTTATTTTACATGCTTTATATTATTTAATCATTCCTCATTTGTTTTGAGTTGGCTATCTTTTTAATCTCCGGGTTTAATTTGCGTCAATATTTTTTTTTTGTATCAATATATATTAATCGGTTTAATTACCCAAGTTTGAGGGAAGATTTTATCAATTCGTGCGGTTTTATTCTGATGTCTTCAGAAAGCAGTCGGAACAAGATTATTCTAATATAATTAATGCGTGGCAGACGAGCATCATCCCACTGCTTCCAATCAATAATTTATTATTTATTTTTTATACCCCTCTTAAAGTGAATATCTGGTCAGCACAACCGCGCCCTGGTCTGAAACCAGCTTGATTAGGGCGCATCCTGCTGTCCCATACTTCCATAAGTCTAGTTGAGTAGCAGGGAAGCAAAAATTTTTGCTGAGACGTCTAATAGGTTGATTCCTCGATAATTGTCGCAGTATGTCCTATCATCTTTCTTGAAAATTGGAGCAGAATTGCTTTGCTCCAATCATCTGGTAATATTTCTTTTTCTTATACTAAAGAGTAAATTTTGAGGTGCGTTTTAAAAGACGATGGACAATATTTGAAAAGCTCAACCCGAAGACCATCTTCTCCTGGAGTCTTATTGGCCTTAAGCTTATAGATAACAGATACGAATTTTTTAGTCTGAAATAGTTGAAGGGTCCAGGGGATGCTGTTTTCTGCGAGTTGTCAATTTTATACGGATCTTGGCTCGAACCATAACATGGTCAGATCCACGAAGATTACCCATTTCAGCGCCTCGGTAGGAACGAATATCTAATATGGAATTTTTCGAACGGCGACTGACTAAGATATTATCAATCTGGTTGAAGTGTTGGTTATCCGGGGAATCCCACGTGTCTAAATGTTTTCTACGGTGCCGGAAGCTAGTATTAGTAATAAAAAGTTCATGGTCTTTGGCATAACGAAGAAAGCGTTCCCCATTGGCGCACCGGTCTCCGATACCTTTACCAGTTGTTGAGATCATCGCAGCAGCATTGCGGCTTACGCGCACATTCCAGTCTCCCTCGATTATGACCATACCATGTTTCGGTAGAAACTTGGCAGTTCCACATAGGACTTATCTTTATCACGGCCATCTATCGACATATGGAGCATAGACACTGATGACCGAGATATTGCAGAATTTACCCTTAAAACGGGGATAGGCCATACGATCGCTTACCGGCAGGATTAGTAATCACTCGAGACCCGAAATTAGGAAGACGGACCTCCGACAAGCAAGCGATATCCACACAATATTTAGAAAGGGTGTGGATAGTGATCGCTTGGCTTGCAACGTCCATAAGCGTTCCACTCTTATGCGGCTAAAACTTCGCCACGCTTGCAGAGAGCTGTTCCCCTTGATAGGTTTCGAGCAATTGTCCTAGCTTGCAAGCACATTTTATCTGCCAGCCTTGGGATTGCTTTAAGCCCGGATTGTATATTTATCGCATGTACCATCGGCTGAGAGGATTATGCCAGTTGGGAGACGCAGATGCCGGATCAAGAATATCTGACCCTTTCACCATAGAGGCACTTGGGGATAGAGCTACAGCTATGTCCCCAGCAAATCCGGATTTTTGATATGACAGGTTTATTCCTGTCAAGGAAAGATATAATTATTTTATATTATTTTATAATATTATAAATTTTATATACATGTATTTATTTCAATTCTTGGTTTTTTTTGTTTTTTTTTTTAAATTAGTTATTTCTTACCAAACGGATAAGTATGAATTTAAAGCGAAAAGTAAAAAAAGCGAACAAACCTCTATGCGTCCCTTGCGACAAGTGACGTTGAAGTGTTCATTGTGGATCCACACAAATCCTTCAGGAAAATACGTTCCTTCGTGGACACATTTACCAAATGTATCAATTTTAGTCGATGCGTTTGCATTGAAAAATAAAACACAAATTAAAAAAAAGATATTAAACAAAGGTGGATTACACGATAAAGATAAATATAACATAGGAGATCACTCAAACGATCTTAGACATTACATAGCTGAATTTTCATCATAGTGGACTATAGTTCTGATCATTCTGATCATAAACTGACACCTGTCAATGCCTAGTACACTGCGGTAAAATGATGAATTTCATTTACTTTTTTTACTTATTGATTTTGATTTATTTGGGATTCAATGTGTTCAAATATGAAAAAAATTTGGAAGCCTGGTTTATAAATGAGCAAGCGAAAACAAAAGAATACTGAATCTAAGTTATAGAGGGTTGTAAAGATGGAAGATGAAACTGGTTGATTCATGTTGAAGAAGGAACGAATATGTAGCTGAAATTCTAATATACACTTTTCCTCTTCATAACAATCTTTAAATTTTTTTTCAGTTGGATTTACATAAACTTCAATGGATTTTAGCTTAATGATGCTGATTGTCACGATAATTTATTTTTTTATTTATTACAACTTATTCAAAATATCTTTTAATTTTACTACGCAAAAGAGAATTTAGAAAACAAAAATTAAGTAGAAATTTGCATGAATCCTTCTTTTATTGCGATTTCAGTTAAGAAAAAAAGAAAATAGCAAATTATTTAGTTAAATTATAAATGAGTTATATATAGAATATTAAAATTGGGAAAAAAACTACGAAAGTACTAGAAAGTGTAACTAATTCTAATGAAATTATACAAAAATTTGGCGCGAACTGTTTGATAATAACTATGTATAATGCTGTTTGATTATTAATGTAATCAATGTTACATCAATGTGATGCTTTTCAGTAAGAGTAAGAAGCACTCCATTTTTCGAAAGTGATTGTCACCAAATAAAAAATTGATCAATTTGTTCTGAAACAATAACCAAGTTGAAAACCACATGTGTACCAAATAAATCTCTATGAACATTGCTGTTGTCCTGTTTAATCTTTTAATCTTTTAAATAAATATTCAACAATATTCTAAAATTTATTGTGAAATGAGAGCTTATGAATATTTTGCAATTTATTGCGAGGGATCTAAAAACGGTTGAACTGAAAAGCTCATCACTGTTGCAACAGTCCGATTTCTACTGTTCATACTGCCTCAGCACAAGAGTTTATACCGAGGGACGATCGGAACGATTCATTTTTTCAGTTTTTGTTGTAAGGTTGGGAGAGTTAACGATAAAGCTCCCGAACTATGGTTACTTTTGACTGAAAATCTGATTAACATTTTTCATTTCTATGATGAGGCTTGTTTAAACGATTTTATTGATGATAATCAAATAATCATGATGGTAAAATCCTCAGGACAGACCATGTCTGACACGTGGTGGTCTTATTATATTTCTCAGTATCCTTTCTCAGTATTTATATATAGATATCCACTAATTATATATATTAAATATCCAATAATTAAATACGCTTTTGGTACATTCGAATCCTTAATTTTAAAGATTTCCATTGCAGCCAAAGCATTTTTCTTATCAAAATTTACAAAATTTATTCATATCTAATTTAATTTACTATAGATTGAAAATCTAGCAGAAACATTAGCATAATTATCTCTATTACCTCTATAACTATCGCCTGATTACTCAGTGTTTAATGTTTTAGTGTTTAATTTTTTTTCAAAGTGATTCATTATCGTTGGTGATTGAAAATAGCACATTTGAGGATTTTTTGAATTTTTGTCCCACATTGAGCAGCATGTTAATGTTCCTGCTAGATTCTTTAACGACCTAGATATGCATTAACTCCCTATAACTCCTTTATTGATTCCGTTTCTGTATTAGAATTATCTCAGACCAGTGATCGCAATACATGATGAAATCTGGCTCAAAGCTATCCGTTCACCTGCCTCACTTTTCAGAAATTCCCA
Source organism: Dracunculus medinensis (assembly GCA_900625125.1). Taxonomy (NCBI): domain Eukaryota; kingdom Metazoa; phylum Nematoda; class Chromadorea; order Rhabditida; family Dracunculidae; genus Dracunculus; species Dracunculus medinensis. The sequence continues at coordinate 55,745 of UYYG01000108.1, read as the reverse complement.
TTGTTTTAATTATGACGTCATCAACTCATATATTGCTGGAATCAACTGGGAATTTCTTTTTTCATCCTTTGTGGACCAAAAATTAAGTACATAAAACAACATTAAATTTTATTAATCCTAGTCGAACAGTTTTTTAATCAAGAAAAATACTATGAAGATTCCAAAATTCTTAAGGTCTGAAAAGAAAAGTAAGAATTTTTTGTAATAAATATAAATTAACATACATATTCTCCCATGTTTCAGCACATAAATGTTTATTTTTAAAATTTTCGCGAAGCATTCCTACATTATTAAATTAGAAATAAATTTTCTAGTCCAAATCAACGATTTAGTTCAAAAATAGGTGCTACTATGATTACTGAAGGTGTAGAAATTGCTAATCCATTTAACAATCATCTTGTTGCCGTTTTTCGTATTATAGTGCTTCCTCCAGTATAAGCATGGCTGATCAATTCAATGTATCTTAGTTTCCAAATAATGAACTTTCATTAAATTAGATGTGTAGCTCTAATGCAATTAAAATCGTCTTTATGCACCGGGCCTGATCAAATTCCGCATGTTCTGTAAAAAAAAGTGCAACATCTACAGCTCTACCTCAGTATTTGGTTTTCAAAGATATATTGGATCTTGGAATTAATTCTAAAATTCGGAAATTCTCGTATGTAATGTAATGTAACTCTCAACTTTAAAAACGGAGGCCATTTTAATCTCTATAACTATCGTCTGCTTAACATTACTGCTGGAAGCAGCAAGATATTTGTGACGGACTATACAATTACCTTAATTGGAACAATTTAATATAATCGCAATATGGTTCCCTTGAGTGAAAGTCGACAAGCCCTAGCCACTGGCTAATCTATAGATCGTAAACAAATTTTCTATTTAAATTTAGCTAAACTTTCTATACATAGTAGGCTGGTAATTGCTCTTGATGGATTTGGAATCACGGGTTGACAACACTATCTGATTTTATTGCAGTTAAAGCTGGTATACTTCAAGAGATGCCTCTTGCTTTTTTTGATGTTTTTTAATGTTAAATTATTTAATGTTAAATTATCTTTATTATGTTTAACGGTTCGCTAATATTGTTCAAATATTTTTTTATATGCAGATGACAGTAAAATTTATTTCTCGCACGAATAATATAGTTATACAGTTACAGGAAAGCTAAATAAAATCATCAGTACATAAATGCAAAATTTTGCAGATCAAAGCCTAAAGCTTCGATCTTCTTTACCCCTTTTGATAACTCTATATTAACTCGCTCGTAAAAAAAATTAAAATTAAATTAACTCGTAAAAAATTTTTAGAACTTGGTCTATTAATTGACGAGAGACTTACTTCCACCTATAACGACATAATAGGTATTTTATTAAAAAAATCCCTCAGAATTTTAAACCTGATATTTACTATTTTTAGAAATGAATCAAAAAATTTCCTAAAAATATATCATTTTTTCATGCATATTTAAAGTATATTACTCATATAGAGAAATCTGTTAAGTCAATCCAGGGTTCATATAAGTATTTCCTACGGCGTTAAATCTTAGCTTCTCCCTAATTTGCAAATCCAAAGTTAAACAATTTTAATCCACTAAGAAATGTAAGAATTAAACATAAGATCTCATAACTATTTGCAACTTTTAAGATTTTATTTGGTTATAACTAAATTGTTTTAATTACAACTCCAACTTGAACTTTAATACTACCAGAGATAATGGAATGGAGATGCACAAACTTATTTGTTAGAACCAATTTATTGCCCCACAATTTTTTCATTCAAACTATAAACTATTGGGACAAATTGTTCCACATATGTTTTTTTCCCATAGCAATTTCCAGCTTTACAAGAAACTTCTACAGAATTGTTAACAACATCTTAAAAAAATGATTTGCAGCCCCGATTCAATATTAATCTCTTCGTTTTACTTTTTATTACATTGTTCTATTCACTTATATTATTTACTGCTCTTACTTCACTTCCTACCACTAACTCCAGCACATGGATTTATATCCTGCTTGGCTTGCTACTTATATTTTCAATATTTTCAATGTATGGAAAAAATTTTTTTTCAATATCCTTCACATATTTCTCTGAAAATTCGGTATTCTCAGAATTACAGCTGATATGGGCAATAAAACCTTATAAAATTCAAATTCTTCATTGAGTAAATGGTTGGCCAATAAGATTTCCTCTTAAGTCAATTCAATTGTCTGTTACTGCAGTTAGAAAATTTTAAATTGAAAAAAAAATTACTTGCTGAATAATGAATAGAGCTATTTTTCGCATTATTTATCTCTTGTATTACATAACATTGTAATTTTCCAAACTCGTTTAAGTTATATTTTTCTAAAGTGTTCAAATCTGTTTTCTGATAAAATCTGTTTTCGAATAAGCTGATTGAACAATTGAAGGACAATTGAACTATTAGGATGAGATTACATTAGGCTACATTAATGTTTTCAACAAATTTTGGCAAAAAGAAAACAAATATCTCAAACCCGACATTTAAACGGCACACTCATCTTACTGTTTTGCGTCGTGTTGCTTTCAGACACTTGAACTTTAATACTACCAGTTTCATTTATCGATGCATTTTCTAGCGGTCTCTATTCTGTTCGAAATACTAGGAAACTTCCAACAAATTTTTAGCATTATATCTGTGATATGTTTTTCTTTTAGATAGGTAAATATGGTGACAATTAAACGCCACTCTTCAATCTAGATATATAGGCAGAAACACATGCAAACAAAAATATTTCCAATATATTGGATATTAAATAATGTTAACAATAAAGGAATTTTTTTACTACACGAAAATTACCATTAAAGATAATGGCATTGCCAAAAATCTGAAAATATAGTGATAGCCAATAAAATAAACTGTTATATGAAACTAGTCGGCTGAAAGTTTGAATAAAAGAATTTGTAGTAACAGGTAACAGTTTTTGAAATTGTCTTCCGCACAATTACTTTTTATCTCAGTAATTACCTAAGTAATCTCAGTTTTCTTTTTCGACTTTAACAAGGCAATTTTGCAAAATGCGCGTCAATTCAATTGTCTGTTACTACAGTTAGAAAATTTCAAAAAAGAAAATTGCAATGAAATAAAAATCATCCCTAACTTGATTAACAGTAAGACGAACTAAATTAGCAGGGAAATAAATGAGCAGGGTTTTTTTATCTTTGCATGAATTTCGTTAATTTTCAGTGCATTTCCATCGTTTGTTTTTTACATCTTTTTGAATGTTTTTGTATTTTTTTATGCCAAGAAATAATTCTTTTCTTGTTTATTTTTAAAAATCTGCGTATTTTATTCAAAAGAACTTTTTTTTATCAACACCAAATGCAATAAAATAATTTCGCGACAATCATTGAAAAAATTTATAAATAAATAAATTAACAAAGGAGATTTTAAACAAAAAAAATATAGATAATGAAGGTACAAAAGTTAAATCTACTATTTTTAAAGTTAAAAAAGCACATTTGCAATGTATGTATAAAAATCACCACCATTTTCACTACTGATACGATCAGCCTTTCATTCTAATGAAGTATCATGCTCAAGCCTTCATCTTCACCTTCCGTAAGTTTGAAAACAATATTTATATGAATTTGTTGAAAACCTGATGAATAACCAAACTGTGGCTGTTATCAACTGGTTCAAAAATATAACCGAAATATGAACCGAAATGTTATAAACACTAGCAGAAACAAAAATTCATATTCAGAACAGAACAGATATGCTTAAATTGTATTCATATTTTGTATCAGAAAACGGATTATATTGCTACCCATTGGTCAAATACTTATCCGAATACTTCCCGAAAAAAATTTTCATCGCATGACCCACTTCATAAAATTTGCATCAAAAATATTCAAGGCTAAGCTAATGATTAAAGAAGTTTGACCGAGTAATATGGTAGCTTCGATTCGTGTCGAGCATAATAGGTTCGAGCATTATATTATATATATATATATATATAGTAATAATTCAAAGTGAAATGAATAATCAATAAGATAGAATATTTAAAGGTAATATTCATAAATGAAAAAATCGGAGAAATTTCGCTACCAATCTTTCGATTGCCAGCTGCGGAAAAGGTGATTGAAACTGCTACCATTCTCGGAGCAAAGCACCCACTCTATTCTAAAAATTTAATGGCAATCGAAAGGTTGATGAATAGCTCGAGAATTGATCTCAGCTGGCTAACTTTGACTTCAAATCGCCCAATCATTGCAGAATGTATTGCGTAATTCATTTTGTGAATAAAAATTTTTATAATATGCAAAAAAATTTTAATTTTGAATTGTTTTGTTTTCCAACTCATTCATTATAGAATATATTGAAAAATTTCAGTAATTTCAAATTTCGGATTTTAGAATACGAATATGTGGCGATTTCTTTTTGATGGAATCTCTATATCTGGTTTGGCTGGCTCCATGGTTATTAGGATGACATCCTTTCTCCAAAGAGTCACTTGAATATGGTCGCAAGCATCACCTAAGAATCCCAGTTTATGATAGAAATTATCAGATTAAATCCAGGATAAAAATTTACTGTCAGATGTCAATCATTTGCGATATAAAACTTTCACAGCCTAATATTTTCTGAAAAAAATCACTCGCTTTTTTTTGCGGCCATTTTTGAATGATTTGTCTGAAGTATTTCTGGTCGCTGTTCTTCGTCTACTCATAGTTTTTCCATTTGGTTTTGCAAATAAAGCAAGCTGAATAGCATTACGTGTAACCATTTGCAAGACCATTGCAATACTTGTTGAAAACCTATTCGCCTTTAAAAAATTTTGAATTTATTAAGATTAAAAACGGTTTTAAACTAATGCTAACTAAAAATTATCGCTTATTCGAAATAACCATTGAATCCACATCCTACTATTAATTGTGTTTAAAACGAAATTGGATTTATTAAGGATAAGAGGAATTAAACAAGATTTTATTCACAAATGTGGGATACTGTCTGGTTTTATCAAACCTGGGTGGGATATTCTATCTCATTATAAATTTGAATATTGCTAGAGATATTGGACTGAAAATTCGATAACTGAATTGTGAGAGTTGAATGATGCTGAATAATTTTTTCATTCATAGCTTTAATTACTGGAATAAATTACCCATAACTTTTGCGCCACCAGTTTCTAATTTATGAACTAAAAAATGAACTAAATAGAATTATACATATTATTTAGCAAAAAAAATCTTCAATCCATTATGACTATTAGTGCAATAATTTTTTTTATCAACATTGTGTTGATATTTTGTCACTGTTATTAACGAAAGCGCGAGACTATTGTTCTTCTATTGGTCTTAAACTAAATGACCTCGTAAAATAATTTTTTGAAAATAAATAACCTTTCGTTTATCAATTCCAAGAAAATTTTTAATGATATCTCGATACTTTGAGCTGAACAAAACGTAAATAATGATTGACGTTGATGAGTTCAATGATACCAGAATATTTGAAATTTCCACACTACTCTCGAATAGATTCTCATTGCCATCGATTTTATTTACAAATATTAAGATTTCGATAATATTGTTACAAAAGGCAAGACCTATCAACAAAAAATTTGATTAAATTATTAGATATTTTACAACAAAGCCCTCAGGCTCAATCAGTAAAATATATATATATATATATAAAAAAGCTTTTTCCGCAAAAGTTTGCCGAAAATCATATATGACAGCCCTAAACTTGAGCCTGGTAAAAAGAAATCGTGGATACAAAGACAATAAATAAAGAAAAATGCAATAATTCATGAAAGACAATTTTCCAAATGCGCATTTATTTTGGACCAAATAAATGACGAAAACTGCAAAGATTTCACTGCAGAGAATGAAAATTATTTCGCCAAAGAAAAGAGAAATTTTCTATGAAACAAAATTTGATAAATGCAGTTAACTTATAATATTGTCAGTGATTATGCTAGAAATTATTTATATTATATATTATTTATATTATAAATTGCCTGTTCCTTTTTTCAGCAGAATTTACCATTTCTATTTGATTTTTTCCATTGACTATTGCAATGAAATATAGAGAGTATTTACCAGAAACCAGAGAGTTACTTGGAAATAGAAGGAAGGCCCACACTACGATCATTCTTGCTGTAGACAGTGGTCGTCAAACTGGTCTCTAAGGATTTCATGGGGTGCTTGGAAGTTAATTCGAATCATATATTTTTATTTGAATGGAAACAAATTTCTTTTATTGATTATTTTATACAATTAATTCATTCAAAACTCCTAGGAGGAAAAATTTAAATATTTTAAAGTTTGAAAATGTTGCAGTGGAGGCTCATGAATTTTCACCACATTATCTATGAGGTTAATGGAAAAAAAAGTTTGACGAACACTATTCTAACTCGGACTTCATTTTTAATGACAGATTTGCTCTCGCGGAGGAATCGATCCAATGATGCTTGACAACAGCCGAAACAACACCTCACATAACTTTTCTACCGAAACCTTTTTTTTTATAGAATAGTTAATAATTTTTGTATAAATCATCAGTACCATTGCATCCAAGAAACATAGCAACAATAGCTAAAAGCATAAGAGTAACAGATCGATCTCGAATCAGATTCGCATTCAAATTTTTGGTTGCACGTGAACTCCTGAAAAGTACCTTCTACTCTAATCGAAATGCCTTCAGTTTTATAGTTAAAAATAGAAAATTGACATTTAATTTATTTGTTGTTGAAAATAAATAGAGAAATGTTATTGTGCAAAAAAATTGCAGTAAGTTTGAGAGACCATTGACCCGGTGCAGTTTGTTGTCAAAATGACCATTTTTATTGTGATTATATATTTATGTATATATGTAAATGTGCAATCAACAATCAAGTCGATTAAAATAAAAGTAAAAACGAGCAATTAGAAGAATTTCATAAGAATCTTTTAAGGGTATTTCTACCTTGAAATTAAGATTTTTGCGGATATAATATGAGCATTGATCATTTGTACTGAGCGTATTTATTGTGCATCCAAACTTTTATGCATGTTTTGTTACGTATGTATTTAAGTTAATATTTATTTATTAATTTATTAAAATAATGAAAAAAGGAAGCTGAGAAATTGTAAAATGATGAACTCAGCGCTATTTAAGTATAAATGTGCTTTAAAATGTTTGGCTTGTGCTGTAGCTGTGTGAACTGTTTCAGAAATTTTCTGCAGTTTTTTATATAAATAATGGAAGAAGAAAAACCAGCTAAATTATATAATTTTTTTTCTCGCAGTGGATATTCCGTAATAATACAGCTAGTTATTTTTTCTAGTTATTTTTATCTCGAATAATATCAAATAATACTGATTTTAAAAATAGCTCTTAAGCAAAATTCAATATTTTGTAGTTTTCCTTGAAATTCGTTGAATTTGGTGCGAAAAAATTAATTAGCGTGAAACGGCTGAAAAGCAGTTTCTGAAAATTTCTCTTGGAAACTATCGGTTACGGAGTTCGCCATCGAAAATTCATCAATCACAAAGGAATTTCGAATTACAAATTTCGTTATTGGAAAAAATTAATTAATTTTTTTTTCTATTTCTACATCGGCCAACTTATGTCAGAGAAATTACTTTAAGGGAATTTAATTACGTTTATTTGGTAAGTAGATTATTCCAACTATTTTTTCATTATTGCATTGCAAGTTAATTTTGCCTTATATATCCTCATTATTCAAAATTTTGTTAGATTCTATTGGAACAAAAAAATTAAGACCAGTGTAAAAGGCATTATATACTTATGCATGAAGCATTAAGAGCGATGCAAAGAAATAATTTTGTTTTTATGCTTATAGCAACAATATAAACGAAATCCTACAGAAATAGCAATTTGAATGAAGTTGTTAGCACTTCAGGCTTAGATGATAATTAAAGACCAAAATGAATAAAGAATTTATGCATGTACCAGGAGAAAGATTTAACAAATCTATAACATTAAATTATTGATATCCTGAATTATAAGTTATTGATATCCTGAATTCTTCAATCAAATTAGAAGTTTTAATAAAACTTAAGACTATTTTTCTCAAAAAGGCAACAACTAACGCATCATTACTGGATGTAGTTGACGCTAGATGTGAACGCCGTAAATTAGTACTTCGTCGTAGTGCAATTACTATCCGACTGTTGACAATTATGAGTATAAAAAAAGGTATGATGAACATCACTAATGTATAAGTGATAACTTTCATAATAATCCCATATGTATGGTCCATTTGTAATTCAGTCAATTGTATATGCCTGAAAACAGATCCAGATTGCCTATGTTGCTTCAAATTTTAACTTGAATCTTTATTGTCATCAACTTCTTAAAAGCTATTCAGTTCAGAAAACTTTCACTTTTTTGTCAATTATTTTATTAAAAAGCAAGTTAGTTTTTAGTTTCGCAAGTAAGTTTTACGACAAAGTGACATAAATGCAATTTGTATTGTATACTGTACTTATATTTTATATTCTTGTTTATAAGACAAAATTGTGTTAGCGAAAATGCTGTTTTGTCGCAAATATACGAAATGTGAGGGATGATATTAATGCATTTGAAAAAATATTAAGAAATTTCTGGGATACCTTGATATCCGTTTAAATTGAATACTATAACAAGGAACAATGGTGAGTTCAAGCCAAGTGGTTGCATTGATTAATATCGAAAAAATAATTGAACCCATTATGGCACAATGCACAGGTGATCTATAGCGATTTTAGTTATCAATTTCATTCGCTCGTGAATTTGAAATATTTTTAAAGAATGTGCATTAAAAGAAAGAAAAAATATAGAATGAATAAAAGCTCTGGACATAAACATGAACTTTTATGAATTCAAAAAAACAATTAAACAATTTTTTTATTCCAAAAATAGCGAGAGTAATCATGAGTGCAATAAAATAAGGTAAAGCACAATGCATATGAAAGTGATTTAATGCAAATTAATATTTTTTAGAATTTTTAAAATAATATTCATAAAATTCGTATTGATGAAACAAATTATGAAACATCTATTTTAAGAAGTGACTTAGTGGTGATCACCACCGAGAATTGAGAATATTTCAGGTTTGAATCCGGCCAATGCTTCGTCAGATGACAGTGACGAAAGCAAAGAGAGGTGAAATGGCTCAATGGGTTACTCAGTTCGAAGCTCAGTTGCTGAGATTCTATGCCCAGCAGAGATGAATTACGCTAAATGACTAATAAAATTTGTCTAGACTGATAAGCCAGCGAAGCAAGCCTAATCCTAACCAGCAATGATGAGGTTTTTAGGAAAAAAAGAAGCAAGATTTTAAAGAAGTTTAAGATATTTCGTCTCAAAGATAACTGTTTTTGAACAAATTGCAAAAAAATTACTTAGTAATCCATCTTTTTACTCTCAGTGGATAGCAAACTGCAAGAAATCGATGTACTGAAGCAAAAACAGTTAAATAGACTCCACAAGTATGGGCAATTCGAGCTAATGGATAATTATATCTAAATGAAAAAATGATATAAATAATGATTTAAATGATATAAATAAATGAAATAAAGTAACTAATTCTTCAGAGATTCCTCATTTCTTTCTTAATTTTCTATTCTTCTCATTATGTACGGTCACATTTGATATTTTTGATATAAAATGGGAAATAAGCCAACAACCGGCTAAAAATTCAGTTGAAGGAAATCGTTGAAGAATTTCCTGCTCAAAGTTCTAGCTCTAATGAAAAAGCCGCATTCATTTTCTATTTTTCACGATTAGCAATTATAGTGAAAAAACAAACCTGAGAATTATTGGATATAAATAGTGAAGATAAAATGAATCGGATAAAATGGATATGACGGGGAATATCAAGAAAAAAAAATTAAATAAAAGTAATAATAAGTCCGAAACAGTGATAGCAAATAAAAAATGATTTACGAGAGATGATCTCATCTTGCCATCCATAAATACGAATACATTGATGGCATTTGATATCAATCCTAATATTGAAATAGGTAAATTACCAAATAAACGATAATCCATCTGATCTTTTGTAAATATTCCCGTTAAGCAGACTGATATTATCGATTCGTTCATTTTGCCTAAAAAATTTTTGCCAAATTACGCAAAGAGACGAGCTGTTTGGCCGGACTTTAACACCCAGCACTATATTAGTAAAACTTAAATTACAAATAGAGATTTTCTGTAAGCTCTTTTCAGAAAAACGATGAATTATCCACTAAGTTAATCCAATATTTCAGCAACGCATTCATTCCATAAAAAATATAAAACTAGTTAACATATATTTAGACATATATATTTAGCATATATATATTTGACATTTGGACACATTTCCTAAACTTTTAGGAGATTATCTTTATCAGCGAATCTTTAAACGTTTCTTCTAGACGATAAACGGACAAAATACATTTTCTGACCTTTCCACTCAATTATTCTCAGGGAAAAAAAAAAATTTATAAAACAAAAAGATAAGATGATATATAAGAATGACTGAGCATAATAACTGATAATATAAGCAAGCAAAAAATTGCGACTATAGCAATCACTGCAAAATTTACGTATAAAAATATATAAAATAAACAAGAGATCATGCAGCCGGATAAATAGCTTAATATTATATATATATCACAAATATATAATATATATCACAAATTCTCAATTAGAACTTAATCCGATTATTTTTTAATTATGGAAACTATGCAAAAGGAAGGCTAGTGCGTTTATATTTACACGAAAAAAGACTGATATATGATGTGCGAGCAAAAATTTCGGCAACTGTGCACTCAAATGCATGCAACAATGAACGTCAAAAGCTGAATTGATATCAATCCTAATATTGAAACAGGTAAATTACCAAATAAACGATAATCCATCTGATCTTTTGTAAATATTCCCGTGAAACACTAAGTATTTTAAATTTTACATTAGATTTCCCGTCATTTTTTTGAATACATTCTTCGATTAAATACTTAGAATATTCAAATAAACGAAAATTGGTTTGAAACATTTAAAAAAAAAGCTGATCTATTCGCTTCACTACTTTAGCAGTTCAAAAGTGAATGGAAATTTTAAATTGAGCTAAAATTTGGGTTAAAAAAAATCCAACCATTCTCTGATGTTGCCAATGCTTTATTTGTATAAAAATATGCAAATAAAACCAATACTATAAAAAGGCTATTTATTCAGATAAAGCTTAGAGAACTTTGGTCCAAAAATTTCGAAATTTTTTTGAAATGCATAAATTAAAAACTTAGAAAATCATGATTTTATTTACTCACATGAAAAATTTAACTTATTCTTATGCAATAAAATGAGACCATGAGTAACACACCATCCAGGCCACATTATACGTGAAGGAATAAGTTTTCGAATTTTAATTTCAAAAGGGCACATAGAAATATAATCATAAAAAAATAGCATATCGACCAATTAATAAAGTATGTTTTAGCCAATAAATATGCAAAACCTGAATAAGAATTTTGATTCAGCTAAAAGAATTCTAACAAATAGGCAGCTGATGCTAAATGACGTCAACTCATATAAAAGGCAACGAATCTTCTATAAGACATTGGTTTGAACCGATAAAATAACGAAAAAATATTTAGTACCAATAAAAAAACAAACAAAACTATAGCGCATAATACTACTCATGATGAAATCCAAAGTGTCATTTGATGCAAAAAGCAATTGAAAAGCTATTGATTACATTTTTCGGAGTCATTTTCAACAAGTATTTAATAATTTAGTATTTAATTTCAGACTGTAATTTTTATGCATTTAAAAATATTGGCGAATAGGTTGACCTACCATTTTATACAATCAATTGGCGAAAAGCTTTATCCTCAGATTAAAATCTTCGTTATGCACGGGGGGGGGGGGGCTGGGGACCAAGGGAAAAAAAGTAATTTTTTGTGCTATACTTGGATTACTATAACAATTCGTTCACTAAGAAATCGAATCCTAACAAAAGATGGATTGTTGGTATGAAATGATAAACTATTTTTTAAGCATTTCATGTCTGTAAGTAAAGAGCTCATTGCTGGTCATGCTAACTGGCTGTTAACGCTGTTTAAATTTTTGCCAAGGAGATTTGCAATAAAAGCACACATGAGTCGTTAGCATTTTTAATGACAGGTTCATTTCTGTGGCAGAACCGCTACGTCTCAACACGATAATTTCAGACACTATCCATTCTGTCAACCTTCCCTTGTTTCAGGTTTGATAATATTTCAAGTTTTTTGAAAGGGAAATAAATCGTTTAAAATGATTAGAAGAGAAGAATGGATGGCAGACGAATCGAGGCAACACGATTAAGAAAACACACTATTACTTCATGTTTCCAGCAAGCAGTTATTATTCTCTCTTTTTCAACCCTTTTTTTAATGTTCTTCATTACATTAATTTCTGTTTCAAATGTGAATCTGTTACATCCTTAACGAGGGTCTTTTTTTGCCAAATAATATTCCATTAGAAATGTTGTATGTTTAGCATGAATTATTTTAAATTTAAATTTAGTTTTTAAAAGCTACTTTTATTTTAATTAATAAATTCGCAAATATGAACAGATATTAATTGTTATACGAATAATGGTTAAAAAAATTTTTCGTCTCCCTGAAACTATAAGCTAATGATCTGTTTATTTTCTAGAGCAAATATTGGTATTATTTAAGAATGGTAAACAATGTTTCGCTCTTCCTGAAAGAAATGCTAAGCAAGCATTTTATTTTCTATGACAAATACTGGTATACATCAAGTGAATAGTTATGTTAAAACTATATTTCAAGGAGATGCATCTTTGTTTCATTGGATTTTAGCTTTATGCACCCTTATATACCTTGGTTAATCAATCCAATAAAATAATAAATGAATTATAATAATAAATAATAATAAATGTAAAATAAATGAAAAAAATTTCTCATGCATATCAGGCCATTAAAAGGATGAAAAGATATTGTCGAGAGTTAAAATTTGAAAATGTATAAATAACAAAGTAGCTTATATATATGGAAATATGTTAATACGTTATACCTAGCTGTTCACATAAAAATCTGGCAAAAATTTCTTTATTAAATTTTTTCTGACGAAATCAGCTCATCATATAAGTGGAAAAAAAAAAATTTTTGCTATTTATAGAGTCGACCTACATTTGAAGCAATTTTCATAATTCCGTGGGGTGATTTTCAACATAACAAAATTTGTTTGCCATATTTTTACAAAGAAATTAATAAATATTTAATAGATTTTGGTTAATATTAGAATCATTAAATTAATTGGATAAGTCGGTCGATTCAGTGTACATAAAATACATAAAACTGTATAAAATATGAAGGGCATGAATAAGGCGAATTGCAAATAATGCATGCATACCAAGATTAAATTACCATGATTAAATTGAGAAAAAATGAAAATTCACTAAAATTCACAAAAATAAAGAAACTCATTCACAAGATATTTGGCATCATGGCTACTTATAAGAACTTACTTTCTGGAGTCGAAGAGTTCCGCTCACATGAGATTTTAGGGAGTCGATCTGCATTAGAAGTAAATCTCTTTTCCATTTATATTTTTTTAAAAGAAAGAAAATTTTTTTTGCAACATTTCAAAAATTTCCTCAAGTAACCTTCTAAAAAAATATCTGGAAAATATAGAAAAAAATAACGAAGATTTTAAGCTAAGAAATATAAAGCGACCATAAAGTAAGTTAATCAAAAGCAGATGAGTTAATAAATTAGCCATAAACAATAAAAAGCGACTTGAATGTCTTCCATATTATTATACGCATTTTGCTTTTTTATTTTGTAAAAATAAAGGAACATACTGATATTTTTTTAAAGGACCTCCTCATTTTTAATCCATCATAAGGAAATTCTAACTCGATTATGCCACAGGAAATAAAAACTTCCCTCTCTTCCCAAAATAATTTTACTTTATCGCATTCATATTAACAAATGAAACATGAAATAACAATAAATTATTAAAAGTAAAACAAATTTACATTTCTTAATGGTATAATAAGGGACCAGCATTATTAAATAAGAAGGCTCGCCAATATTTAGTAAATCCACAAGCTTTGGCCAAATAATTTGCATTTTTAATAAGGAAGAACTAAGTGATAACACAATCAAATGAAAGTAATATTAAATGGTTATTCAAATAACTTTAACTATTCAGATAATATAAATGGAACGTGTTAGCGAAAAAGGATTTGCTAATTTGCTAATTATAATATAAATTATAATCGAGACAACTAGTTCTAAACAAATTCTTTTTTTTATAAATTTTTCGCGCTCCTCTTGATTTCACAAAATAGAAAAGATTTATAAATCAGTTTTAAAAAATTTCACCTAAAATATTCATTTCGTTAATCATTTCCAATCGTCATGGATAATAGGTATCGTATAGCCTTTTGATTTAGCCCTCATAATTACTGGTTAAACTCCTTTTGCTAGTTTGTCGCACTGGATAAATATGCCAAAGAGTCGAATAGAAATATAGGTGAGACGCCAGAATCATCCGGATTTTTGGACAGGTTTACTCCTGTGGGAAATAGAACCTCAGCATCGGCGCACCGAATTCAGCAATAGCCCACTGAGCCATCCTATCCCCCAGGCCTTGTGATTACTTGAAACCAATGCGAGAATAGTAATTAGGAAGGAAAATTTGTAAATAGAAATTTATTGAAAATTATTGAAAATTAAAAGCTCGAAATATGGTATGATCATTAAAATAATTAATTTTATCATTAAAAAAATAAAAATTTAAAACCTTATAAAATAAAAAATTTATAGGCAAAAGTTCTAGCTGTAAAAATATAGATTGAGTTAAGAAATTGTTGAAGTAATTTTTACCAATCAAGGAGAAAAAACAATAATGAATTTAAAATTTTAATATTCTTCAAAAAGGATAGGTTGATGACAGATTTCTTAAAGATTATTCTTAATAACCGATTTGCTGCACTATATTTCACTACTTTCGGTTTTTTATAAATATTTCATGAAATGAAGACTCCGTAAAAATTCTAAATAATATTTCCCGGAAATAATTAGCTGAGAAACTCTCCTCTTTTCTTCGCCAAAGATAAAAGGAACCGATCATGAACAAAAACTTCTAAAACTTCTAATCTAATCGAAAAAAGGGAAAGCTACACAATTTTCAAATTCAGTCAATATCAGCAAAAAATTTTTGTGAAAAAAAATTTTTAAAAAAATTTCAAGTAACATAGAAGTGATAATTTTTCAATCAAAAAACTATATTTGCTGCAAAAAAACATATCTGCCACCAATACTGATGGTAAATTGTTGGCCAGAATCTTGGAAAAAAAATTTTTTCAAAAATCAATTCATCTCGCGAGCTGCAAAAAATTTAAATTATTAACCAGCCATCTAGAAAAAATTTTTATGATGTTTGTTAATATCCATTACGGCGTTTATCAAAGAGTAATTTGGGAGAAATTATTTGATTATAAAATATTTGAAGCTACAACAATTATTTATGCAACTGATTATGACATCCGTTATTGATGATAATTTGTTTTTTTTTTTTAAGAGTCCTCACCATTACTGGTTAAACTCGCTTCACTGGCTTATCACACTGGGCAATATACCATGGAGTCTCTTTGGCAATAGAAATACAGGTGAGTCGCCAGCATCATCCGGATGATAATTTGTAGAAAATTTGATCAAAATTTGAACAATAGTAAAGAATGTGATCAAAAATTGGTAAAAAATAAATAGAACTAGTGATAAACATCCAAATTGAAAAAAAGTTGGTTAGCTTAAATACGAATCCACTTTATTCCATTCCTACACGAATTCATTTATCAATTTCAGCAATTTTCAACAATTGAAAATATAGATCGATCAGGGTTGTTTCTGCAAAATTATCGGAAATCATTTTTAATAAGGAATAGAAATGAAAAAAATGCGATTCACCTTTGATTGCTCTGAATTTAAATTCGAATTTATAGAAAAAATAAAATAGCTGATCCATTCGCCAAATGTAATTTTACAGGAATGTGCGTAGTAGCTAAAATTTTGGTTTGAAAATATCAGAAATTACTTCAAAAAGAGAAAATGAATGATGAATTTAAATGAAATTGTTCATCAATTTGTCAAACTTTAGTGAAAATACGTCAAGTTCATTATATTAAGCTATGCGAAATTTATTTTCATCGTACAAACTTGGCTCAAATAAGCATAACTTGACAGCAAAGTGAATATTGGCTCAGATCAACATAATAAGATTCGATTCCGTCCTTTGACAGGAGTAAACATATCATCCATTAAAATTTAGGATGGTAGTGACGATCTACCCCTACTTCTATTGTCAAGGGACTCCGTGGCAAAAATTTCTAGTCATAATAGCCAGAAATGATGAGTACTAACCACTTTAATTACTAACTAGTAAAGTTAGTCATCATCACATTCTAAATGTGAAATATACTAAGTATTTATTACGATGAAATTTCTCGAATGAATATTGTCCCTATGCAGAATGATGTAAAAATCGAATTTGAAAATACAGAACTCACATCTTCCATCATCATTCACTTATTCATTCATTGTTTTTATTTATTATATTTATGTATTTATTTGTTAAATTCAGCTAATAGCAGAGATAAAAATTAATCTTGTTTTGGAGGATATTCACATTGTAATCATGTTAACATTGTTAATGTTCCAGATCAGTTGATTACGGGGAGGGCTGGTGCTGTTGACATAAATTTTCTTCTTTCGTCATGTGACTACCAGACAAAAATTTCTTACCATACCAGCGGAACGAGCCTAATGAATATTGTCCCTATGCAGAATGATCGAATTTGAAAATACAGAACTCACATCTAATTCAATAAGCACCAGTAATTTACATAATCAATCGAGCAAAGAATGTGTCGTTGTTTTTAAAGCATCTAATTATTTACTTTCTAAGTTTATCCATAAATTTAGAAAATCGCACTATACTACTTTGCCCGAATGGTAAAAATTAAATTTTTCTACGCCTTAAACCCAAGCATGAAATAATTAATCGACCTCAATGAAACAATAGGTTTGTGAAATGAATATCAAGCAAACAACAATTTATTCGTTTGGCTATTCTAGTATAATAAAATAAACTCATTATTTTCCAATTTGTTTATTGGCAAGAAATGGATTGCATGCAATTATTCAAGCAATTTAAGTAACTAATTGCTTAGAAATATTAGAAAGCAGAAGATTTATCAGTTTTGAAAAAAATGAGAATTTAAAGAAATTAAGAATTATTCAATAATTTATCGACTTATTCATTCATTGTTTTAATTTATTATATTTATGTATTTATTTGTTAAATTCAGCTAATAGCAGAGATAAAAATTAATCTTGTTTTGGAGAATATTCACACTGTAATCATGTTAACATTGTTAATGTTCCAGATCAGTTGATTACGGGGACGGCTGGTGCTGTTGACATAAATTTTCTTCTTTTGTCATGTGACTACCAGACAAAAATTTCTTACCATACCAGCGGAAAGAGCCTAACAAATGTTGGCTGGTACCAATCATTCACTTTACTTTATTTGCCATTTTAATATTCTCTTTATTTTTTTCTCAAAAATTATCCCTATTTTGGTATCACGCAGTAGAAAATGTAAATTCTTGCCATATTTTGGATGAGCCAATACAATCGTTTAAATGCAATTTAGATTACCTAGGATAAAAAATTTAGCCAACAAAGAAAGAAGTCCCGACATTTATTATTAAAAAATCCGAGCGGTGCTAGTGCGATCCATTATAGCCAATTGGAGTTTTACCAAAAATTTTTCACCTTACAACCACCAAAATGAGGCTAACCAAAAATGGTTAGTGCTAACCATATTACTTGTGCCTAGAAAGAATTTAAAAAATTATTGCGAATATAAATGGTGGTCAAACATTTTTTTTAACGGTTCTCCTACATGATGCCATAAGAATCCATTGATCCCAGCGCAACTATTTCCTTCAATCTTTTAATACTTCCTTAACTATGCCTGATATTAGATGCAAAAAACGTCAAATATGTTACACTTAGAAAAATGAGAGAAACTATCAAGAATTTCCTGAGAGTCGATATGGACTCTAAGGGATCTAATTGTCTGTCGATTGATGTCGACGACATTCCCATTATACGAATCATATTCTTAAATAGTAAGCCAATTTCAACTAATATAAGAATCTAATAGGAAAAATGGAAGCACAAAAGTTTACTTTAGGACATAAGTCAAATATCAAATTTTCTAAAATTTTCTTATAAAAACTTATAAGTAACATATAAGTAAAGAAAACGAATTAAGATAAACTCTATTTGAAATCCAGCCATTGATAAAATATTCAAATAGTTCGATGATTCAATTCTTTACTTAGGACTGATTATTTAAAAATGAGTTTTATTAATATTCTCCGATAATTTTGCCAATTCAGTTTATCCAGATCTCATCCTTAAATAGTTCAGAATTCAAAATGCACCACAGTAAGCAAAGATTCGACGAAAAAAAATGCAAGAAATATTGTGAAATCAGTGGGATTTCACTTACATAAAATGAACTCTTTTTCCCACATCCATTCGAAGGCTTTTGTGAAGATGAATTCATCAATTAACTTAGATGAATTAATTTGATACTAAAAAAACGTTTGGCGAATATCGAAAACGAATTTTTTGAAGGTCAAAGAGAATGGAGGAAAAGAACAAAAGCTTTTTTTCTTTGCTATTTTTCAAGAATATTATTATTGAGATTTATCAGTAAGAACGTCAAAGCGTTATCCACATTGGTTAGGTCATATACATCTCTTGCCGTTATCATCATTTGCTGTTCTTAACAACTAACGTATATGTCCCAACATAAAAAGTATTAAGGTTAATTCTGTCAAAAGCAAGAAGACCCAATCAAGATCTAGGAGAATACTATCAAGATAGATTTTGTACGCATAGACAGTCATAGACAGACAGACGGCTATATATGTATGGAAAAAGGAATAACTCAGATTTCACCGTTAATGATAAGTTTATAAGTTTACAAGAAAGGAATCAAAACCATGCTGACTGTCCTCAAACTAAAAACAATGCGAGAACTACTGAGCTTTAATCAGGATAACTGAAAATTATATTTATATTATAGGATAATTATTATTATAGGATAATTATAATCATTGACTTTATTATTTTCACTATATTATTTTTATAAAATATTAGCAATCAAGTGAGAATCTCAATCTGCCAGTGGCATGATGTATGTGTTTTCCCAAACATTTCGCTGACAAAATCTCATCCTATTAACCAAAGAACAAAAGTAGAATTAGCGAGTGTTAAGAAAAAAATTTATAAAATTTGCTAACTGGTCAAAAGGAACATCTAATTTTTATTGCGAACTTTTTTTGAGATGAGATATCTAAACACCTTTTCGCCACTAAACAAATCTTTTAGAAAAAAAGTTAAAAGAAATGCTAGAATTCGCTTTTGCTGTTATCGTGTTGGATCTAGGATTTTTATTATTTAACTTTAAAGGCCTTTGATGCCTATAATAAAACGTTAAGTTCATGAGTAAAAGTAAAATTTCTCAATAATAGTACAATTTTGTCAAAAAAAGTTATTTAAAAACTATTCTTTTGAGGAATCTTCGTTCTTAAATCTTCGGATTTTTGAATGGAAAAAGGCAAACATTTATTACCATACTCCTGTGCTTTTATTTAAAACTTTTGAAATTTCGTATCAAATAAAAATTACCTAAAAACACTCGCGCTGCATAATGCGTGTCACATATGAAAATCTCATTCTCCAATCATTCAAAGGCATTTTCGTTCATTTCTTTTCAATTTTTTGGTAAAATTTTTTATTTTTTATATTAATACTTTTAACGCAAGAATTGTTCTGCTTGATCATCGTGTATATAAAATATATATGATAAATGTACATATATGTTTTATTCTCTATATATCTGATATATGATAAATGCAAAAATAGATTTGATCAAACAAAATTGCAAATGCTTAATGTGCTTGCTAGGAATAACAGCTATAAATATCCTATTGTAAAAGTTATCTTTTAAAACCCAATTTTAAAATTTATTGCAAGAACCGAAGTAATCAAAGGATTGCATCAATGAAAAAATGTCAAAATAAATTTAAGACGATTAGAGAATAAAACAGTGATAATTCATATTTTTTATTGACCTGAGCTATTCTTCACAATGTTTTGATATCATTTTCCTGAAGTATTTCAAGTTGCTTCCTATCATTGGTTCGATTCCTCTCCTTTGGCATAAGTAAGCTTATTACAAGTCGAGTCCTAATAGTGATACAGACTCCTATCTTTACTTATGCCAAAGAGACTCTCGGAGAAATATAGAGCGGAGTTAAACCAGCCAAAACAGAAATGAAGGAAGAATTTACTTTCTTCTCGTTTTGAAAGTGCAAAATGTAAATAACCAGAAATTTGATTCAATTGTGTGAAGTTTTATGCCTTAAATTTTCAAAACTGATATTTTTGTGCAGCTAGCCAGAAAACATTTTCTGAATCTTCAAATAAAATAAGTATAGCTGGCGCTTACTGTTTTTATTTAATCTCACTCTACTGACGTTAATTTGATGAGAGATTTTCTCCAGCCACTTGGTAACTGAATAGGAAGGTCCATTCGGCTTTTTAATGACTTTTTCACTCAACACAGACGGAGGAAGGATTAGGATGTTCCTGGTGTTCCTCCAAAACCCTTTAAGCACAAATAATATATTTTTAAACTTTATGGCATTATATCTCGCAGCTTCTATAGCCTAAAGTAACTCACTAATTATTTAAAAATTGTTCAGTTTTCCACTGATTTTTGTCAGAGAATCTCTTATATATAGTTACAGATGGTGCAGCACCGCTCAGATTTTAACTTTAACTTTTTATCAAAGATTTTTTATATAAAGCGGAAGAAATCGAACCAATGATGTTTGAAAATGAATCATGCCCGGCTGACTTTAGGTCAAAAAGCTCTTATCAGAGCTGTTTTCAGACAGAGGTAGAAGTGGGTTTCCACCAGTCACATGGTGGCATTTCTGCCTTTACTTCTGGCTGTATCTTCTTAGCTGGAGCAATATACTGCTCAAATATATTCATACTTAAAATCATCAAATTTTTTTAAAAAGGGAACAAATAGCAATTAACCATTCCTGAGAAAACAAATATAATTCCTATTCGTAAATCAACAAGAAATCATTTTCTTGCTTCATTCGCATTTTGCTTACGTGTTTAGGTATTATTTATCACAAATTTTGCAAAATAAAATTTTAAAAGCATATTTTATTGCGTATTTGAGTTCTTCATTCGTTACGTGCTCGATATTCTTCTCTTCCGTGTGCAGCGTTTTAAAATGGCTAAGTGGCCAAAATATTTTTCAACTGGGTGAAAAAAATTTCATCTCTAATAATGGAATTAAATTATTACAAATTAGTTAAAAGAGAAAAGAAACGTGAATTTCCATTGAAACATTATTTTGAAGCTGCAAGGCAAGCGAAGATGCTGTTTAACTCACCCATAGCATAACCGTAGATACCAAAGACCAAAGAGACTTGAGTGAAAGTTGAAAATTAAAAGCAGGTCCTCCAAATTTTGCTTTTTAAACAGTTTTCAGTATAAGAACTGCCAGCCAAAATATAGCTGAGCATTATGAATGAACTTTGTTTAAAATCTTACCAATTAAGGCACCAATAGGGTTTGCTTAAAAAAATTAACAACAGATGTTTCTGTAAAATAAATATCCAGTGATAAATCAAAAAAATGCAAAAATATTGGTGTTTTTTCACCAATACTTTTAATTCCATCGCAAATTTACTTTTATTTAAAACTGAAACAAAAATGAGAGACAAAAAAGGAGAAAAGATAAAAAATGTGAGTATTGTAAAAATTGAATGAACACTTAAATATGCGCATCTAATTAATGATTAGTAATAATCAGTGAAAATATTAAACATTTAGTCTTACTTTACTTAGCTTTCAGTGTGCCAGTACGAAATGATAGACAAGGCTAATGTTATGTTTCTTTTTTTACTTTATGGAATCGACGAAAACATGTGATAGAAAATGACAAAATTCGGTTGAGAATTGAAAGTTTGATAAAAAAATGTCCGTTGCGAAGTAAACCTCTCCAAAAATATGGATGACTGGCGATTCATCTATACTTCCATTGCCAAGGAAGATTTGTCGTGTACGACAAGCCAGTGAAGCGAGTCTAACCACTAATGATGAGGGCTCTTAAAAACCATTGCAGAAATACTCTTATCAAAGCTGAAATATATTATCATGTTTTAAACGCAACTCCTGTGCTCCTTTTCGGAAATTTTCTCCCCCATAAATAATCCACTGATTGTTCCTAAGCCATTTTCCTGATGATATAACATAACATGAATTTTAAGAACCATGTAATCGAAAAGGAAATGAAGCAAAAAAGAACCATTTTAATTACGAATAGACAACAGAACAACAAATAGTAATTAAAAATAATCAAAAATATACAGACAAATAAATTTTTATATTAGATAATCTGAATGGTGAACAAGCATAAAACAAAGTAAATTTTCCCACATTTCTTCATACTGATCCCTTAAGTACTATTTTCTATAAGAAATGATAAATAAAATTAATTTGGTTAACTGGCAATTTACTAAAAATGCCATTTTTTCTTCTGAAAGCTATGAAATCTGGCAAATTAAATTCATAGAATTTATTTATTCTAGGATTTAAATCTTCCGAAATCGACGGTAATAAGCCTAGCCAAAATTGTTTTATAAAGCCTATTCAGCGGATTACATTAAATTTTGATATATCGACAAAATTATGCGCATGAATCGATAACTATAAAGACACAATATATATAATAGCCAAAAATGAAAAAAAAGAGGAAAAATTTACATGGGAAACAATCGAGAAAAACCTAGTCTTGTTGATAATTCTAGGGTTACAGTAAATTTTAAAACAAAAAAGTCTTAAATAAGTCTCGATTTTTCCAAATAATTTATGAGAACAGAATATACAAAACGATATTGCGATACTGTTTTGATAAGGCACATTCGCTGCTGACGAAGTATTTCAAGAATTTTTCCGACATCGATACTCTATAATATTTTTTTATAAATTTTTATATACAATTTTTTCATTGGTGAATTTAGAGAGAATATTTTAATGCAGAAAAACCAGATTAACCAGATTATTTTCGATAGAATGAATGAGAAGTTCGACAAGCAAATAAACCCCGGATTCATGAGCGCCGGATAAACAATGAATTACAAGTGGAGGGCTATCTAACGATATAGTAGTATTCAGTGATGATGAGCTTTCCGATGATATTTCTGAACGAGTTGAGCACTGTCTATAAATAAAAAAGAGAAATTATTAATACAGAACTGTAATAAGTAAAAGGCATATCAATTTTTATTAGGTATGATCATATTAAAAAAACAAAAAATTATAAAACTTGCTATAAATAAATCATCACTTATTATGCAGCGTAACGATATAAAATACCTTGAAGCAGAAAAGTTATAATAAGCGTGATTAATGAAGCGGAAGCGTTTACACCAAGAACCACCACCATCTATCAAGCTCGAACGATTGCGGTTGGTCAGGTCAGCGAGATTAGCCTGAAGTTATCGGAAAACCAAATAAATTACGCAGCAGTCCTAAAAAATTGGAGAGCCAAGTACATTTTTTCACCAACACGATCTTTAGAAAAAACTATATGGATGAAAA
Source organism: Dracunculus medinensis (assembly GCA_900625125.1). NCBI lineage: Eukaryota > Metazoa > Nematoda > Chromadorea > Rhabditida > Dracunculidae > Dracunculus > Dracunculus medinensis. Next base: position 32,027 of record UYYG01000108.1, on the reverse strand, counting down.
AAAATAATTTTAAAAAAAATGTAAAAAAAATTTTAAAAAAGTGCAAATCATTTTATAAGAAGACTTTACCACTATGATGAAGCATGAAACCAATGTCGATCGGTCATACAGTGTCAAAAACTTTGCTTCCTCCGAATCAACAAACAACAAAAAATTAACAAAACTCCAAAATTTTATTAAATTTGTGAATTAATTCTAATACTAAACATTCTAATAATTCTAAAAACTTGCACGATTCATATTTCTGCATCGTTCTTGTTCATTCTGCGTTAATAATGCACCGAAATCTGTCTCTTTTAACCGCTCGTTATCCAAATGCCGACGTACGCTGTTTACCGTATCAATAAATGCTAAAATTTATTAATTCCACATATTTCATTTGTTTCGGGAATGGAATGGTTCAGTGGGTTGTTGCCCTATACAAAAATTCGGGTGATGCTGGCGACTCACCTGTATTTCTATGGCCAAGGGACTTCCCTGGCATATTGCCCAGTGCAACAAGCCAGTGGGGCGAGTTCAACCAGTAATGGTGAGGACTCTTTAAAAAAAAAATTTCATTTATATTACGAAACGTTAATTTTAGTATGGCAATACTACTGATCATATAATCAGGTCAAATTAGTTTCAATATTGTTAGATGGAAAACCTTGTTTATTCTCGCAAAACATCAAAGGAATATTCCTAAAAGTCAATAAAATCCTGAACGAAAATTTTCAATAACTTTTATATTATAGTAATGAATAGGAAAAAAATGAATAGAAAAAAACTATTCATATAAATTAATTTTATCAAATAAGTATTTCCACAGCATTTGAATCAAAAAATATATAAAATTCACCTAAAAAAGCATTTTCATCATCCGGAATGCTACCTGTGAGCCAATTGTGAAATCTCAGATGATAAATAGTCCGTTTTTCGCCACTAGAAGTACATTTAATTTCTATAATTGATGTCGTTTGGGGCGAAATATTACTTGAGGTTGTTGAAACTAGAGTTATATCATAGTCCACCAATCTCATCTTGCTTTTCACTTTTTGTGGCCAATAGTACGGTGTGCTAGTAGCACCATCACCCTAAAAAGTAATGAGATCAAAAAGTAATATGAAACTGTAAAACTGTAAATACATAAGTTACTGGTTATTACAATCAATGAAAGCTATAGCAGTTTTACCTCAGCTTCACAAAGCATCACAATTAACTGTGCTCCGGATTCCCAAATCATTTGCCAGAAATCGTCCAAAAAATCTTTCAGTGGAGCCTGAGCTATAATATATCGGAGCATCTGATTCCCAATCGGCATCTTTAACAGAAATCTTTAATTTTATTCTACTTTATAGCCTGCCTGTGTCTTCAATTACATATTGTTCTGATGATGTGTTCCTAAAAAATTTTGCTTAAACCAGCGTCAAATAATATTATACTCTTTCAGTGTTTAGTGATTTCACCTTAGAATATAAGTAGCGAGAACTGCCAAGCACCAACTCTACATTCCGTTTATAAGATCCAACTCATCAAAATGCCTCTAATAAAGAACATAAATAAGCAATTTTAAAGGAAAAAAATACTTGAACATTGGAAGCATTTATGTATCCGGTTGCATTATTTTTGGTCGAATGCAACATTACTCGATTTTCCTCATATGGAACAATGGAACGGGTCCGATTACGCTTCTAAAAAACAAATTAAAATCAAATTTAGGAGAAAATGAGAACATCATAACAGATTTTTCCAATGTTATTGATTTTCAGAAAGCTATATTTCAATACAACACAAAACCATTTCAAATTTATTTAATTCATGGTGAAAAATACGCAGCAATTTATGAATTTAATTATTTAATTTATGCCATAAGCAGTTGTTCATAACTGAAATTTATCTGGACGACAGATTATTTAATGGTTATCACTTATTTGAAAAATATTTTCTTTTCATTAATAGAAACATAGATTAAACCAAACATTGGTGACAAACACAGAAAATCCTGGCTAGAAAAATATGGAGAGTTCGAAACTCCATCTACGCTTATTATAATAAAAAGAGTAGGAAAAATATGCCAAAATTTGCACCCTTCAATCATAAATTATTTTTTTTTTACCGAAGAACAAATGAATTCTTAGCCGATACATTAGCAGTGATAATAATGAAATGTTAGGAAATATGAATTAAATTTCTGTCCTACTGATGAAAATAACATACAGAATTTTCAGGTTTTTGACTAGTAGAAACACCAGCCGACATTCGCTTAGTTGGTATTAACGTGAATTCTTCATTCAACGTATCTTCTGCTGAGAGTTTTTCAATTAATTTGGATAACTAAAAAGAAAATTTTTCATAAAAAATATAAAAAATTAAAAAAGGAAATCAAAAATTAAAATTAAAAAATTTTAAACGAAAATTTATGATGGAATAAGAATATCAGGGTGGTGTTGACCCCTCATTTATCTTCAAGTAACTCTCAGGCGAAGTTTTCTTAATCTAGTAGTACATGGCACCAGCCAAACCAGAAATGGCGAGTGCAGTATCAAAAAAAAGGAAATAGTGGATGCGATATTTCACCAATGATAATTTCAGCACGAAAAATATCGCTTATTTCGAAAGAGGTATAAGGCCATTATTATTAGTAATTATTATTAATTATTTTTAATTATTATTGTTAATTATTATTATTAATTATTGTTATTAATTATTATTAATTATTATTATTTATTAGTATTTGTTATTATTTATTATTTGTTTTACTATTATTTATTATTATTATTTTATTCACTGAATTCATTCATTAAAAAAACCTTAAGCTGATTAAATGTTAAATGTGATTCTCCGATATAATTGAGAATAAACAGACTTTTCAATGATATAAGAGCGACAGATTAAAGAGAAAAACAATAAGGTTTACAGTGGTAGTAAATGCAACAGTCTAATTAGGACTCAATTCTGGAAAAGGACTGATCAAACAATTCATATTTTTTCGTGGTTCAAAATTTTTACTTTTTATCGTTCTATCATAAATAGCATTGAAGAGCATACCGTTTCATCATTAGTACTAGATATTAGCCCACTGTTAAATGAATAAGGCTTTTTATTGGTATTGACAACACCATTCAGCAGCACGTGCCTCATTCTATCAGATCGCATATCTTCTGAAGCAGTTTTCGTTTGCTCGTATTTTGTGCTTTTCAACTCTTGATAATCTACTTTTTTCTCTTTTTGATAGCTTAACTGTTCTACCTGAAATAATGGAAAGGAATAATTTCAAAATCTGCAAAAGCTAATTAAACTATAAATAAAATGAGAATGATATGCAAAACATAAAAAAAGATGTTACTTAATAAAAACACAAAGCAAAATAGATGGAAGAACATTTTTTTATTACGGATTTATTATTGTTACCTGGGTGATCAACAAATTCTTATGATACATCGCAAATGATAGTGATATTTTTAATTAGCTACGCTCTAAGAAAATGTGCCAGATCATTAAATTTTCTCAGAATGGTGAAAAAAAGAATATTGAAAAAGATAAGAGCGAAAATAATCATTTAATGAGTTTATAAAATGCATTCAATTCTAGCAAAATGGCTGCTCAGAATTTCACTTCTTAACGATTTAAGGTGATTATTCATTTAAAGAGATTATTATAGTTTATTGTTATTACCGCAAGTAATTTATATAATTAATAAATAGTGGATTTTATAATAATATCCAGTTTAAAGGAATTTATTATAATATGATAAGCCTTTATCATAAATAAAACTTCCAAATTTTTCAAGTAATAATAACTTTCTCAGATTTTTGCTTTTAATTTAGTCAGCTTTTAATTTTTAAATAAAAATTCATTTCAATTTTTGTAAAATGCGCTATAGCGTTAAAATTAAATTTTGTGCGAAGTTAGTAGTAGCAATATAAAAATTGCTGGTAAGAAGTTGATAAAAATTTAAACAAATGAAAGGAAAATTATCAGCAACATGTGAAATGAAATGGTGCGAGCTAGAGATATGAGATTGACAAATATCATTAGTACAGTTTTGTCATTGGAAATCGTTACAAACTACCAATTTAACAGAACTGAAATGTAATGAGATGAAACGCCAAAGGACAAAAAAACGCACCAACGTCCATAGTAAATGATCATAAAAATACAAATCAATTATTTCAACAATCGACAAATGGAATAAAAAAAGGTATCATCGAAAACTTGGAGAGCTCGTAAACTGCCAATTGCTCAGTCTCACCGAAATTATTTATACTTTTATTACCATATTTTTAAAATACTGTAATACTGAAATAAGTTAATAACGTACATATTTTATTTATTATTTTCATTTAATGTGATTAAATAAACAACTACATAAAAATTGTAAAACATTTATCGCACGTATAATACAATTCGTGCTGACCAGCCAACTGTATGTATTTCCGCAATCCGCGCACATTCTAACCAATAGTGCTATCATTTACTTTTCACAAACAATACATTTTTACTAACAAAAAAAGTTTACCTACGAATTTCCAAAAAAAATCCACAAACTTCGACACTATAACTTATGGAGAAAATTCACTAATTTTTAGCATAAATGAAGAAAGGCCAGAAAAGCGACATAAGGAAGTTTCCAACAAAACCATCCATCCTCCGTGGAAATATACAATACAAATGAAAAACAAGTTTTTTGAATCGTTATGGAGGAATACTCACAGATTTCGATTATAGTTGTTGGCGAATGATAATTTCTTAAGAATTCATATTGAATGCACTGCAATATTAGTATTACTATTACTATTAATCAGTGTTACTATTCAATATATTGAATTCATATCTTCAGTTGCAGCTCCACAAAATATTTGATTTTTATTGATAATCCACAATCACCACAAAAGAAAAATAAACCAAGCCGAACTATGGACCATAAGGAAGTGAAATATTATATTTTGACGAACTAGAAAGAAACTAATGGTTGTGATGATAAACGTGGAAAGTAAACATTGATCTAATAGAAAAGTCAAACAAGAATTCAAAAGAAAGTAAAACCTCAGAAATTTAGGAAATATATAAAAAAAATATATAGAACAACCTGATTATCATTTCCCGTATCATTTCCCCCATTATTAATAAAATAGCGAATATTGTATTGCTGCAATTAAAGTCAAGCGATCATAGGGTCTGATTCCTATCTCGTGATGGAAGTAAATCTATCATTAAAAATAAATGGTGATAGGTATCCATCTACTAATAATTCTCTAAATTAACTCTCCCGGCGAAGAAGTCTCATCCGAATTGCCTACTATGTTAGAAAACAATATATATATATATTCTCCAACATAGCAAAACAGAAATTTTTCAAATACATAAAAAGGAATTATCCATAGAAGCTATCCATATTGAATTTCTTGAACCAGAGGGCATTAATATGGAATTTTTAAGCATCAATATTATTATTCAGTATATTGTATATCTTTATCGGGCAGCAGTAATTTTTATTCTCGAAATTTTCATTTCATTCCCCCCAAAAAATTTCATTTATTAAAATTTATTTGAAAAAATTTGAAAAATGGTAAAAACTGAAAAAAAGAAGTAAGTAATAAAGCACTTATCAAAAAAGCTTATTAAAGTAGATGCAAATACCATTTACGAATTCTATACCAAATTTTTGAAGTAAAAAAAAAATAGCGGTTAGCACCATTCCTGGTTAGGCTGATTCCGCTGGCAATTAGAATGATAAGAAATTTTTCCCAGGGAGTCAACTGATGATATAAATGCAGTTGGGACGCAAGCATCATTCTGATTTTTTAAGGACAGAAGCTAAACTCTTGCCTCTTAATACAATAATTGAACTTTGCGTATTTCCAAGAAATTTGCATCATATCAAATGAAACCTCGATTTGTAAATCATGATCTACCACTGACCTAGTAAAAATTTAATTTATATCAATCAGTGTTTCAAGATTTCTGCGTATTAGAACAAAAAGAATAATAGTTAAACATAGCAACAACATCCAACACCTGAAACTAGTTTTTAAAAAAAGTCGAATAAAAGCTGCCAATATAGAGGTGCTACTTGATTAAATAAATGGTTAGTTGATGCAAATTTTGGCATTTTATTTACCTTTTTTCCTTCAAAACTGATGTTTGTTGTTTCATGAAATCTTTTTGATCCATTTTTATAGTCGATTATTGTATCTCCATCATTTCCATTCAAATGATTTAATGACCAAGTTATTTTTGTGCTATTTGGTGATATATCATTGCAGCTTATGGTCTTACTATATCGAAATGGACTAAACAATTGATTCAGATCGCTGCTCTCTTTATTTAATGTGTAGTGATGTGCAGCAAGTAATAGTTGTTCATCAGTTAATCCACTTGCACTCGAAAAGTTTTTGGACGTAGAGTGGAACGAACATGGCTGAACTACACAGGATGCAGTTGAAGATTTTGGTGAGTCCTTGCAAACATTGTTGCCACACAACTCACGAATATTATTAGAATTTGTCCCAGCGTTTCCAAGACTATCCATAGAGGCGACAGTCGTATAAGGTGATAAATGCACATGGGGCTTTAAATCCACAGAAGTAGATGGCTGTAAATCACAGGTGTGAATCGCTGGACTACTTATGTAAATTGGTTGGGGCAAAATGTCCGGCAAAAAAGAATGCGAAGGAGATCCGGCAATATAATTCGATTTTTGTAGTTTATCAAAGTTGTAATGATTAAATGCAGCGTCACAAGCATCTGCTGAAGATTGAGGATAATAAATATGACCAGCTTGAGCATGATATGAAACAGCTGGAGAACAAATGTTAACTGCAGGATTGTAAGTGAGATAATAATTCACTTCAGGCATGGAATTTACGGTCTGTAAACTGCACTTTCGTGTTACCTCTTGCATGTTTTTTAAAATTAATGCATTAGTTGATGAAGGAGGACCAACATTACTCATTGAGCAACATTTCGAAACTGTTGGCTAAAATTTGAAAATTAGATGAAAAATTTCAATATCTGATGAAAAAGTTTTCGAAAACAAGCCAAAATTCTGGATTATATAACATACAACGATAATGAATCTCTTGCAGGAAATTTATTCAAACAAAACTCCGAAACGAAAATTATTCAAAAAAATTCAAAAAGAATTACAATGGGCTGTTGGATAGATCCACTGAGTACAACATTCGGATCCACGTCAGAAATGGCAAGTCGAGTAGAACTTTTAGCATTCAAGGGAGCATTTGGCTCAGGACTATCCTTTGAATTTAATACTAATCCGGTGCCTTCTCCAGATTTAATTTCATCAACATCAAGTTTGTAACGATTCAATGCAGACGAAATAAGGTCATAGTTCGAAACACGTATTAAATCTGGACTGCTGAGTGTATGAGTTGGTAATGTCTGAAACTTATCCACTAAACTAAATGAATTTAATTTAACATTAAAATTTAACATTTAACATTAACATATTCGCCTGACCTCATTATTTCCTTGCCTTTTAAACTGCGCCATTAATGAGTGTTTATGAGCTAAGACAGCTGCACTTCGGCCTTGTGGTGTACCAACCATGTGTATTTCAGGTGAAGACCCAGCCATCTAAAATTCATGCAAATGAAATTAAATGGCAACTTTGATACAGAAATTTTAATTTTTTCAATAGTTCTTCCTCGCTATGATGCAATAATTTTAAACTATAAAAACTAGTTCTTTAAATCCTAAAACGGTGAAGATATCGCACGTCATGGCGGTGATAGAGATCTTTTAAAAAATCCAAAATGTGGAAAAATTTCTAAGATTTTAATCAAATTTAATGGAGCCTTTGGCTTAAAAATGGCTAAAAACTAAAGATACGCAAAGAGAATGCATGTTAGTTCATAAGATTGCAATTTTTTCTTTTAAGTTACGTTTGATGAATAAAATTGCTTCTTGGATTCACTGGCCAAATTTCTGCTATCTTCAGGGAGATTTTTTGAATATTTCGTTCGAATTGAACCTCCTCGATTTAACTAAATCCATTTTTTAACTATAGCAGGAATAAAAGCATTCAAAAAATACAGATTTCCATGAGTTTAATTAAATGAAAACAATTTATGATTAAAAAAACCTGCAATCCATTCGAATAAGATGGAGGCCGACATCGCGGTGAATAAGCAGGAAAAGATTTTTTTTGTTCTCGATGCTGATTTCGTAGTCGTTCCGCTAATATTAGGGCAGCTGACACACCTGCTGACGCCGACGTACCACTGTTTAGTGCTGTACTGAGAGGTGATGATGGTCTATGTTCTACAAAATTTATTTCAAATTAGATGACTAGATTCTCTATTTGATCTAAACAGGCGATGTAGGGCTTAAAAATATTCATAAATATGAAATTCCTGCATCTTATTTTTTTAATCAGACTTCCGGATTGGACTAACATCAATTACAAGGCTTGATGTTTAGCGAGATATGGGTCAGTACCTGAGATAAGCGATGAAAAAAAATAAGCACACGCTCTGTAATGACACACATGCACATGGTTTTCAACAAAATTGTGCAATCGTGCGAAATATCCACCTGACACGTGAGAGTAGGCAGCGATGGTTAAAAGTAGGTAGAAAGATATTCCACTAATATCCACGGTTCGCAGTCATATAACAGATCGTCAAGAAGACATTTCTGGCTGGGGAGATCCATCTAGACTTGAATTTCACCTATCGCATTAGGCATGAGAGTGGGAACAAGTTTGAAAGTTATAAAATATTTTACAAATAACCTGCAACAACCGGATCTCGTACCGATATTGAAGAGAAAGCGAGATTAGATTTTTTTTGTTCAGGTGAATTACCACTAGTTGAAATATTGTACATTGAAATAGCCATCGGCCTAGCTGAAAAAATACTGCTGGAGGGCAATTTGTTTAGCGAAACTTTGTGACTTGATGATGAGTAAACTGATTCAGCAGCTGATAGTATCGAAGATGGATATTCATGGTTTAAACGAACTAAATTTAACTGAAAAAAAAGATAACAGTGAAAAAAGAAAAAAAAAGCTAAGCTTATCATTACGATAGAAAGAAAGGGAAATTTTTGTAATATCGTTTATATCCAAATAAAGGCAATGATAAAACAGCCAACCAAATTAGGCTCAGTAAATTTAATCTTCAAGTAAAGTTCAGTTGAAGAAATTCGACATCATCGCCTTAGAATTGAACTATGGCTTGACAAATCTCCATTATAAACATAACTTATACACTATTCTGTCTACTCAAACCACATATGAAATGCTGAACTTAACAAAAACGATTTTTTCGCTATGAATTTTCACTGAATTGACACTGAATTTTCTGAAAAACTAAAAGAACTTGAACTGAACCTAAATTGATATTTTTGAAATTGTCATTAGTTCGAGAATATTGGAAATATCGAGAAAGTGAAAGAATGATCAAAAATAAAATAAAATCGATTAATTCGAATGGTATACATGTATGTATCTCAGTTCAAATAATTAGAGATATTTACTTCGGCATTTGAAGATCGTAAAATTTGCTGACTGAATGTCCGAATACTTCCTTGTAGATTATTGATACTAAATTTTTAAGAAATTTTTAAAAAAAAAACAAAAATAATCGTTCTAGATAAATGGCAATATTCTTTGTTGTTTACCTCAGGAAATATCTCAAATATCTCGCCACATGCCAAATCTTGCGTGGATAGAGTCAAAAGCGAGAAGGTCTAATCAAGATTTGATTAAACATAGAGAAGAAAAATTTTGAAGACATGGACAACCTAATACTGTAAGGATATAGGCGCGCGTAGACTCAATGCAGTCAGTATCAAATTAGCAGTGGCGTGAGCTATGAGAAAAATAAATAATTAATCAGCCATGCAAAGCACAAAATGTCAATTCAGTAGGCCAATATTTAGAAAATCTAAAGATTTTTCGAAAACTATTCATAGTTCCTACCATAATTATTTTAGATAGAAATTTACTTCATCGGATAATTTCTTTCAGCGATCGCTTCATTCGTCGCATACCTATACTGCCACATTAATACCATAGCGACATAACGAGCCATTTCAGCATCTTCCTTCAAATAATCGTTAGAAGGTTATTAGTTATAAGGACCAGAAAAATTATTAAAGACAATCCATTTAGTCAACTTAAATTCATAAATCATAATGTAAAGATAACTGAAAATACAAATGAACATAAATGGTACAAGACAATAATTAAAATCTAGCGCATTTAATAATTTGTTGGTCAGGATAGTTGGTATATAGCCTCCAGTAGGATTAAATTGTCATGAATTCGATTCATTTCTCTCAGAACCCATCTGTCTTCTCTCTCATCTGACTAACGAAAAATAAATTGCGGTTTATGCTAAACGAAAGCAGGCAAAATTTTCCCTTAGGAAATAATTCAGAACCTTCAAGGAATGCTGATGCTTTACCTCTAAATATTGCAAAGAAAAACTAAATTGAATATTAACCATGGTAAACTGCACGACGTTACCATCGAGCAATCTCAAATTGAGCTGTCGTTTTGATGCTTGGATATCTTTTATATCCTTCCACCTAAGGGTTAATAATGTTAGCTAAATAAATTAAATATTTAAAAATCATTTAAGCATTTAAGAATGATGATCTAAGAGGATAATTTTCACCCAACTAATTCATTTTCAAAACCCCTATGTTCAAAATTCAAATAAAAACAATATATTGAAAAATAAAGTGGGGAAATTATTAAGTTCATTTATAGTTTAATTATATTATAGTATAAATTTTATTATCGCACTTCCAAAATTAAAGCCCAACCTATGTTTCATAGGTGCTCCATAAGATCCTTTAACAACGATTCCTTCTTGAGAGTAACCAACCATCACTTCAGTACTATCTTCATCCTGTAACCAGCCATAATCTTCAAATGATTATCATATGAAGGGAATAACAATTCTAAAGCCTTTTACCACCACCAACTGTAAATTTCCGCCACGTTTTTTAAAAAATGTTTCGAAACGAATTTGCTGAAAGAAGAATAATTCAAAAAGTGAATACTTTTCCGCAGAAATATTCTTCACCATAGCCTTCACACTGTTGGGCATCAACGATATATAATAATGCTGCATAACTTTGTTGCATCCCTCGAAGACGTTCATGTACAGCAGACACACGTTTCAGAAGATCTTCAAGGATTTGTGCACTCCGACAAATATGCTTAAAAAGATAGTTGCGATCAAAATAATAAAACTTGAAGAATGGAGAAAAATCATCGATGCACATATATATATATATATATCATTTTAAAAATATTAAAATCCACAGCAAAATCCCTCGCCCTTATTTTTAGGCAGATCCTTAATCTATAATCCTTAAATCCTATAATCCTTAATCGACACCAATGCTTAAAGGAATTTAGTGTTTCAGTGCTTCTAAAACTGAATAGCATTATGATGCCAGACTTGGTTCCATTTTAACACAGTTGTCATCAACTGATAATCATGAAAAGAGAATAAAAATCAACAAGATCGAAAAAAAGCGCTAGAAAACAAAAGAGATGTAGTAAAAACATTTACCTTGGGTAATAAGGGTATGGTCTGCATAAATTCGATTGTATGAATTGACGGATCAAAATCGCCATATTCAACTGAAAATTCAGAATTAGAAATCTATGAATATAGATTCATTCCTTATTATTTAGAACCGTATCCAATGCAAGAATGGCGAGGAAAATGTGATATAATATGTACTAGAACTTTCACTAGTTTCAAGCTAGTTTCTTAAAAAATCACATGAAAATATCGTGCAGAAATACTATCGAATATAAGTCATGGAATGGTGAATAGCGTATAGTACGTCAAATATATATATTAATGTATGGATTTCATATTTTCACTCAGAAATACTACATGTGATAAGGATAACCGAATGGTTGTTGCTCAGACTTCCCAGTGTCAAAGATCCAGCCCTTACTTCTAGTGTGGACTCATGACTTCTCGTTATGCATGGCTTAGTCGGATTAAATTTACGCGATAGGAGTAAAAAACATAGATAGTGCGGGCGAACCGCCTGTATTTCTATCACCAAGTGATATTTCTCAATGTGCTAACAGTTCGTTGCGGACTTCGAATCTAAAGATTAAATGACCCTTTCAGATCAAAAAAAGGACGTTTAAAGGTCAGATAAATCATTTTCCTTTTACAGTATTGTACTAAATTGATCCTTAAATGATCTAATGATCTATCGATTTGTTCTGAGTATATTTTTTGCATTTTTTATGGGCATACTTTAATTTTATTTGTCGGGCAAAGATCCTTTTCCAACATTTTCTACATTATTAATGGTATTATATTATATTATTAAATCAATTTACTACTCCATGTAAATCTATATTATGATTACAACAAAAATCTACAACAGAAAAGTAAGTTGCAATTAAAAAATTTCCATTTTTGCCGGAATATTGAAATAAAATTATTTTAATTGTTTCTTTTGCGACAGTGTAGTAGACTGACCAGAATTGATAGGCGCTAACCACTCAAAATCACAAATAATAACCATGACAAAAAAAATATGAAATTAGAAAAATTAGAATTAGTGATAAGAATAAGTTAACCAAAAATGAAAACATGGAAAAAGGTTTGACTCTTAAAAAAAATTGCTTTATTTTTTAATAATTCAGTTGGAATATAAAAATTAAGGGCTTAAAAGAGATTAAAAGTTTACAGAATTATGTGAAATTCTTATTGTTACACATTTTTCTTGACCTCAGTTTAAGTATTCAATTGCTTCAAAAAACTGATCATAGAAATGATTTATTCGAACCTAATACAAAAAAACAACAACTCTGAGATCGCTCTATTTTCCACATCACTATTCTTTTTACATAATTTTGTATGTCAGTGGCATGGCTCGGTTCTAAAGTATACACCATATTCAAACAAATTTTCAACCAACCTTGCAGACTATAAGCGGCTAAATTTATATATTTTTCCAATGCCACTGTTAATCGACCTTCAACAACGTCCAATTTCATCAGCAAAAAATAATAAGATCTGAAGGAAGGATGAAAATTAGTAAATATTAAAAATATGCGAAGTTCAGGCGAATATAAAACGAAAAAACCATCACTCCATTGATAATCCTCTTCTCCTTTTAACAATACTCACCATTTCTGGTTTATCTGGCTCCACTGGCTATTAGGATGAAATCCCTGCACCAGAGAGTCAATTATGGACAGAAGTACAGGTGACTCTCTAGCACAACCCAGATTGATAATCGTGTAAGTGGAAAATAATAAAGAAGCAAAGATGCAAGCAAAAATTTCCCATTTTCACCCACAGATTTGGTGCTGAACTTTGATGTTTAATATTTATTCAGTGTTATTTCATTAACATCGCTTTTCTGCAAATCTAATAACAGAATCGAGGGGATAACTTTAGTTCAACTTGTAAAAAATTATTTTCTCTTTTGCAGTTGAATGGCCAAATGATCGAAACAACTAAATACATTTTATATATTTATTCATTTATAAAACATAATGTATTAGTGGGTTGCTTCGAAAATTATCAGGTTAAAAATTATTAATTATTACCATGATGATTCCTTCTCAGAAAATTTACTTTCAATTATACACGAAGTTTTGCTACAAATTTTATATTCAAAGAATTGAATTTTAATTTTATTTGAGAATTTTTAACAATTTAAGAATTCTGAGAATTTTGGTTTTTAGTATGAAAAATCCATGAAAAATAAAAATTCCTTAAGTCTTTCGTATAAATGGCTCACTTGCAGCTTCATTTGATAGCAATATAATTAGAATCGAAATAGCTAAGTTCCTTAACGAATAATTTTAATAATTTTACAGATTTAAAAAGATCAAGACAAATAAGACTGATTATATGGAGTATAAGCTAGTCTAATTTTAAAACAAGGAAGAAATAAATATGATTCGATGATATATCATAAAACCCAATTTAAGAGTCCTCACTATGAAACTGATTAAACTCGCTCCGCTGGCTTGCCTGTCGCACTGGAAAAATATGCCAGGGAGTCTCTTGGCGATAGAAATATAGATGAATCGCCAGCATCAGCCGGATTTTTGAATTAGTTTACTACTTCTGAAAGGGGAATAGAATCGGCGCTCCGGTGTATTTCTTGTATTATAATATCAATATGGAAACCCTATTTAATGCATTTTCATCTATTTACTCATTTCATGGTAATTTTTAAACAAGTAAGCAGTTGCAGAAATAAGAATATCTTTTCAAAAAAGAACTTTACAACCTTGCCATTTGATCCGTTAACGTAAAAGCATTCGGTGTATGATACAAAACAGCAAGCTGTACTTGCCTCGGTTTGCAAGCCCATTTCGTAAGCTGCCGCTTTAGCGGCTTATCCAGTTCAACCCACCTCATTATTCTATTATCAGGATCGTTAGTCTTCATTTGATATCGCAAGCCAAACATCTCAACCTAAAACTTATGTAAAATTTAATCTTATCACATAAAAATTTTAAATTAAATTAAATTAAATATTAAAATCCAACCTGATTCAGATCAACTTTTTGCCTGAGATATTCAATACACTGAAGTGCTGTACTCTCAGTAGTTAATGTACACTGTAAAATGGCATGATCACCAATAAATACTGTTAAAACATAAATATCTTGGCTCAAATCATATCTTCCACTTTTTTTGCCCCATTTGAGCCTTAAAGGCATACGTAACATTCTGAAACTTCTTTAAAATTTCCAAAATAGGAATGAATGGAAAAACACGATAAACATAAAATCATGGAATAAGTGTTCTGGTATATAAATCCGACAAAAATATGTAGAAATGATCAATGGTTTTGTGGATCGATTTAGTGAAAATTTAAAGCAGCAAAAATACTCGAGAAAGACACAAAAAAATAGGGAAAGAAGAAACCAATTCACGAGGAAGATTTACAAGTTACAAGGAAGAAAAACCAAAAAAAAGAGCTAAAAGTTTATTTAGCCATATTACTTCGCACACCAGAGAATCAACTGGGTACAAAAGGAGAAAGATTGTTCACAAATATCACCCAGATTTCGCCTCTGACATATTTCCTCAACGAAAGAGAATCAAAATAAGGGAAAATAAGGGATGAGAAATTCATAATTCTTGCCTTTTAGTCGAAGAAACAAAAAAAAAACCGCTAGATTCCATTTTTCGATTATAAGTAGGCTATAAAGCAAAAAAGATTGCAAGTGATACGACAAAAAATTACTGAATAAATTGCTACAAGAATGCAGTTAAAAACAATAAATATTGCAATAATGAAATATTATAATCTTATATTGAGGTAAAAAGATATTTAAATAGTACAACTGATATGTAACTAAATTTTTTATGATGAGATTAACTTCCCTTAAGTCAAATTTGATCTAATTTCTAACGAATCAATGTAGTATAATAAAACCAAATCGAAGATAAAGCGGACTGGTCACCAATACAGACGAGACCATTATTGGCGAAATAGACCTCCTATTCATCAAATATTGCAACCAAACATTAGGTAGATGACATGAAAAAATCTTTCAGAAAATGAGCAAAGTATTAAAATGAGCAAGTGAATGCTGTATAATACTTCACAAAGTACTTCTAGTAGCACTGTTTAAAACAAATAAAAAAAAATAAAGAGATATGGCTGCAATTTTAAAACAAATTGCAATTAAGTTGATAAATAAACATTTAATAAGGATTACAATAAGGTGTAAAGCCAATGGATAAAACAAATCAAACGCAAAAGTCAATAAAGTTTTGGTACAAATCACAATCTACATTTATTTTCATTTTGATATTTAAACAATTTATGAATTCCGGCATCAGTGAAATATATTCAAATAACCCCACTCACTCTTCATTAGTAAATAACTCTATTGGAAAAATCCAAAAGCATTTGCTAAAGATATATTTGGACATTGTCAATGAATTTCAAAAAAAAAAAGTATATAGTTTCATTAGCCTTCGAACGAAGAATAAGGGATTACACAGGTTGGAATGAACTGTCCAGAAAGCAAAATGATAAAGATGTATGGATGAAAAAACCAGGCGAAAAACAAAATTATATGCTGATTCTCGCCAAACGGAGAACTAAAGAAATGATTGGTATATCTCCACTTTATTTTCCAGTAAAAGCTATTTTTACAATATATCATATATAATTTGTTTCTATTTTTCTTTCTTCATTTAATATTTCTTGCCGGTCATTGCGAAGAATTTAGATAACTAAAGTAGTTACAAAGTCATTTGAAATGCGAAGTCTCCCAGCGTCACCAAAATTTCTTTTTCTGAGACAGATATGCTTTCGTTATAGGAATTAAATCGATGATGCTCACTTGACCCCGAAACAGCATACCAATCGATCACTGTTGCCCCACTTTTCGATTTTAGCTTTAAATTAGTCATGACAAACAGATCGCGATTGATAAAGCAAGAAAAATTGTTGCAATAAATTGTTGTCCACTATTAGGAACCTTGTAATACTATGTTTTACGATAATATTGTAAATACAAGAATAATAATATTAAGATATTTACAATAATTATAAATATCTTAATTTATCTAAATTCTTAATTTTTCCAAATTTTTCTAATAAATGTTAGCAAAACCTTATGTAAAAATAAAATCGAATTAAAAACATTCTGCGAAGGATAACGAATAAGAAATGAGAAAATTGTCTGATGTCGGCGCTTCATTACGGAGAAATGTTCAGAATATAATATTTTTAGAGTTAAGAAAATTATTAAAGGAAAACACAAGTCTAAAATAAATACTCAATTAGCGTAATACGACTTTAACCATTTTAGTAAAATAATTTTAAACTAAATAGTCACAAGGCCAATTTTATAGTAGATTATTCCCGTTCTCTATCACCTACAGAACTAAAACTGTCATTAATAAATCATGGTGATGCTGGCGACGCATATGTGCTTCTATTATCAGACTGGCAAAAATCCCTAACTTCGCTGAGAGAAAGAGGAGTTAGTGTAACCAGAAATAGTGAGAGCTAGCCTCAGTTAGAAAAAAGCAAAAGAAACTAATTGAAAATGCAAATAAAACCAATTTTAAAAAAAATAAAAAAGTATTATAATGAAACTATAGAAAAATGAAAAATTATAAATTATTGTACAGAAAAGGGGCAGTACAGAATTTTCGTTGGGAGCACGGCGATTCCCTTTCAATATTCTACCTTTATAACAATTCCTTTTGGGAATCCGCTCCACTATCTTTTTTCTGTATAGATTTAATTTTCCTGCCACGCGAGACTTTTCTTTCTTATCAATATTATAAAAACTCTGCGGCCAGCGTTCTACTTCTTACTTCTCTCGTTGCGAACCTCAAACTTAGGTAATTAACCTTTATTAGTAAAGACGCAAATATATAAAGAAAATAAAGCGAAGTAATTGCCCTACTACTACCAAATAATACAGTCAAAGAAATCAAATATAAAAAACTAAATGCCCCTCACTCACCCACCGCTCCCCCACTCGTTTCCCCTAATAAAACACAAAAATGACGAAAATTGATCTTTTGGGAACTTATATTTAATTTAAGATGGGCGGGAATCCGGTTGACTTGCTTAAATTTACAGATTTTTTCGCCTTTCAGCGGCAAGTATATAATCATCTAAGACTGCAATAAACCACTGGAGCTTGGAACCAATGGAACTATCTGAATCAAAACTAAATTGCAAAGAAATGCGATTATGCTAACAATACAACACAGCATCACTTCAGGCACTAAATAACTGGTTCAAAAAATACAGGACTAACTACAACACCAAGGAACAACATTAGAATGATAATATTTGGTTATATCTCCATTTTCAGTCTATATATTCGATGGAAATTATTACATAAGTTATATAGTTCTATAGTTTTATAGTTCTATAAATTGATGTCCGTAATTCGAATAACATCGCTCCAATAAGCCATAAAAAATAAAACTATCAAAACCATTAAACAACTATTAAAAATTAAATTGATTAATATGAGACTAAAATTCCATTTAACACGGGAATGGTTCTCAAATTTTTTGCATTAAGTACTCTTTTAATCTTTTAAAAATTATTGAGAACCCCGCAAGAGCTTTTTATAAAATGTCGTATAAAATGCCAAAAGTTTTAAAATGTATTATTAAAAGAAGTATCATATCCGAGTGGTAACTGCGCAGATTACCACCACCAGCATCAGGATTTGGGATCTTTCTCTGACAAGAATAAGCTCATCATTTATAAATGATGGTGACCTACCTATACTTCTGTAACCAGGTGTCTATCTAGTAAAAATTTTCGATTGTACTAATAATCTATGGAGTGAACTTAACCAAAGATGATAAGCGATAACCACTCGCTTTTGCTGCCTTATACAGTAATCGGAAATATTTGAAAAAATTTTGAAAATATCACATCAATAATCGAACAAGAAGATCAGTCAACGAAAGAATTGATTGAATCAGAAAAGAAAATCCGCTAATGAGAATATTCTAAAAAAATTTGATAAAATGATCAATTAATGATCAATTATAACGAACGAAAGAGAGATTAGTAGCCGATATTTATCAGCAACAAAAATAAAATTATTTTATAATTCCTGTTTTATAAGTGTACAAAAAAGGCAGTTGGCTAGTTGCTCATGTTAGGATAACTCCACTCGTACGGTTAGAAAATTTTGCCACAGAATCTAAAGGGAATTTAACAATGCAATTGGGTCGACAGCGCCACCCAGATTTTTTAATTAAAGGTTTTTCCTATGGGGGAAACAGTACTCTCTGAACCATTATCCAGTACTCTCTGAACCATTATCCACCCAGCTTCTGCCTCATATTAAAATCTAAAAATTTTTTTTCCATTTTTCATTAAAAATAAAAGATGAAAAAAATATGGTCGAAATTTAAAAATATTTAAAAGTATTATTTATTCGCATATTTTTTCTTTCGCTTTATTCTTCTTTATTCTTCTTTTTTCAGTTTATTAAACTTCGATAAATAATTGAAATAAAATGTAAGTTTCAAAATTCAAAATTTTATTTATTCAATCATATTTTATTTGCTTAGGCCTTAAAATTCATATGACGCACTAAGTTAAGCACTTTTTATCCTACAAATATTTGAATTTAAAATTTGAAAGTGGGCTTACCAAATAAATTATTTAGTAGTTATTTAGCAGAATGCGCTCCGACGATTTGCGGTCACAGTCACACGCCTTAGAAACTGGTTTCACTACAGCAAGTACTACATCAATAATAGAAATTGAGCCACTGGTATTAACAAAGTCGTTTTTTTGTCGTATCTTAATTTTCCTGTTTTAAGGCTTATTTTTCTTAGTATTGATGGTAAAAATGCTACCTTATATGATACTTTTTTCGAATAAGATGGTTATCACACTGATTACAGTTCTGAATAACTAAAAGATTAAAAATCCACAATAAGTAGTCTTTAGACTAATTTTAAAAAATAAAATTAGAATAAAAAGAGGAAATCAAGAAAGATACGTGAGCGTATAAAATAATTAGGCTGCATGATCGCCATTTATAAAACAGTTTCGTGGAATATATGTGCATTCTTTGGAGCGATAAAAGACCAGTAGGGGCTACATTTTAAAGGTCATTCGATTTATAAAAGGTCAGCTGAGCATATGAAGTGCAAACAGAAATAAATAACCACATTATGAATTGAAATTTTTCTGTTAGGCTTGTTACGAACTTTTCTTCATATCTGCGGATCAAATAAATAAAGGCAAAACAATGAATGAATTTTTCAACCTAGAACAGGAAATTAATTAGAAGTTTTTTACTTAAATGAAAAAAATGAACAGTGCTTATCGTTTCTGGGTAGGCTAGCTCCATTGGCTGTTAGCACTGTTAGAAATTTTTGCCAGGGAATCATCTGGGATTGAACAAGTTTTGCTTCTGTCGTGAGTAGCAGCTGAATCTTTGCCTCTCAACGCAAAATAATTTAAACTAACATGCACTCGGCTACCCCGCTCCCTTTTAAAGGGCTTTTATACTTACATGAATTTGAATTCGCTTTACCAATATTAAAGTTGATTGTTCCAATTTCATAAATTATATTTCCATGGGAGATTAAATCAAGAGTCGACAAATATTTTGAGACAATTATCTACATTGTCTGAGGATCGTGGAAAATATATGACACATCATAGCAAATAGATTCTAAAAAATCTTTCTAGCTTGAAAAACAGAGATGCAAATCGGGAAAAAAAAATCACAAAAGCGACTAGAAAATAAACTGACTAGAAAAATTGTTGGATTTTATATGATTATGAATATCCGATAAAATTTACACGAAATAAGAAAACTGAATGAAAAAAAAAGATTGAAAACCGTCTTCGACATGCAATCAGCACAAAGTTCCATAAATAAAATATAAAATACTCATCTATTTAGAAAAAAAAGGTTTTTAAGTTATTATTCTAATACTATTCAACATTTTACGGGAAAAGCGCGTTATCTATTCGCCGTTCATTTCAGCGTTTGAAGTCGAAAATTACCAGTGCAAAGATTTTTTTATAGCTTTAATTAATTAAGTTTCAAGTGCCATTAAATTAGAAAATTTTCGCCGTGCATGATTTCTGACTTATTATTTAGAAAAATGATCTGGCAATTTTTGTGAAAACTTTTGTGATATAGATTTTTAAGGATTCTCATTGCTGATGAAAAGCTTCAAAGAATTTTGAAGGAAATAATATAGGAATATTTTAAATAAAACTTGCTTGATAATTTAATAATCGATTTCAGTGTGTCCGATTTTTTTTAAAACTAGAAGTAAAACTTATGATCATTTGGAATTGAACAAAACTATTCGAATTTTACTATCACTGTAGCTGATATATAATATTAAGAGAGCATCTTTTTCTTTCGACAACAATTGTCCAGGGAGTAGTATAGTGGTTTGTCCTGTTAGGATGCAAGGATTCTACCATCAACAGGAGTGAATTTGACATTAAAAAATTCCAGTATTGCTGGAGTATTACTGCCGGGTATTTTACACCTCCGCTAAAAATTTCTATTAACGAAATAACAAAGGTGTAATAGCGAAAACAGCGAAATAAAGAAACTAGGAAAACTAACCTAACCAGCATTAGAAGCTGACTAACGGTCATCATCGACTTTTCTTATTTTATAAACTCTTACTGATCAAAATGTCGGAAAAAAAAATTCTTTTAGAACGTTTTTATATGAATCGCAATCAATGGAAATTTTCAACGAACACTATCAAATTCAATCATTCTATCGATTGTATAAAATTTATAAATTCATCAAATAAAAACTATTCTATCAATCTATCATTCTAAAAATCATCACTGAAATATTTTCAAAATGAATCAAGCATGCAAGCATATTTTTGCGGAACATAGCTTTATTAAAGTATTTTAATTTATATAGCTTTTTTTGGAAATTTTTGACCTTTAATTAATGAAGAAAAAATTATGCCAAATTGTATAAAAATTTTAACTTAGCAATAGAATAAGGATGACAGGATCAGGATAAGTACATCGATTACCCGGTTCAGATCGTAGTGTTGAGGGGGCAAGAGTCTTATTTCCTATTTTATGCAGGAGTAAATCTGTCATTAAAAAATCCTCGTGGTGCCAGTGACTACCAACACTTCTATCGACTTCCTGGCAAATCTTTTAATCGTACTAACCTTTAGTCATGGTGATGGTGTATACTGATAAAATAATGATAACGAATTTGATTCTGCACGTTAACCTAATTCTTAAGCCATTTTCAAATTAACAAAATGAAAGTTTTCAAACAATATTTAAATAATCTGATGTCTGAATGTCTGAAAAATATTTAAATAAAACAAACAATATTTAAATCTACTTAGATGAGGATGGAGCTGGAGATCCACTTTTATCTGCAAGTGGCAGAAATGATTAATCTTATCAATCGCTAATTAAGCGACTCTAACTAGAAATGAAAATATTGACCACTTACATAATGGAATGATAATATAAAAATAAAAATCCTCAATATGGGGCGACAATTAAGATTACTGGAAATGTGATATTATTGCAAAACCATCGTTATTAATAATAAATTTTGCAAAATATGGAATTAAATATGAGTTAACATATTCTTGCAATTTTTACAAACGAAAATTTCTTAGATGTTACCATTACCATTAGTTACTATTATCTTGCAAAGATCACAAAAATTAAAGAGAATGAAATTTCTTGTTTATTAAGAATAAAATGCCTCCATCAATGGTAAGAAACATTTGCATTTGAATCGGACGTTTAAAAATTACATTCGTTGGGGAATGATTCGGAATTTGCATTTGATATTGTTATTGAACGACATATCCGACAGCCAAATTCCTCTTGCAATTCAGAAAAAACCGATTTATAATAATTTCCTAAAAAAATAACGAGTGAAAAAAGCTGTACTAAATTGATTATTCTGCATGACACTAGAAAATTTCTGTACAAATCATTCCTGAAATAAAAAATAAGTGGTTAGGCTAGACCCAGACAGCCATTAGTATGGTTAAAAACTTTTGTCAGGAAAGTTTACTATTAGTTTTGAAAACTTTGCAATGATTCTACTACAAGTGGCTTGTCAGTCTCATTAGGAATTTTTAACCGATTTACTCTTTTCCGAATCTTTGTCTTTCAACGATAGTCTGAATCACTACTCATTCGGTTATTCTCCTCTTAGTTTATCATGCCTGAGGACATCTGAACTGAATTACTGCGATAAAAAGCTTTATGGAATGCGGATTTTATGGGTAAAATTAAATGAGAGAAATTTCATTCCATCGCATTGAATAAAACAATTTTGCAGGCAAATAATAATTCTTTTACACAGAAAACAATAAAAAAAATGGGTAGAACTGTCTAAAATAAGTGAAGATGAGTTAGTCGCACATCATGAAATGTTTGTGTATTGTATTTTATACAAGCAACGCAGCAATAAAACTGGTGCATCTTTATCAAACAACTGGCAATTGTACGAGAATGTAGAAGAAAATAAGAAAAGGTGAGCTGAAATTAGTAAAATGATGAGAAAGATTTTTGAAAATATGACAAATGATGAGTAGCGTTAGTTGAGAAAGGAATTTAAGAAATAGTCGATTTAGAAAAGAACAACAAGAGATGATAATTGGTACGCAATGCATTAGAATACATCATAATGCAGGCAAAAGGCGCACAAGATGAAGGAAAGATAGGTAAATTTTAACTCATGCGTATTTTTGTTGTCGTTTCTTTAAGAATAAAAAACTTTATATCATTACGAAAGAACAATCCGCTAGTATTCTTAATTTTTTCATGATCCATTCCGTTAATTTCCCTCTGCAATTTGCATATTTTTACTCCCATTAAACCTGGAGCGTTAGATTTTTTTGGATGAATCTTCCAAATGATTCTATCAGCCTATTCAAAATCGAATAAACTGTTATATGAATTGTTAAATCCAGTGGATGCAACATTAAGAACAGAAAATGTCAAAGCAATGCTTTTTCTTCAACTTATTTCATTCATTGGTATTTTCCATTCAAACTTGATTCCAGATAGGCATTTAGGCATTTAGCTCAGTCAACTTAGTTGTTGAGATTTCCAACACCTATTTCTTTTTGGTTTGGCACTAACAATATGAAACTTTTTCCAAGAGGGCCATTTCTGCAAAAATGTCATTAATTTTAATTTTAATGTTATTCTCTTATCGAGAGGAACCGAATCCATGATATTTTTTCGTTTCATTTGAAACATTAACTGTTTAACATTATTTAACCATCCTGTCCCTTTCATGGTTTTGAGTTAAACTATTATAATATTGCGTAATATACTGAAGATGAAAAATTTTATTTTGTTTTGAATTGTTTCTTTATTAATTAGATGTACTTGTATTTTAGTCGATTATAAATTCCAGCTTTAGAAATTTCGATACTATTTCATGAAAAATGAGAAGTTTGTGAAAATCTAAAAGGAAATAACAAAACATCAAAAATGGACTCCATACTCCTAATCAACAAACCAGAAAGAAAAAATCAAGAGAAAAATTGTGCCATCGCCGCTTATTTTTTGTATGAAATGAATTTAGGAAGCGTTGGTTTGGAAATAATTTTTAAATATTTCTGTCAAATTTCCTCTAAAGTCAAAAAGTTTAAGCAGTTCATCATTTTCCGTCGAAAAAAAAAAATTATACTTTCACAGTTATTGAAGAATTCGTATTCTTTTGAGCTTTAATGGTGGCTGATTTCTTAAAACGAATGTATTAATAGTGGTGGCTATTACTGATCTCTCAAACAACAATATTTTACCATAAGAAACATGACATAAAACCTGCGAAGTATTGTTATCAATTAAAGATTGGTTAATGAATAAGCGATCTATAACAATTTTTAAAACTTTTTATGAAGATCAGTGACTCCCTCAGCAAATCCGAATTTTTTCCTCTCGATTACAATAAACTGTAAATTCGGATCATATCGTTGAAGAACTCAACAAATTACTTTACACTTTCTTCACAATTTGTTGGCGCATGTTTTTTTTTGATTCATACGAAGTGTAAAATGATCCCATAGATCTTTTTTTCAGAAGATCATTTCTTTCTTCATTGATTTAGGCCATTCATATCTTCATAAAATTCATATTTTCATATCTATTCGAATTATTAAAAACCATCTAGAGTGAATACAACGAAAAAATCTGCTTATTAGAGAAGCTGAAAAAGACCGCTATTCATAATGATGTTTAGCGAGAGGATCGTACAAAATGGCAATATTATAATAAACTTATTTATACCACATGAAGCATCGAAATTCCAGCCAACAAAAATGAAGAGACATTGGTAGGATATTGGTTGGATGGCCAAATCCTTGAAAATAAATTTAATTTAATTTTAATAAATATCTAATATTTTTTTCGCTTCAACATTAGCTAAAACATTCGCTAAAAAATCGAGAAATTCGGTAGAAATTATATTTTTCTAATAAAACGGATAAAACGGAATTAACAGTTATAAAACGAAAGAGATCGAAGAATATAGAGAAAAAAGCCTCCACAGCACAGAAATTTCAATTAAGGTATGGAAAAATTACAAGGCAAAAAATATTTTATAGGGTCACACGTGGTTTAGCGGCTTCGGAAATCGCATGTTTAAAAGCAAAAGGATTAAGCTGAGA
The DNA here is from genome assembly GCA_900625125.1 of Dracunculus medinensis. Classification (NCBI taxonomy): domain Eukaryota; kingdom Metazoa; phylum Nematoda; class Chromadorea; order Rhabditida; family Dracunculidae; genus Dracunculus; species Dracunculus medinensis. Next base: position 6,889 of record UYYG01000108.1, on the reverse strand, counting down.
ATTTGAGAAATTTGAGAAATTCATAAGAAAAAATAAATAAAAAATTTAGTCGATTTTTTGCAAAATATTAGACCATACAACAAAAAGAAAAAAATGAGAAAACTTGAAAGTAAATTTTTTGTGCAGCAAAATTCTTTCCAGTGTGAAAAGTTCAATAGTAAATGGTGCTTATTTTGGCGAAATATTTAAAAAATGTGAAAAGCCAGAAAGAAAGGAAGAATTTAAAGGTGGCCTTTAGCAAATAAAATTTGGCTTGATCCAAATTCTTTCCTTTGTTTCATTTGCAATGCATGGAATTTAAATTTCAATTCAAGTCAACAAATTCAAAAAACATCAGTAATTTAGCTTTTATATTATTTTAACTATTTTGTTAGGAAAATCTAAGATACGATATTTAAAGCACTTTACTGATCAAGCAGTAAAAATTTTTACGACTTGTGAATAAATAGGTATATATAAATACTAAAATGACATTAATCAGATATGTAATAACTTTGACGCTGAAAAAAAAAGATTTCAAAATACTGAAGTACACTTCATTGAAAATCGCACTCTGCCATCTGCTCGCTAGGATTGTTTATATCCAGTCCCTAAATTAAGAAATGAATGAAATATGTAGCGTCTAGGCTAACAGCTAGATATGAAATAGATATTGGCATGATATCACCACAAACATAACTGGCAAAAAATCGAAGCAATTTAGAATTCTAAACTTTTTCCCCACCATCCAGCTACACATTTTTATAAAGCCTGCTTCACTCTTTGTGCATCTACTAAATAAATGAAAATATATGTAAATGTAGCTGTTCATAAGAAACCCATATATTTCAAACAGACCAGCAAATAGTGCGGCCCAACATGTCGTTGCGAAAAATTTACAGGATAGCAATACACGGAGAGCATGCATATAGCAAAAAAGATATGGTGAGATATATATTAAGATAGCAGATAATCAAAATGTTGACCCATGACTCGCATAGGTATATACATCCTTCAAAATGTAATTTTCGATCTACTCAGCAAAAAGCATCAATAAAATATTATCCACTTATAGGGAATGCAACTAAACGAAGTGGTTAACAAAACGAGAATGAAAAATCGAGAATTTTCCATTTGGAGACCGTTGGTTAAGAAACATTCCTTAAATAATTTAATAATTTTCAATGATTCTCCAAGTATTCAATTTAAATATCGAATTTTTTTTTTATATAAATAGTTCTTTTCTATTAAAAAAAATTAAGAAATTATATTTAGCAAAGTACTACATTATTAAAGGATCTAACAAGCAAATTTATAGTTTCATTCCGTCTCATAAAATTTGTTGTAAAATGATTTCAATTTCTGAGTCAAAGAAAATCAAATGATCTCATTGGATCAGTTTTTTTCACGACTATCTTTTAAAATTAAATCGTTTACGTTTCGAATTTTTTTATAGAAATTGATAAAAACCATTATTATAAATTAATAAATAAATATAAATAAAACGAAAATATTTAAAGTTCAATATTTATTATAAAATTTGTAAAAAGTACAATTCATAAAAAGGAAATTTCATTTATAAAAATTTATAAAAATTCATATTTTCTATTGTATATAAATGACATCACTAAAATGGTACTAAATTCCACTATCTATCTTTATGTTGATGACTGTAAAATTTATTATTCTCATGGTTGATCAGATAGCCTATCTTCACTGCAGGAGGACCTTAACAGAATAGCTAACTGGATATATGACAGGCAAATTACCCTTCGTTTTGAAAAGTATAGCGTTCCTCATATCAATTCAAAAGAATTCGATCTTCCTGATCTTTTTTATTAATGGCAATATAATCAGAAGAGTCTCACACATTTCTGATCTTGGAATAATTATGGATGAAAATCTTGATTTCGACCTCCACTGCAGAACCATGGTAAAAAAATCCTCAAAGATACTTAATTTTATTTTTCGTTCGTTTAAGAACAAAGCTGGAGGTTTTCTTATCAAAATGTACAAAGCGTTCGATTCACCTCTTCTTGACTACAGTATTACATCCCCGAGATTTCGCAAATCAAAATAATTGAAGGAAAAACTCCAAAAATATTTTATATATCGCCTCTCTCCTAATAATAATTTTAATTATAAAACACAATTTCAACAATTCAACCTGGATTCCCTCTCAATTCGTCGAATTAAACAAGATTTAATTTATATTTATAAAATATGTATGGTTATGTTAAACTAGATTGTTCAAAATATTATAATTTTAGGTTAAATTTAAATCCAACAAGAACTAATGGGCTAAAATTATTAAAACCTATGTGTAAAACTAAACTAAGGACTCATGATTTCTTTATTCGTAATATTAATTTCTGGAATAAATTATCGAACGACATAGTTTGTGCGTCATCTTTAGCTATCTTTAAAAAAAGATTAGATATTATCATTCATGATATTATTTAAAAAATTCACATCATGCAGGAAATGTGAAATCGTGATTTTTACCAACCAATTATAGTTATTTCGAATTGTGCTATATTTTATTATTTTGCAATATCCTCTTTATTCATCTTTAAATTGTTTATTTTATTTTAATATTATTATTTTTTGTTATTTGTCATTAATTCTTATTATTTGTTATTTTAACTGATGGTATTAATATAAGCACGTGGCGTTTGCGCCTTGCTTGGCTGGTTTTCAATAAATAAATAATCCAGTGATGACTGAATACAAAAATGATACTGCGATATTTTGAAGGCGATATGAGCTAAACGAAAATAAAATGATATATATATATATATATGTGAAATTTTTTTTTTTGAGCGCCCTCACTATTACTGTCTCGTTCCCTTGGCTTGTCAGATTAGATAAATATGCCAGGAAATCCCTTGGCAAAAAAGTGCAATGAGTCGCCAGCACCATCTGGTTTTTCGGATGCCAGGAATAGAATCTGATTATCGGCGCTCCGAATTCCTTTGCTTTTCTCCGTTAGGCGACAGTGCCGCGTGACGAAAAGTAGCGAACCTGGATTTTTGATAGCAATTATCTTGCAGTGAGTCAGCTAAGCACCACTCTTTATCGTGCGATTGGGTTGATGAGTGTTAAAGCCACTTCTTAAACGAAAAGCGAATCAGGAATACATCAGCAAAATGGCACCAAAGTATGAGTTGCTGAAGGAAAGTCAGAAGCATCTGCAGATATTGGAAAAAGACTAAGCAGAGGAATTGCCATAGCAGAGCAAAAGTTTGCATGGGTTGCACCATGATAATAGCTGACACTAAGAAATCCTAGCAATGGCTGGACTAAAAGGCAATAAAAGAGCATTGATGATAGCAAGAACAGGTACTAGGCACCCGATCCATTGAAGCAGGAATCTACAACACTAGACAGAATTCTAGGCGCAGATAGTATAAAAAGGTCCCAAAAACAGTCCAATAAATAGTGGCAAGATATAAAGTGCAAGAATGAGCAACATGCACTAAAAGGCATAACCAAGTATCTGGCATTATCTACAGGAATATATGGCCAATATTTGGCTTAAACTTGCAAGATTACTAAACCTCCGAAAATAGTGGAGAATAAATTATAATGAAGAACCTGTTAGACTTCTCCAGATAAACAAGCACGAGCCTATCAACTGGATGTCGTGGTAGTAGACAAGAATCAGAAATCAACACTGGTGAAGATATGAAGAAGATTCTAGAAACAACATCTGAGATCTAGAACAGCGCACTGCTAGGAAAAATTAAGAAAATGCGCAGAAAAGACACTAAGCAGAACCTTCAATCTTCCAGGCCTGGTGGAAACAAGAGGTTTATCCTTAAAGACACTAAGAGGTTGAGGATGATCCTTACCACCCATATGAGGTGAGAAAATGATCTTTTTTTCATACAAAAAATTCCTTTCCCATTTCCCAGTACGTGGCAAAGGAAGAGTTTGAAGGGAGAATTCTGCACAGTACAGCACTGCATTTTTCTGGACAAAATCTTTGATGCTATTCTAGAGAGGACTTGTTAGAGCCACTTTCTCAGCTTAGGAGCCATGGCCCCAATCACAACAGGGGCCACCTTTGTATAAAAATTTTCTTCTCGCCCACTGTGGATGGTGGGTTTTCCTCAACTTTGGATCCTCTACCAGAGGCCTGAAAGTTCGAGGGAAGGGAGGGCGCAGTACCTTTTCCTAGTCTCACTAAAAGTACCGTTCTGAACGGAGATCTCCAGTTGATAAGTTCCATAAGTTCTTATTTCTGTGTCTGGGGTACGGTGTAGCAATACAACGAACATATATTCCGATAGATAATGCCAGATACTTGCTTGTGACGTTTAGTCTATGCTCTTCCTGCCTGCATTTTATATTCCATCCACTATATATTGGCCTCTGAGGCCTCTCTCCACAATTTATACTCTGGGTTTTACTTGGTGTGGCAGGTTACTACTTCTATGGGTCCAATGTTCAGTATCTGTTCTCGTGTTGCTATAATCAATGTCTCAATGCTCTTGTTCTCCAATTTTTTTCCAGCCATTGTTCTCAATGCCACCTAAGCTCTCTGTCAATAGCATGCCATAGAAAGTCTTGTCTTACTATCGCAATCTTCTGCTTGATATCCCTCCAATGTCTGTTGCTGCTTCAGGCATTCTCTGAATAATTCTCCTTTGAGTGAAACTTTACCGAAGGACTCCTCGGTGTTTCGTTTAGAACAATGGCTTCGGCATTCATCTGCCCCACCTTTCTTTTTTCACCCTGGTGTATAGCCTTTGGGTATTAGAGTTAGAGTAGCTCAACTCCCAAGTCTTCCTTTGGTTATCTCACTAAATGGATACTTGTTGGTGTACGAGCTGCACATTTCGTATTAAAACAGTTAGAATTGAAGGGTATACCTGTGGCTTTATGGACAGATTCAAAATGTGCTTTATTTTGGATTAAGAACTACTCTAAATTGCTTCCTCGATTCCTTCAAAGTCGGGTCGAAGAAATACGAATGGGACAGACTTTATTTTTCGATACATACCAAGTGAACATAATCCCGTGGATGTAGCAACCAGAGGAATATCACCAGTTAAACTACGGATTTGCGAATCATGGTGGAAAGGCCCGAAATGGCTGGTAAAAGAAAAAAACTGAATGCTCGCAATGGAAATTCAAATTTGCAAATTTGCTGGTAATGACGAATTCAATAGTGTTATCATGGCAATAGTTACGAAAGTGAAACGATTTTTAAATCAAAGCAGAAGCATGAGGAGCTGTACCATGCACGAGTTGGACACGAGACAGAAGAGCATTAGATAGGAAACTTTTATGGGAAAGAAAATTAATCACATTAACAGTGGAAATTGAAGGAATACTTAATACTTGTCCATTAAGTGAATTAAGGCAAAGATTTTGGATATCAAGTGGCAGATCTGCTACAAAGCGAGGCAAAGATTTTGGATACCAGATCTGCAATAAAGCGAATTGTAAAGGGATGTATGGCTTATGAACGATAGAGAGCCAGACCATTCAAACTACCGTAGACGCTAAATTTACCAGAATTTCGTGTCAGAAAATCAAGAATCTTTGAGCAGGTTGGTCTTGGCTATTTGGGACCACTTTCAATCAGAATTGATAATCGTGTAGTCAAAAAGTGTTCTGTTTTATTACACGAGCAGTGCACTTAGAACTTGTAGAAAATTTATTAGCAGAAATATTCATGCATGCGTTTCGCAGATTTGTATCGCGACGCGGATATCCTAAATTTGATTCAAAACTATTATGGATCAAAGTTTTTCAAAGAAATTTTCTGGCTTCAAAAGGATGATATGGAAAAATATTATACCGAAAGAATTATGGAGCGGAGGTGTTTATGAAAGAATGAAAGGAAGCTCCCAGAAGAGCATTAGATAGGAAACTTTTATGGGAAAGAGAATTAATCACATTAAAAGTGGAAATTGAAGGAATACTTAATATTTGTCCATTAACTCACTTAAATTTTGATGATTACAAAATTATAAGACCTATTGATTTCATTATGCCCAACGTTTCATTAGATATACCAAACAGATGAAGGTAGTATGCAAGATGAATTTCCCACCCATTGAATACTAAAGATAAATTAGTTAAATATTGGTCCAATACATCTCAAATCCATGTCCTGGTGAAATAACCTTGTTAAATGGGCCTAGACTATCAAGGGATATATCGAAGTTAGTAAAAATTCAAGAACTTATTATCGGAAGAGATGGAAGGATGAGAAGTGTAATGGTGCAAACCGTTAATGGAAAACTCTTCAATCGACCATTCAACTTACTTTATCCACTGGAAGTAAATGAAGAGGACAGTGAAGAAGTCTAAACAACAACAACAAAGGATAAACTAGAGGAATCAATTGCTCTCCGAACCAGAGGAGCACGAGGAAGACGAGAGCTTATTGAACCTAGTTCAAATCAAACGACAAATCCGACTGAAATTAAATTAGTTGTCTCATTAAAAACCAACAAGAACAAAATGCACTTATTAAAACCAAACCAAATGGATATTTTTAATTATACTCCCCAAAGCAAAAATTTTCTCTCAGTCGGGAGTGTCGAAAATTCAGAAATAATTGTATCATAAAATTATAAGTGTTTTCATCGTTTGCTTCGTTCTGTCGTGTCAGTTTTCATCGTTTTCATCTTTTCGTCTGGTCATTTTTTTTCATCGTTCACTTCATTTTGTGGGGTCATTTTTCATCTCTTGATTCATTCGCAGTGTCAGTGTTTAGCGTTAGCTTGATTCATGGTGCCCGTCATTTTTCTTCGTATTTTTTTATTTGCTTAGTATATATATATATTTTCACACGTCGTTTTATTATATTGCTATCTGGATAGTAATAAAACTTTCAACTTATTGTAAATTCTAGCATCAATTCGTGAAACCATCGGCGAGAACGTAAGTC
>UYYG01000081.1:0-139848 GCA_900625125.1 Dracunculus medinensis | reverse complement strand
GAAATTTTTTAATTGGTGCATAATTTCCATTAAAAAAAAATTAATTTACCAGCTTTCCTTTAAAATTTTCCAATTTGAAAAAACTTTTGAAAGTCTTGAAAATTTAAAATATTTTAGGAGCTGAAGCGTTGAACATTACCTTCAAACAAAAACTATAATATTGAATATTATAATTTAACAATTTAATTTATTATAATTTAATCTCATTAAAACTATATTAAAAGTATATTTTAAATAAATTTAATATTTTAAAATTTTGAAAATTTTTGAAAATTTTGTTAATTTTGTGGTTTTATTGCATACAGGGAGAATGGTTCGCCAAGGATCTTAACAAAACATTGTTGCTCTTATTCCACGAGTAACCATGCTGGGATTCTAATCACGAGAGACTGCAAGAGTTGGCCTGTCTTCCAAAAACCCGAATAATGGTGGTCCATCATCTATAAATGATCATCGCCCTTCGAAAAGATAGTACACAAACATGAGCTGAAAAATTTAAAATAACATTCATTACAAAAAATTTAATTTTTCCAAAAAAAAATTTCGTCATTCGAATTTATGCATTTTGGAATGTCACTAAGGTGACATTCAAGCTTAAGGAAAAAAAAGTTGATTATCAATACAAATTTCTTTATAATTATTATATTTCTCACAGCTTGCGAATCCGTTCAAAAAAAATTATCACCATCACTACTGGTTATCATTACTGATTACTTTATTAAGGTGTGTGGTAACAACTCGTTGTAATAATTTAAGATAAGAAATAATATTTTGATATAAATTTTTCTTTTCTATAATACTTACATTTGTTTATTATTATCATTTATAGCCAAGAGATTAAGGCCAAGATTGATATTCCGTTGGGGACCATATTCTCTTAACTCATCTTCAAGCTCCTTACACCTCCTTAATATACCTTATCAAATCGAATTATTTCCGTTAATCCCTCTAAGCAAATCGTCTATATCGTCTATGCAAAATTCTCTTCAAATCTCCTTAAACTCTCTCTAATTTCTCTCTAAACACCGTAACATTTAGACTTTTCAAAAATTCTAACCTTTCTTATTTCTTTACCATTTCCAATTTTTTTCTTATGAAAACCCCATTATAATCCCCTTAACCAGATTACGGTAGCACCAAGTGTGGTCGCTGCGATGGTCTATGAAAATGCTGTCGTCTTGTGCGTTTTTTCTTATGCCATTAACATTAATAAAATATATAAATAAATAAATAAATGGTTTTGGTAATTTGAATTTTTTTGGATGAAATATTAAATATTTTAAGATTTTTTAAAAAATTCTTTTCGGTTTATTCGTGCAAATTCTTTTTTTTTGCTAATTTTTCTTTAATTACCAATTTTAATTTAATATTTTATAATTGAATTTTCATGATTTTTTCATTCCGATATTTAAATTTCGCAAATAAATCATTTAATCAACGGTCGTTTTTTTCCCTTTTTCATAGAAACTTTCCAAAGAATTTACTAAAGATTTATTTTTTTCAGAAATTTTATATTAAAAAAAAAGCTATTACAAATAATTAAATTATTAAAAATTTTTAGAAATTAATCGCTATAAATCAGTTTTATGAATTAATTCTCGTCTAATTCAATTGAATAGCATTAATATAACAATGAACGTATTGTGTATTAGTGCTTAAATTATCGTTGTATAATTCGTTCAACCGGTTATTGCATTATCCGCATATTAATACCTTTGAAAAGGCGGACATTCATTTCCGTTCAGAAAATATTCGTTGACCTCGTTAGTGTTAATTCTTATGTGAGGAAACAACTATTCCACTATCATTTATCCACTAAAATAATAATAAATAAAATTCCTAAACGAATTACATTTACATTTCTAAATTATTTCCATGAGAGTAACATAAATACTAAAAGTTTTTTTTTAATAGAAAAGTTATTCTACACGTTTTTTTTCTTAAAAAGAAAAGAAGATTTTTCTAAAATAAATTCAAAATTTACCAATAAATTTATAAAAGAAAAAAAAAATCCATAATAGAACAATAGTTATGAATATAGAATATATTAGTTACAACAATAAAAACACAATTATTAATTAATGAATTGTTTGAATTCTTGCATGAAAAAATTTTCAAAGGTGAGCATAAAATATTTTTGAAGGCCGAAAAGCGAATAAATAGCTTCTTTACCTTTTTATTTGTACTAATTCAAGGTGAAAAATTTTTATTATATTCACCTATAAACAAATATAATTAAACAAATACGATTCTCATGCATGCATGATTCGTCGATTCTTTTGCTCATATCAATTTTGTTCATTGAATCGTTTCATTTGAAAATTTTCAAAATTGAAGATTTTTTTTTTTTTTATTAATTTCACCAATCTTCAATATTAATTCTCACTCATAAATTTACAAAAATTGAATATATATGGCATTGGAATAAGGAGTTTTAGAGAAAATCTTACCTCAATCACAAATTCATTTAGCCAAAACAGCACTGAAGCGAGTTCTTAGAAGAAATAGATATACATTTATCAATCACGTATTGAATTCCATGCATAGTTGATTTTAAAGTGGAATTATGCTAGCTTTTAGATCTATCTCTAGTCTCTTCTTCTGTACTATATCTAAGTATTAATACCTTAAGCCAAATGTCAATGTGAAGGAGATTTAATGAAAAAGTGTCACAAAAAAAATAAAAAATTCACCTTATATCAATTTGTAGTTGCTCAATCACGTATTAAAAATTATCTTTTTAAATGTGGTCATATATGAAGATATCGTCGAGATTTTTTATTTTAAAATATTCACGGATGATGTTGATGGCCATTTATATCTCTCCGTTCGCAAGAAACACTCTAACAATTATCGTAAACTATTGATAATCAGTGGAGCGAGCCTAACGAAAAATATTGAATGCTAGCCATTTATTTTCCTATTTGCTGGATCCTCGTTTTCCATGGACAATTATTTCGTTCTATATATTTCTGCATATTTTAAAGTCATTAACGCTAAAAAATTTTGCATATAATTTTATTTAAATTTATTTATTTAATATTATTATTTTTATTTTCGAATAAAAATCATTGCTATTGCGATTTGGTGAATTTATTCCAAATTCCAAACTTTTAATATGTGCAAAATTCGATCTCGACAATTTCACTTTTAATCACTTTAATTTTGTTTTTTCTTTTTAAATCTTCTAAATTTTCAAATTCATAAAAAATTCAATACATTAAATTGAAAATGAAATTCTAAATTCGAATTAGATGAAAAGTAAAATTGTTGAAATCCCCCCGAAAAGCTAAATTTTTGCCTCAATTTGATAATCTCGTTATTGCTTAGAGTGTTTTAAGTAAGTAATTGCGCATATTGGTGGTATTCGCTTTTCGTATCCATTAACTTAATTTAACTCGCTTTGTGTTTTTAATTTTCTCCTCATTTTAAGAAACATACTTCATTAATCGATAAACATTTTTGAAACACAAATTTTCCGCTTTCCACTAAGATTATTTTCTGGATTGAATTTCTATTATTTTTTAAATAAATGATTTGCATTGGTTAAATGAATAACGATTAGTATTCGAAAATATATTTAGAAATAATTTTAAAATTGATTTCTGGATTGATATAATTGGTGCGAGAATCCGATTCCTTTTACCAAAGGATCATTTGTGAATATTGGCGCATAAAAGTCATCCTTTTATTGGCTGATTTAATTCCACCAAATAATCGAATCCATGGTATTTGCCCTGAATCATGGCAACATACAATTCGACCAACTTGAATGGACATATCAGTATATCAGCATTGAAAAGATATGCTTTTTTATCAGACACCATCCAGTTTTAACATTTTATATTTCCATTACACTTCGATTATCCTCTTAACTCCTATTGTGGTATCTCTTCTTTTGTCACCTCACATATGCTTTCAAATACTGAATTAAAAATGGAAGCGTGAAGTAATCTCGATTCGATTATTCTTAATATTGTTAAACCTTTATCACAGTTTCGCTGATAAAAATTATTTTGCTGATAACTTGATAAAATTACATTTATGAATCAATTTTACTTGTTTTCCATTAGAAAACATTTCATACAATGAAATCTTTTAAAGATATTTTGTATAACTTGCGAATTTGAAAATTGAAATTGTTTTATTACTTAAATAATTAAGTATTAATTAAAATAAAATGAAATTACAAATATGGTACTAATAAAAACACTCCTTAAAACCATTAACTAAATTTTTCTGCGATGAAAAATTCAATTTCAGTAAGCCAAAATTATGCAGAAAAATAAGATATGATTAATTGATAATTTTGCAGAATGGTTAGAGTGGTTTTTTGATTTAAATGAAATGCTAACTTGATAAAAAAGCCTCACGAATTGGCCATTTAATATAATGGCTTAAAGTAATTCCTAGAATCAATTGATTAAGGAATAAATTTGCAATTTTTCTAAATCTATAACAAAGAGAAGTTATTGTGAAATTATTGAATGAGTAGAGTGATAAAATTCGCCTGAGTGAACGAAGAAAAAGTTTAGGTGGTTAGGAATTTAGAAAATAGGAGAAACTTCGAAAAAGAACTGAAAAATCGAGTATAAACATAAAAAAATTCTTGTTCCTATATTCTTATTAACTTAAATATCACTACCCAAAAAATCATCCATAAAAAATTTTTTCTTGAACCATCAATTTTTAATCCTTAAGCAAAGCGCGAAAATATTTAGAAAGCTTTCCCATCGACTTTCGGTGATCCTCACGAATTCAACAAGAATCGGCATGAAGTTGGCTATTCGAGGCTATTGCCTATCGAAAACAATATTCATATCTAGCAGCATAACAATGATTTTCTCATAGCGAATATAATTTTATAATTATTAGTTTAAATTCTACTCATTTCTTTTTCCGCATCTATTTAAAAATTTTCCTCCGAAAAGCTTTTGCTTCATAAATTCTTTTCTAAATGATCACATAATTACATAATTTTTGCATGAGTGCTTAGAATATTCTTAAATCATTGCTCATCCAATTTTCTTTCTTTAAAAGCAGAGGTCCTTAGTTCCTTAATTTGAACGTAGAAAACAAGGCGTCCCTCGGGGCGAACGAGTGGAACTTAGTAGTTCCACTCCTCGAATTTTAAGCATGAAAAAAAGAGGTCAAAGACGCAAAAACAAATGAATGCAAGTAGGCTTTAAAGGGCTTTAAAAGGAAATCAGAATTAAAATAGAAAAGGTGAAAAAAAGAGACTCGCATAATTTATTTGGCATTCACATAAAATACATATATAAAATTATTTCTAAAATTTTTTCATTTATACGATAAATATAATTAAAATGGATTTATATTTACATTTATATTACTTGTTGATGGGCAAAGTGCTTGTGATGTATTATGATTTGTTAGTGCTATATTTGTACTACAAGAAATTGTTTCAGTTGACCGGGTTTGAGGAATTAAAATACTATGCGAAATATTTGAAATTGGAGCAATTGAATCATTCTCACGAATTGCTGCCGCTGCTGTTTGAGTTGCTGCTAATACTTCAATTCGCCTAGTTGGATTTGGTATATAAACATGATTGATGACTGGCGATTGACCCGAACACGATAATTCAGATGTTGTGCGTATCGGATTTGTCCACGATTCTACGATTAAGAATTTAAGCTAATAATGTTCTTGTAAATTTTTTCAACAAAATTTATTTTTTTTTCCAAGTACTTTTCTAAAAAATCGACAAATAATATAGACAAATAACATATGTAGGAGGGAGGAGACGGGGGGGGGGGGGGGGGGGGGGGGGGGGGGGGGGGGGGGGGAGAGAATGGCTCAGTGGATTATTGCTCAATTCGAAGCACCGACACTGTGGTTCCATTCCCCGCAGGAGTAGACCTACTCAAAAATTGGCGTTTTTGTCATTGTCATTTGTCATTTTTACTTCTATCGCCTTGTACTGCTTGACATATTTCTCTTGTTCGACAAATCAGTCGAGTGAATCTAATCAATAATGATGAGGGTTCTTTAAAAAAAGGAAAATGCAAACTGTATGATGTTTAAAAATTTTTTAGTAGATTTTTCTACTAAAGAAAAAAAATTTAATAATAAAAGAAACCGAAATATGCATGTGAATTCATTGTTGGCATCACTACGGTAGAACCTGTTTCTTCCCAACTTTTATCTGAAGAAATATTTACCGTATTTATTTATTCAAAAAGTGGCTTTAAGATAGAATAATTTCTATAGAAATCAATATAATAATTCACAAAAATATGAAAAATTGATAAAATCTATTGGAAATACGCTAAAGGAAGTTTGAAACAACTTTAAAACGATTTATTCATTGTCACATATAAAATTAAAAAATTCATTGATATATTTTTGATGATAATTGATAATATTTTAATATTTTTTATAAATTTTAAGAAAAAAATACAACAAATAAGATAATTTGAAAGTATCAAATTAGAATAATTATTATTATACACTCAAATCGCTGTTTTATTCAATTTCGTCTTAAATTAATTAACTAAAATATTTGGCTTCAAATCCCTCGTTTTGCGCAAATTTTTAGCTATATTCATAGTTTTGGTAGCATTTTTTCTATTGGCAAATTTGTAGGATAATTCTATTTTTGATCATATTTTTATCAAGTAATGGTCATTTAGCAGTTATAACATTGTTTCTTTAGAAACATTTGATTTTTTTGAGAAATTACTTAGTTGTCATTTGTTGTCATTTGTTTTTACAAAATTTATACGACAATTTATGGAAAATCTATTCTTTACTCTAAATTAGTTCATAGAAGTTTGACGAACGAGAAAGATAAATTACCATTACGGAGAAAGATTACGGAGAAATGAGAGGTTACCATTTTTTGATATGATTAGAGGGAAAAAATAAAAATAGAAATGGTACCAGCTGATGAAGTGATACGTGTACAGAATTCGGATTTCATTGATCTAACACCAGCCTGAAGCGTTATATGAGAACTTTCATTCATATGCTAAAAAAAATCATTACAAAAGGAACAAAGGAAATGAAAGTAGAATTGTTAAATTTAGCAAAAAAAACAGTTAATTTCTCGATGAGAAAAAAATCTTTTTTTGAAAATTATTTAAAATACAAAACCACAATATTTTTTTATGCCATTAAATAAATTAATTTGTATACATTATTATATCAGATAATGAATTTGCATGGAACGTGATTTGCGCTTTTTAATAAGTAAAATATTCTCTATAAAAATTTTTTTTGCATATGAAATATTTTTCATTGAAGAAATTCTCGAATTTTAAATAAATAAATAAATATTATAAATATTATCATAAATAAATATTTGCTCATATATGAAGCTCGATTGGTTCTCTATGAGAAAGCCAAATGTTTTTTATTCAAAATCTGATAAAATTATGGCAATTTTTATCAAAAATTTTTATCAGTCTATTTTAGAATTTAATTAAGGAAATGAATCAGATTTGTTTTATTCAAGCGAATTAAGCAAATATATTTTCAAATATATTTGAAATTGGTTCTTCGGATAAGATGTTCCTTGCATATTTTTGCTTACTTATTTCTCCTGGAATTTGGTTTAAAATGAACAATACCTTAGAGGATTGCTCAAATCCAAGTAATTCATTAATCGTATATGGGGTGCTTGGTGCGAAAAATGAGGTCGAATGTAATGAGCGCTCGGTAATCCGATTCATTGTCGATTTATTACGAACAATACGATTTATTGAGGAAACACTCGGCACGTTTTCCGTATCACAGATTCGTTCCTAAAAAAATTCACCACGAAATAAGTTATCAGTAAAAAATTCGTTTCAGTTCATTTCACTTATCATTTTTCAATTTTTTCAATTTTCAAATTTTCCAATTAATTAATTCTTTTAACAAAAACAAATGATGTAACCAAATGGAAAAAAATTTTCGATATTTTTTATACATTTATTAAAGTTTTTATTAAAGCTTTTATTAAAGTTAAATCAAATTTTTTTCAGAAATTTAAATTTTATTAAATTTTCATGAAAATAGTGATAATTCAGCAAATATTTTAAAAACGAACAAAATGGGATAAATTAAACAAATTTATCTGTAAAAGTTTTTGAGGCAGAACGGCTCCATGAATTATAACCATTTCGAGGCATTGCAGTTCAAATTCCATTGTCGGTAGCAATAAAAATGTATCTTTTAAAAATTTGTGTGATACTGGCAATTGTGGAAGTGCTGGACTTTAAATACTTTGGATCCTAATCCCAAATGGCCAGGCAAAGGATGAAATCGGATAACGATAGCTAAAAATATGTTTTTCCGGTTGACGAAACTTTTATAGAACCGTCGCGAAATCACATAAAGATGAAAATCCGCTTTCATATAGCAATTCGTTCGATCTTGCTATATGGCTTCGAAACGTGGCCAGTGAGAGTGGAGGATATTAAGAAGCTATCTACCCTTGATCACTCTTTTCTAAGGTACATTACGGCTCTATCGAGCGGATGAAATCGCACATGATCGCATCCTTGTACTACTTGCCTTAATAATGTTATCATAGAGCGTCGCGGTATGTCGTCCGTAGTTCACCACAGGAGTTGACGCATATTGCTAAACCCTATGATGGTTGGCGTCAAAAGCGAGGAGGATCAGTCAAAACCTGGACTGATGCAGTCAAGAAAGATTTTGAACGTGTAGGGGACCAGCGATATATGAACTTAAACAATGGAAAAACGAATGGCTTCTATTACTACTAGCGTTGGCGTTAGACCGAGCAGCTTGGAGGACATGTCATACTCTTGTAGCTAGTGGAACCAGCCTAACCAGTAGCGATGAGAGTTATTAGAAGAAGAAGAGAATCTAGTTGTACCTCAATCGCCAAGTGACTCGCTGGCAAAATTTTTCTAGTAA
This sequence comes from Dracunculus medinensis, assembly GCA_900625125.1. Taxonomy (NCBI): domain Eukaryota; kingdom Metazoa; phylum Nematoda; class Chromadorea; order Rhabditida; family Dracunculidae; genus Dracunculus; species Dracunculus medinensis. Next base: position 130,956 of record UYYG01000081.1, on the reverse strand, counting down.
GCTCTACGAAAATAGTGAATACAGTCAGAAAAAAAAAACAGAAAAAAAAAAATTTTTCGCTGGTTATTTTATAATTTTTGTGGTTTATTTTTGCTACAAGCGAAAAAAATATAAAATATCCATAGATAACGTAAAAAATATTTATTTTTAAATATAAATAAATATTTCTACTTTAAATAAATGTTAATAAATATTAAATATAAATAAATAATAAATGTTTTAATAAATAAATAAACATTTAAACGAATATAATGAATATAAATAAATATTAAGCAATAATTAGTAATAAAATATTTAATAAATATTAAAAAATAAATATCAAATAAATATTAATAAGTAATTATATTAATAGTAAAAATATGTTTGAAGGAAAAACTTAAATTTTTGAATTTTCAACAATAAATCCATATCAAACAATATTAAGCAACTTTAGACATTTGATCTCTTTCGACCTTGATCTATTCATTATATTATTCAAAGATTTATGAATACAAATATAAGAAAACAATATAATTCCTAATTTCCTGTATGAAATACGAAATTCGATTTGAATTCCGCTAAATTTATTAAATTATACCTTGTTAAAATAAATTTTGCCAAATTTTTGGAGCTTTGAAAAAAGTTAAAAGTAAATTAAAATTTTAACTAAATTTCTTATCATTTGCATCTTTTTTTTAAATTTATCATTTTTATTTTTAAATATTAATTATTTGCCAAAGTCCGAAATTGTTTGCTCTGAGAATGAAATGCAATTAAAAAGAGAATACAAAAAATTATCTTAAAATTAAAATTATTTTTTAATTATTTACTCTTCGATTAATTTTTTTCTGGAAGTGGACCCATCGCTTTGGATTAGACTCGCTCTACTAGTTTATAAGACAAAATTTTACTAAGTCACATGGTGATAAAAGAGATTAAGCGACAAGTTTATTCCTGCCGAGAGCAGAATCTCAACATCCAAAATGAATGCAACAATTCATTAAACCCATCCTATATTCCTGGTGATTATTATTATCTCTAATACGATAAAAGATTACTAGAATTAAGCAAATTTAATCATATTTCTCTCTCCTTAGGCCATTTTTGTTTCAAAAATCACTTGGAATGTTAAATTCGGCTTTTAAAATGTTCAAAAATAAATGACACATACACAACAGATGTTGTATTATGAATCTCCACTATTTAGTATCAAAGCCAAATGTTTTTGTCTAAATATTAATAGAAAAATAATAATATTTAGAAAATAATAATAAAAAATAATAATATTTACTAAATAATAAATAAAATCAATTATATTATTCAACAATAGCAAGTTAATGAATAATTTAATTCATATCGAGTGATGCTCACAACTCATCTGTTATCATTTATCACCTATTGAATTCCGGTGGGAAAAAAAAATCCGCCTAGCCAAACAAGCCAGTGTAGAATGAGCCCAATAGTAAGCTTTCTTTGAAGAAAAAATAATTACAAATCCAATATTAACACAGTTTATTTAGTTATTAATAGCATTATTTTTTAAAACCTTTTTATTCCTTCCTATAGATTTTTCTTCGCTTTCTCAACTATTTTCTCTTAGTTCCATCGTGATAAAATTTTCAACGAATTGTTAGCAAGATTTTTGTAAAATATCAAAATTTTCGAATACTTATTTTCTATATTACCCAATATTAGCAAAAGAGAAGATCCATGTTTAGAATATACCTCAAGTAATTTTTCTCGAATTTCCCAAGCAAACATCGTTGGATTAGCCCGCTTATATGCTGCAATTGTTTGTACAACTTTTGGAGTTGCTACCTTTGGCTTAGAACCGCCGATAACTCCTAAAAATACAATTATTTACACAAACGATTTTATCGAAAATGTTTAAACGATTGTGCAATGCTTTTTATCTTAGATAGATTTTATTAATAAGAAGACTATAAAATTAAGCATTCTTAGGAAAATTCTCTTAATTCTAATTCTTTTAAGCTAAGTAAATTAATCGGTACCCGGCCTAATCGATCCGGTTTCATAGTAGCGACCGAGTATTTTCGATACACATCCATGAGAAACTCGAAGTTGACGCGATATATCACATGGCCGAACGCCTTGATGAGCCAATTCAACTATTCGATTGCGAATATGATCAGGCAATGGACGACCATTAACGAAAACACCTCCAAGTTGATTGACCCCTGTATGACCTGAATATAATCTCTAAATAGAAACTATAAAATCAAGATCAAAAAAAGCTTGGTAAAAATTTAAAATATTGGTAGAAAATAAAGATGAGATTAAAATAATATTTAAAAAAGAAAATATTTTCTAGCGAATTTTTAAATTTGCTAAAATTATTCCTCAAAGATAGATAGAAAAATAGAACGAGAATTTCTCTATGAACGACAATTTTAATAATTTTATCACATTTTTCTGATAAGAAAAAAAGGATCTCAGTTTGTTTCTATTATTGAATAAATTAAAAATCAGATAGAATAAATGAAAAAATAAATATAAATAGTTATTTATCTTCTTAATCAGTAAGATTTGGCTAAAATCATTGATTTAACAATGATAATGGAAGATTGCTATTGCAATTTAATCTTATAAAGCCGTTGAAATGTAAAAAAAGCGCTGTATTTTTGAAAGAAATATAAATTAACATGCAAAATCAACCGACTTAATTTAGTTGTACATCAAATTTTTTCTGAATTTCATTTTTCATTTTTTCATTTTTTTAAAGCATTTTTTCAAAGTCACCATAAAGTGCCGATTTATACATATTTTGGTGCATTATGGTGCAAGTGGTTCCCTTTCGAAGTTAGCTGTTTTTTTTATGCTTTGAATATTAGCTCTATGATTCAGTGGGCTTTTGCAAAACGTGTTAAAATTTTTTGAAATCTGCTCTAATAACTGCTCATATAATTTACTCATTCTTTATAACTATAAAAGACCATCTAATGGACCATCTAATTTTTCCAATTATTCAGTTTTTCGGATATTTTTTTGTTAAAACGATTTTAAATGATCGAATTAATAAATGACATAAATAAATATCATGCAAGATTCTTGCAAGAAAAAGGATTTTCGGCAGAAATAATTATTGGCTTTGTGTTTTAAAAGGAAATGGTACCATATCTAAATGAAATGAAAAATTACCCAAACATTACTAAACAATACAAAAATCTATGATAAAACCTGATAAAAAGAAATTTTTAAGAGATAATATAAAAAAAATGAAATTAAATCTGATCACTTTTTGAGAAGATTATTGAAACAAAAAATATTTCAAAAACTTAGTTTCAACTTCTGATTGCCGTTATACTTGATTAATAAATCATTCTCTAGTACCATAAACAGCCGAGTTAAAAACTTACCAATGATTGGTATAAGCTTTTTTATTCAATCCTAAAATCATCAAAACCAAAATATTCCAGTATAAGAATTATTTTCAAGTCGTAGATGTTGAGACATTTACTACTCGAATGCATGTTTGCATTGATTGAAAATAAAGGCATAATTCTAATAATAGTAAAGAAATCCTACCGTCTTCAAATTTTCCAAGATATTTTCCTTATAAGAGCGCTCACCATTTTTGATTAGACTCGCTCAGCTGGCTTGTCGGAACAGACAAAAAATTATTTGACAGTAAAACTACAGATGAATCACTAGAAATATCTAGATTTTTTGAATTACAACACTCTTCTACCACAGGTAGAGCAGTAATAGAAGAACTCTAGGCGACATAGAAGAGATGCTCTCTCAAAAGAATATGAAAGAAGTACCATTCTACTTCCTAAAACTTTGTACGAGAATGCGAGAATGCTTATATCAATCATTAGTTTTACTTCAACAGTTCTTTTTCTACGATATTATATAAAACATAATGGCTATAATTAAGTTAATATTCGATGAAAGTAGCATTAGTATAACAATTTTGTAAAAGCTTTGATTTATTGGCAAAAACCAAACGATCGTTAAAATTATTTTGAGCCAAGGAAAGACAATTCAAATATTTGGTGGAAAGTAATATTTAATTGAAATATTTTTCAATAAAATTTAGCTCTATAAGCATAGAAAAAAAGCAATTTTTGAAAGAAATAGTGAAAATTTTTCAGTAATAGTAATAATAATAATTAAAATAATAATAATAAATGATCAATGAGAAGCTTTGTTGTTGCCTAAATTTATATGAATTTAAAAAATGTTTCAAAAAATTTAATTTAAAGACTGAAAGACTGAAAATCTCTCTTTGAAATAGTTTTTTTTTCACTGATTTTTTGATAAACAACAATCAATCAGTTTAATTAATATCACAGAGTCAATAAATTTTTAATCATACTTAGTTCATTATTTATGTTTGATCATTTGATATAATGACCAATGTTAGTACCATATGTAACGTAAGTACCATATGAATTACTTAGTACCATATGTTAATATATTGATATGCAAAATAAAATAACTGCAAAAAAAATTGACTTACTAGTGAATGATTGTGAATAAATATTATTATTAGTATTATTAGAGATAACAACGGGATTATAGGTATATCGTTGCCAGAGGGTGCAATCCATCGCCGATAAAATTCACCAAAAAATGCTTCGATGCACACCACTGTCCAATATTCTTACATCTTTATTGGTTTATTCCACGTCAATCCCCACCTTCATCGATTCATTCCCCGCCTCTATCGTATTTATTCCATTTACACGCATTGATTTTTTTTTCTTCGAGTTTCAATTTTCATTTATTTTTTAAATATGTCAGATTTAGGGACAAAGTTAATCCAAAAATTATTATAGGTGAGCGATTTTGTCTCCGACTAAAGTTTCATTTTTATTAAATTAGTGATATTTAATAAATAGTGAAATTACAATAAATAATATTAATAGTATGAATGATTGCCAATGAGCGTAAAAAAAAAAACAAAACAAATGGGAATTCCAGTTAGCGCTAATTGGTACTTTAGGAGGAAAAAAGATTTATTTCTTGTCTAAAAACATTTTTCGCTATATTGAAAATGGATTTTCTGTTAAAATTTATCTAATTGTAGCCCCAAGAAGGTGAAAAAAATATCTTTCAAAAATCCCGCTGATATTCGCGGCTCATCTCTATTTTTATCGTTGGCATTTGTCTGCTTCAGCTGCACACCAGCTGAATAATCTAAACCAGAAATGGTGAACATGGAACCCATGGAAAAGAAATTCTAAAAAATTCAAATTTAAGAAAACCAAAGAATCAAATTTAAAAAAACCAAAATTAAAGATAAAATTAAATTGAAAACGATATTTTTAAAGAATCTAAATGATATTAAAGTCACTTTGGCAGAAAAATTCACAATTACAATTATATATATTATACTAAATAAAAGTTATACTAAAAATATATACATATAAATATATATAAAAAAATTAAAATATAAACATATACAAATAAACAAATATACTTTTAATAATTTAAATCTTAAAAGTATATTTATTTATTTATATTTCAATATTTTATATATTTATATTTTAATTTTTTTATATATATTTATATGTATATATTTTAATTTTTAGCATAACTTTTATTTAGTATAATATAATATAATTGTAATTGTGAATTTAGCGAATTCTTTTGGTACAAAAAACCAATTTTTGATGAAAAAATTTCATTCAATTCAAATTTTTATTTTATTTTTATTAATTTCCCATTTATTAAAAAATTTTTAATACTTTGAAAATTCGAAGATATGAAAAATTGAAAATTCCAATTTGTTTCTTTCCAATTCACATAATCTGATCAAATTTTTAACCACTAATTGAAAATTGAATTTATTTTTATAATTTATTGCAACAAAATTTTTAAAATTCCCAATGATAATCGTAAAAGCTTTAGAAATTGTAAAACTGTTCAATTATTTTATTGGGAAAATAACCGCATTTTATTTAAAATATCTTTTAAAAAAGTAGAAATTTACATTCGTTCGGTTTTATTATTTTGGAATTTCCTTCACTAATTCAATGATATTTTTCGAAAATTTCGATTATTATAAGATCATCTCTTTTTTTCCTTTAAAAGGGATCAGTTATGTTAAATTAAGATAATCAGATAAATATAACCAGCATGAAGGAGAAATCAGAAAAATTTGTAGGAGAATAGCTGTTATTCTAAGAAACTAATGGTACTATATGGCAGAAAAGACAATCGAAATAAGGTCGAAGGTCAGATAATTTTTCTGCTAGTGAAAAAAAGATTATTGAAAAGAAAAAAAAATTTAGCGAAAAAATGGTGAGATTTGAAGGTCAAAACTTTTGGGAAAAAAACGAAGAAAAAGGGTATAACGATTAAATGTTATCTCGTTCTTCATTATAGTTATTCTATAAAGAATTATAAATTAACCGTATATGTCTGTATTTTTCGTTCCTAAGTGGTCCTCTGGACAACTGTTGAACAAGCTCAACAGTTAATGGAAAAGATGTAGTGCCCAATATTTTTGGCTAGGTTATAACTATTAGCAAATTCTTACCATGAAATCGTTTAGGCTAAATCAAATCCAGTTAATCAGCACCAAATGAATGGTAAATTTATTTCCGTTAGAATTAGAGTTTGATCCTTGATCGTCCAGATCTATGCAATAATTCTTCGCTTATCCTAACCTCTTCTCGAAAAGCGAAGCGTATCGTCAGGAAGAGAGATTATGAATAAAATTCGCTTCCAATCATATTACTTCACTATTATAGAGAGATAGGATGGCTTAGTGGGTTGTTGCTCAATTCAGAGCGCCGATACTAAGGTTCTATTCCCGACAGGGGTAAATCTATCCAAAATTCGGGTGATACTGGCGAATCACCTGTATTTCTATCGCCAAAAGACTCTTTGGCATATTTGTCGAATGTGACAAGACAGCGGATCGAGTTTAACCTCTGCAAAAAAAACACTATTATACCACAAAAATAATTTTGTTTCTTTGGATTTGCACGAATATTTTAAGTATTTATTAAATGTTATCGGTGAAAACTGTTGTCAATTTGTGTTGATATTTCCTTTAGAATCCCTACTGATGATTCTCATATTTTTTATTTACTTTTTTTAAATCAAATTTGTAATGTGCCGCGTCTCATTTCCGCTTACAAACAAAATTTTTTTATTGGATGACCTTCGAACCTTAATTTCTTATTATTAAACATATTTCATCGATTATTCCTTTTTGTCAACGTAAAATCAATTCTAAATAAAAAAGTGCAGATAGAATTATTTAGAAAATTCTGCGAATAGAACATTCATAGAAAGTGCGGTGCAGTTGCAACACATGTGCAACACATGCAATAGATTTTCTGAAAGATATTATTTTCAACAATGAAACTAGAAATATAATAGAAAATGAAATTAAAATATTTGTCTGGCAAATTTTTCGAGCAAATAAAAATATCTTAAGAACTATGCACTATCAATACGAACTGTTTTCACTATTGATAAACTAACTAATTAACCGTTTAAACGATTTTTAATAAACGGGTTTTTTTTACGGGGCTTTATTGCAAGTTTCTTCTTAGTTTCGTCACCAATAGCAGCAGAATTATCACTAAAAAATCCATTGAAGATGCATCTACGCTTCTGTACTAGAGTGATGGAACTAAAATTATTGTCCAATTAAACCGATTAATGTCCAATTGAACGAGTCAAATCAGAAATGATGAATGTTAACCATTTTTCTATTTATTTACATTTTTTTTGTATTATAAATTGTATTAGAAAAAAAAGAGCAGAAAAATGATAAAATTTTATATTTATTAAATATTTTTATATATAATTTGTATTTTTATGCATAAATAATTTTAAATGAATTTAATGAATTTTCAGTGAAGAACTTCTTTATTTAAGCTTTTCCACTTTTTATTTTCGAATTCCTTTCTTTATCACCTAAATTTGCTCATAAATTTATAGCAATAGCTGAGTGATAAGAGGGCTGCTAACGAGAATCGAGATTGATTCGGATTTGAAAGCGACAGATAGATAATGAATGGAAATCGAAAAGAGATAGAATGGCTCAGTGGGTTGTTCATAGCACTATTGTTGGGCTTCTAAATCCAACACGAGTAGTAAATCTGTTCGTTAAATTACTTCTATCGCCGAGTGATAAAAAATGATTCCTTGGCAAAAATTGTAATTGTACGAGCTAACGAAACGAGCCTAACAAGCAGTAGAAAAATAGAGATATTTATTGCAAAAAATTATTTATTTATTTGTGCTTTTTTTGCAATAAGTATATTATGTAAAACTTTTTAATTTAGATTTTTCCTTCAATTGTATCGTTAAATTTCAATTTAAGAGGATTTATTTAATTTTTTTTTTCGTAAAAAAAAATTAATTTAAAAATTTCGTAAACTAATTATTTTATATTTTTGATGATTCGCTTAATGAATATTTTAAAATGAAAATCCAAAATTTAAGCTAAAAAGAAAAAAAAAACCGAATTTTTGATTGAAAATATTTAATTTTCGGCAAAACTTTATTAGAAAGAAAATTGAAAAGAATAAATAATTAGACGAAATAAATGCTATGTGAATAAATGATATGATGGATAGATGGCTTCGTTGATCGAAATCGTTGGTATATTGACATAAATTGATGAATGATGAAAAGTTTGATGGTGATTGCAACTTATTTATTCACACCGTAATCCAAACAACCAACCAACCAACCAGTCTTCCTCTCTTCTTTGTCAACTTGGCATTTGTCGTATTATATATATTTTAGAGATTTGATCGAATTATCAGTGATTTTTTTTTTTTTGATATTCAATATGTAATTCAATTTTCGAGATTGAAAATTCATTTTAAAATATTTTGAACAATTGACATTTGAGTGTTAAAAAAAAATGATTATTTCAGTGATTATTTTTGCTATATTATCAGTGATTATTATTTATGGAGAAAAAAAATTTAGTTACTTATATTTTTTAAGATTAAGCAATATTTTTTTGTATTAACCCCAAAAGAGAGTTTTATCTGCAAAAATTTCAGTGTTCAAAAAAGATTTCAGTGAAAATATTTGTGAAAATCTCAAGGAAATGATCAATTGAATATTACATTTTCAATAGTCTATTTTTTTGATGTGAATCAAATAAATCAGTGCTAATTGCTGTTTTTAGGTTTAGAGGAATAGGTTCTGGTTCAATTGCACCAAATTCACTCATTTTCAATTCGTGAATGATAAATTGTGATTTTTTTTCTTCATCTAACAATTCGCACCACTTGTAATTAGATTTAGCTTATCAGATTAAAGAAATTTTATCAAAGAGTCATATAGGGATAGAAGTGCAGGTAAATAACTAAAAAAATCCAAATTTATGAAATCCAAATTTTCTCTTGCTGAGAATAATTATAATTATTAAGGCATAATTTCTTTAAAATAGAAATTCTATTATCTTTCTTCTTTTAATAACTCTCGCCATTACTGATTGAACTGGATCCGCTAGCTATAGGATAAGACATCTCCAAAATATTCGGTTTAATATGCCATCGCTGGCAGATAATAGAAGCCATTCCTTTTTCCATTGTCTAAGTCCAAAATCACATGGGTTTAGCAAGTAACGAAATATGTATTAACTCCTGTGGTGGGCAACGAATAATGAAGACGGCGTTCTATTATGGTACTGTAAACGCAAGTGGTACTTGAACAAAGATGGATGCAAAATCATTTCCTTTGATTTTTATAAGAGAAATTATTAAAATAATGGAAATACAGCAGATAAAAAATGATTTTGGCCATTACCATATAAAAAAAAGTTTATAGAAATCAATCATTGCAGCAATCAATTAACCTCAAAAAATCATGAATATCATTGAAAATTATTATAATGAATTATTAGTTTGAGGGATATAAAACGGATAAAGGCAATGAATTAGGGCATAATAAGGCAATGTAGTGGATGACAAAGTTGTACTGGTCAAGCTATCATCATTATTATTTCTCTCTAACATCACTCGGACGATTCATTCCAACTGAACAATTCGAAATTTGAAAATAGTTCAATCATTAATGATGATGATGATGATCAAAGGGGTAATTATCGAAAGTTAACCCAAATCGAAGTCGATCTAAAACTCATATAACGGATTTGCTATATCACCAATATCGCAATTTGTCCATATAATATCGGATTTTATCCTCTATTCGATAGCCATTATAAGAGTAGCGTTGACCTTCTTTTATATAACAATCATCAATTTTTATAGAATAAAAATTTATTAAAACATTATTATTATAAAAGTAATAAATTTAAAAGAAACGGCAAAAGTGGGGACCAATTGTATTATGTATAATATAAAAATAAAAATTTGGCTATCATTTAATTATATTAGCAAAATTCTCGAGCTCGAGCTACTAACTAAATTAGTCGCTAATTCTCGAATTGACTATTTATGGTGTGCAACATATTTATTATTGTACCGATTTTGATCACTCCGATTGATTGAATTAAAATATTAAATATTAAAAAATATATGTAAAAAAAATTAAATATAAAATATCAAAAAAATTTGGCCAAAAAAGATTTTTCTTCGAGGATGGAATGGCTCAATAGGTCGTTGCTTTCTATTCCGTGCAAGAGTAAAACCTATCCGAAAATCCAGGTGATGCTGGCCACTCACTCACTTCTTGTACTTCTATCGCCAAGAGACTTCCTACCGAATAGGTCACCCAGATTGATTGGGCTAAAAAAGAATTCGGCCGAAAAAATTAGAGGCATCCAATCGTTATAGCCAACCTATATTAATACATTTAGCCTAAGCCTTAAGTTTTGTTCGAAAAAAAACAATCATCAGAGTGATCTTATCACAGAATAATGCCAATCTGCTCAGTTTCACTCAAAATTTTTCGCAAAATTCATCGAAATAAAACTTTCATTTGGCGACAATATTTATTTATTCATTATTTTGTAAAAAATTCAATTTTCTTTTTCCAATTTTCGAATTTCCCTTCGATAAAACTTCGGAAAATTGTTTTGGAATTGTCTTTATGATTTTTTTCATATTTATTCATTATGAATTAGATAAATGATTGAGAAACGAGAATAATTTCTATAAATATTTTATAAATATTCGTATATAAATATTTTATTTTTTATCAAAACTTTTATCAAAATTTATTACCAATAATGATCAGCAAAGATCGAAAAAAAAGTGATTTACGTTTGAAATTTTATATCCGAGAAAATTTAAGAATGCAACGGCATTTCATCTTTTAATTCGTTCTAAATATTGTTGCGACAATGAAGAATTTTCCAAAAAAAACAAAATATAAAATATTTCACGATATATTTTAGTGAATATTCAATAAAAAAATTTTTTCCGCGTAAGCTTTTTTAAAAAAATTAATGATTTTAAAAAATTAAAATTAGTAAAAATTGAAAAAATATAAATGTAGAAAATAAATTTTTGAAAATTAATTTCAAGAATTTGCAAATAAAATAAAGTAAAAAATTGACTTAGTACCGTCAAAGTATAACTGAAAAAAAAAAATTTTATTTTTATTAGTTAATTTAAATAAAACAATACAAAACAATGGAACAAAATAAATTGAAATTAAATATGCCTTAGTGGTGGTGCAACCAAAATTATCGCATCGCCACGAACAAATAACATTGGTATTTGTCGTTTCGTTTGTTTATGCATTTCTTCGAAATTTTCCTCGTCCAACTCGATTGTTGTTACGGTTTCTTCTACTTGTGAAAGAATCATATTTAAATGTTGATCAAACGCATGGAGTTTTCCCCGTACCTAAGAATAAGAAATGAAAGGTAGGATACCAACTCCAACAGAATTTGATAAAATTATCAAATGTTGAAAAAATTTGATAAGTATTGCCAAGAATAAAAAGAAAAATTTTTCTACTTTTTCAATCTTATTTTTTATTTTCCATACCTATTTTTCTATTTTCAATTTTATTGTTTCCAGAAAAAATGACCTAAAACTGAATGGAACGGTTATTTCTCAACATACTAATTGAATGAAACAATATTCACTATTGATAAATGATCTGAATTAGAGAGATTAAATGAGTTAAAAATAGTTAGTCTTATGAGAATTAGAAATGATATATAAACCGGATAAATAAAAAAATTTACTTCTCGGTCATTGCGCATTTTGACATAAATTCGTTCATCAAGACTAAGTCGAATTAAATCCAGCGGTTCTTCAACACTGCTGCTGATATTCTACAAATAAAAATGGCTCATAAATAAAAATCTCACTAATCAACAGTTTAAAATCATGAAATAACCAGAAAATGAACAGGTACTTTTATTCAAATTCAAAATGGAAGTAAGAACCAAAGAATCCAAATCACCTGTGGAATCGCTGTTTGCTCACTGGCCATTCAAGAAATCCGGATAGAAGATAAGAAACTATACCCTGAAAATTTTAAGACAACACTGGCCAAATTGAAGTTTTAATATAAATGACATACTAACGACTGCAATTGTGTACAATGGTTCAAATTAATACATTGAAATGCATATGTTCGTTTTCTGCCACCAATAAAAAATAAGGCTGGTGGTGACAACCTCTCCCTAAAATTCTATATTTCCTTTCTATAGAAGTGATTCCTTAACAAAGAAACCTGGTCATACTACCAGCCAATCAATCTACCCACATAGTTTGAGGATGAGGATAGACGGGTAACTTATACCGACGCTAGTGCTAAATGCGATCCACCTCCATCCTTCTATCGCTAGGCCTAAAATTATACAAATATACAAATATTAATTATACTAAATCCATATTAAAAATTTTCTATTTTCTATACATAAATAAAAAATGAAATTTTTTCTATAGAAAATAAAAATTTGATATTTTTTTGCAAAATGATAAACTTGGTGCTTGACAAAATTTGGACGTTTTATTTACCTCAAACTATTTCTCGAACAACTGATTGGAATATATTTAATCCGAAATAGAAAGAGTTTAAACGAAAAGGAAAACAAAGGTTTTTTTTTAGCGACTTGATATGACTTCAGTAAAAATAAATAAGCATATTAGTGACAATATCAAAAATCAAAAAGAATGATAATAATGAGAAATCTTTTTAAAAAAAAAATCTAACAAAAGTAAATGAAAATTGTACAGTGAAGCGCAATTTTGAAATGATTAATCATGAAAAATACTAAAAAATATAATTTATAAAAAAGAAATACCAATAAACATTTAGTAAGCTTGAAAGAATAGGCTTAAATAAATACAATATTGAAAATTGAAAAATTTTTATCACCAAAAATATCAATCGATCATCGCCTTTTTTTTTTAGCAATTGCTAAGACAGATTCTTTCTGCGGCCAAATAATAATGAAGAGCATCGTTGCAGTAAAAACCAATCGGTCCATACTCACATTCAGAACATGCCAAATATTTAACACCACCATCAGGATTCGTTACACCAATATTGTCAAATTCAAATAATGATTCAACTATATACCTATAAGTAAATATTCAAGATTATAAATTTGAACACTGCAGATTTACTAAATATATAAATGATCACTGTGAAGCGACATTGCTCTGTATTAAAAATTTTCAGTTTCTTACATTAATTCCACTAATTATTGAAGTAAGAAGTAACTATTCATCAAAGAATCACCTGGGAAAAAAGAAAACGGTAAATCTTCAATGCCACCACTCAAATTAATTCATCTAGTTGAAATCCCTTCAACAGAAATTATATAAGATTCAATCAATTTACCAAAATTTATAATTTTCTCCTCTTAAAGCAAAAAAACTGGTCAATCAATCTAAGCATTAAAAACAAACCAATGCATAATCATTTCCTTCTCGATATCAACCGAATTTTTCATTTCACATTTCGGTAAATCAAAAGGTTTATCGTTTGTAAATTTCGTGGAATTCGAATCAATTATCACACATTTGCATCTAACACATACGAGTTTCGTTCTTTTTTCCTTCACTTGATCACTCTTAAAATTTAAAAAGCTTACTGAAATCAATTTTTATTTCGAAGGAGAATTTTAAAAAAATACTGGATTTGGATCCATAATTTAAGCAGAATATGTAGCTAATCGAGTATTTCCTGCATTTTAATACTCATTTTTTGAAAATCATGGCGTAGCTCAGGCAATAATCTACTCATAAAAATTTCAATCATAAATTCCAATGTAGTACCAATTTTATTGAACAAATAAAAGAAAAAAAATCAATACCTGATTAGTTTCGACTGACTGGACATCCATCTTTTTTAAATGAAGTAATTAGAGAGTCTTTTAATTGTAACTGAGATTTTAACGAAGCTATTTTAGCACTTTGATAATTTTCGTCCCTTAAAACAATCATTTAAAGTACATTCAAAAGGAAAAGACATATATGGACAGAGAGAGATTTCTAGAAAATCATAACGCATAAATGAAATTTGCTATCAAATAATGAACAATAACTGACCTTGATATATCAACAATACTTTCGATTGAATCTTTTAGCTGTTCTAAAGACGCTTCAAGATGCCTTAATTTAACAGCAGTATCTGAATTGTTGCCTTTTTCTACGCTAAAATTAATTTTCAATTATTCTAATCTGTAACACATAAAACATACATAAAACACCTTGAAACTCTTTAATAAATTTCACAAATTTCTAAGATGAAAAAGCATAGAAACAAAAAAAGAGCTGATAAAAAATCATATTTTAAAATTTATAGAATTTATAAATTTATGGAAAAAAAAGAAAAATTATAATTAAAAAAGAAATAACAATTTAAAAAAATTTCAACAATTATAAAAAAAGAATTAGAAAAATAACTAAATAACTAACGAAGAAATAAAATTGAAAAGACTCGTATAAACGTTATTTGAACTTCTTGTTGCCTGCGTTACATCCGAGTTCATAACCAGGTTGAAATCCCAATACTTGAAATTAAAAACTATTAAAAATTAAAAAACGATTATTAAAATTTTCAAATAAATAATAACATTTCCAAGAAAAAAATTGTTGAAAAACAGAATTGGTGATCCACTTCAAAAAATTACCAAAATTTTATAAACTTTATATTTTAAAATTCATTTATTCAAGCTACCAAATTCAAAAATTTAGAAATAATAAAAATGACTACTTATATATATTAAATATAAAATATCGCACAAAAAAAATCGAAACAAAATTTCACTAGTTCACTTCATTTACAATCTCTATTTTTTAAAAAAATCTAGAAAATTTTTTTAGCAATGTAATTCATATAGCACCAAACATTAAAATGAAGCTAATATTATTGAATGAGATAAAACTATATAGATCGCATGCACATTTAAAATAATACTGAAATAAATAAACAAAGCAATATCTCGGATTTCATGAATTTTTTGTGGAAAAAAAAAGCAACAACCACTAACGAGAAATAAAACCGTTTTCCACGCTTTTTTGAATTATTCTCCATTTACAAAGCAGAATATATAAATACAGCACTAAATAATTAATTATAATTGACATATGAAATTTTAAAAAACATATATATATAAAACACATGAAAAACAATAAAAAATTTCATATATCTACGGTATCTTATGAAAAAAATTATTAACACAGAACTTCAGCAAAAAATTTTTCGTAATAAAGATGATAATAAATTGTAAGAATTGTAAATAAAATTAATATTTATGGCACGCTATTATTAATGACAAATGAATCAAAAATTAATGGCAGATTATGTCATCGAATTCTGTCGTGAAGATTAAATTTGCATAAGATCAAAACTTGATTATCAATATATTTCCATATCACAAAATTGTTGATTCTTAATCGTTGACCAGATCGAGATAACAGATTTAATATTTAAAATTTTCATTCTTAATGGCATTCTCAAAGTTAAATACATATATATATATATATATAAACCAAAAATAAAAAGCTTCAAAACTTTCTAAAGCATGGATTTTTAACTACTTTTATGCCAGCATCCTCTAGCAGTCTGAAGAAATGGAAGAAAAATAGCTTATCCAAAGGCCTCTAAATACATAAAATAAATATATGAAGGAGCATTTAAAAAGCAATATAGCAGTTTTGCGCGAATTAAGTTAAAAATCCCGCTCTAAAATAAAATTCGACGCCTATGATTGAAAAATAAAAAAAAATCGAGTAAATTAAAAATTACAACATGATGACCACCTAGAAGAAATATTTGTAGTTCCTTGCGATGCAAGTTTAAAGCCATCTTGTTGTGTGTCAAGTTGTGCACCGGCCTCATAATGCCTTTTTAATTGATAAGCTAATTCAAGAAAAGCATTGTCCACATTATGATTGTTCTTTGCAGAGGTCTCAATGAAACCACACATCCCTTGCAGATGTGCCAAATCTTCACCTTCTTCACTTTCAACGGCTCGATCTGCTTCTAAATCTGTCTTTGTTGCTGAAAAGCAAAATAAAATAGTTAAAATAGTTAAATAAAATAAAAAAATAAATAACATAAGACTAAAACAACTGAATAGAATAAGCACCTATTAAGACTTTAAAAACATTAGGCACTGCAAATTTAGAAACATCATCAATCCATCGCTGAAGCGACTCGAATGACTGGCGGCAAGTCATGTCATAGCAAAGAATTATACCGTTGGCAGACCTGAAAAAACAATTTACAAAAACAGTTTAAAAGAATTTTGTGAAAAGAATTTTGAAAACAAAGGATCACGAAGGATCAAGAAGGTAAACAAACCGATAAAGAGATAACAATTTAACTTTCGGTATTTTACCTTAAAAGCC
Source organism: Dracunculus medinensis (assembly GCA_900625125.1). NCBI lineage: Eukaryota > Metazoa > Nematoda > Chromadorea > Rhabditida > Dracunculidae > Dracunculus > Dracunculus medinensis. The sequence goes on along the minus strand of UYYG01000081.1, from coordinate 114,238 downwards.
TTCCTAATATATAAACAATTCAATGAAGCCATCTTTTGTTTTCATTTTCATTTAAAATGCAATATATTATGAATGAAAGCTCAATTAAGTACCTATAATAACTTTGTGTAATAGTTCGAAAACGTTCTTGGCCACCTGTGTCCCAAATTTGTAATTTGACACGCTTTCCTTCAATAATCAAAGTTTTCATCGTAAAATCCACTCCGATAGTAGTTCCTTGCCTTTCAAAGAATGTACCATTTTTGAATCTAAATTAACAAATTGCAAATTTCTATAAATAAATATTATATTAACTGACAACTAATATTATTCCCGAATGTGCACAAAAAATTAATCTATAAATTATAAACGATGATGTTCCTTTTATCACTATTATATTATATTTTATTTAATACTTATATTACTACATTTCTGCGTTATATCTTCAACTGAAGTAATTTCCGTATTGATTTCCGCACAATGCGTATCATACAGTAAAAAAATGGAGAAAAGATTATAAAAGAATTCGATAGGAAAATATCGAAAAATATTGGAAAATAAATACAGAAAAAAAAATTTTCACAAAAAATACCTTTGAACGACACAAGTTTTACCGACACCCATATCACCAATCAAAACAATTTTAAATAAAAAATCAAAAGAATCGTCAGCTTCCATTGTAACGAAAATACTGAAAATTAAGAAGAAAAACCTAAATTATCCAAATTTATTCATAAGAAATCGCCATAGATATTTATGCTTTAAAAAAGGAAAGAATTCAGTGAAAACCATTCGCGAAAACCTAGCGATCGTCCTCCTATAAGCGAAATAATTCCATTTTAATGAAATTTATTTATTCGCATATAAATTTTTCCTCATAATTCCATGCATGAGATATTATATCATATACTTGCAAATTTTAAATTTAAATTTAAATCAAATTAAATTTAACCCTTCAAAATATGAAAAATATTGAGAACTTGTTGAAATTTTATTAAAGTAAGGCGTTCTTATGTTCCCTATGATTTGAGGACATAGCTTGACCGCGCTTTGGATCATTTCGTATTTTTCAGTGCGCCATTATTCATTTTCTTGTGGATATTTAGTATATATTGTATAAGCAATTACAACTTATTGTTTTATTATTTTATTCTTTTAAGAGCCCTCACCATTACTGGTTAAACTCGCTTCACTGGCTTGTTGCATTAGGCAAATATGACAAGGAGTCCCTTGAAGAAAGAAGTGTAGGTGAGTATAGCCAGTATACGGATTTCTGGACAGATCTACTCATGGGGGGAATAGAACCTCAACATCGGCGCTGCGAAACAACTCACCCAGCCATTCTATCCCCCTCCCCCCCCCCCCCCCCCCCCCCCCTTTTTCCCCCCCCCCCCCCCCCCCCCCCTTATTATTATTATTAATATCATTATTTATTGTTGTTGTTATTATTATTATTATATTTACTATTATAAAATCAAAATAAACTTTATTTTGCTTAAATGCTTCCAGCAGAATTATTCTAAATTGCTAATGTTATGAATAAGAATATTATGTTAAATATTTCTTAAAATTACGTATTTTATCATTTTTTTTATTCTTTTATAACGAATATTAATAGAAAATAAAGAAAATTGGAAGGTAAATACGAAAAAAATAATTAAATTATATGTTTGATTCAAATCAAATCGCGATCGAACGATTAAAATTTCAAAAATCGCTAAAAAAAAATTATTGAAATACAACCGAAAATAAAACGATCGCGAATACCAAATGCATAATAAACTATCGTAAATCGCCGAAACTAATGGATTAGAGCGAATTTATTTTGCTATCAAATGATAAACTCCAAAAGTTTCACGGTGAATTTAATTAAAACCTTACTAAATAAAAAAATGAATCCCGAAAAAATGACCGCGCATTTTGGACACATAAGGGACTGAAACGCCGCGAATTTCATAAAATCGCGTATTCGCTCTAAAAAATGCAAAAAAAACTCTCACAACATTCCCAACAGAAAACCAAAAACACTCCGACCAGTCACTAACGGAAATCGAAACATATGATTTATGTTTTTTAATAATCGCTGTCAGCCATTTGAAATTAAAGAACAACCGCAATTTAGTGATAGATTCAGATAATCGTGTTAAGATCCTAAATCTTTAAAAATTGGGAAGTGACTGCCTAAATTTTCACTAGGCTTTGGCGTAATTGGTATCCTAATTTTTCACCTTATCATTGTACAACATTTTATTAGTTTAAGTAAAACCAGTCGATGACGAATTTATAAATAAATAATTGCGCTTTCAATAAAACCTCGGTGAAAAAAGACCTTAAAACCATAAATATGGTCGAATCGCGGTGCTTGCAAATGCCTGTCGTCAATGCACCAAAAATGATGCGAAATCATACAAAAAAAGAAAAAAAATCAATGAATATTATTTATTCTACCATATTTCTACCAATAAAGCCAATATTTATATTTATTCCAATATTTACTTTAAAAAAAAAAGTGAATAATTAATGACCATTTGCACAGATAGAAAAGAATATAGAAAAATAAACAAATACGAATAAATAAATACGAGGTAAAATGAAGTGAAGGCACAAACTTTACTGAAAGACATATAAAGCAAAAAGGAAATTATCACAGTGAAAAAAAAAAAAAAAAAAAAAAGAACGCATAATGCCCTGAAAATTTCCTAACAAATTTTCTAAAAAGCTAACAAATTCATCTAAGCACAAACTAAATAAAAACAAGAAAAAACATTATAAAAATTCATAGAATACCCGCTAAATGAAACATCTGATTGAAGCGAAATTCGTCCAAAGGAGGACGATCACGATCGATACGAAAATAATTACACGATGAATTTTGGGGAGCGGATGAAAAAATTTTTATCGGAGATTTTCGTAAACGCTCATTTATAGGAATTATATGACCTTCTGTAGTGAATAATATTCTCACTTCATTATGATTCACAACATTGTTAAAATCAAAAAGCTGAAATTTTGAAAAAAAAAATGCAAAGCTTAAAATAAATTTTAATTTGTAAATTTTTAAATTTTAAAATAAAAATAAATAAATTTTTTCTTTAAAAAAATAAGTTTTTGTCAAAAAATTAAAAAATAAAAATAATAGGAAAAAAGATTTCCCAAATCTTACTGAAAAATATTATTTTTGCTGCAAAAAACTTATAACTCACCAGAAAGAGGTATTTCACAGTTTCCGAAATAAAAAAAGATTCCATTCTATCTTCTAGCGTTTTATCAACCACATTATGAATTGTAGCATACCCGCATTTTACTTTAGTGAATGCATTCAACGAATAAAGAATATCAAGGCCGACATGCAGATAAAATGGATTCAGCGTAGCGCGATATAGCATATATGTTGACTCGGCTAACTCCGGCCTAAGCGGGTAAAAAAAAACGTCTGGCTTCCTGCAATTTTTCGTAAATGAATCGTAAAAAAATATTTATAAACTGATAAAATTTTTTTGTCAATTTTTGTCAATTCAATTTATCAATATGAAAATCATCCTTGTAAACTGTGTTTGAAAATAAAATAATAGATTTACGTCACACTTTTAGCAAATGGTAAACATAAAATCTAACTTATAAAACCAATTATATCGCTCCGGAAGAGCACCATATTTCACCCAAAGCGCATAAAACAAGGCATGGAGACATACAGCTTCCTCAACGTCTCCATTTAAAACTAATAATGCAGGAAAGCTAGCCTGAAAGAAGAAGAAATAATTCAAAGCCCTTCATGGAAATGATGCCAAAAGACTCTTATAACAATCAAAAATCCTACTTGCAAAGCATCAATCCATGTATTGATCATCGACCCATCTCTCATATCAATATTAACAAAAATTGGTGGTTCCCCTTTTCCATGAACACAATCTTCTCGTCCACGACGAAGATGTTTCATAATCGATTCTTGAGCTGCCTTCAAAATTTGGTTGAAATCGACTTATTTTAGACAGTCATCAAATAAATTATATTTTTATGCGAAATGATACGTAAAGCTATACTACTTTGAAATGATCAAGATCTGCTTGATTTCCAAATAAAATAAAGGACTTCAAGAGATATTCGTAATAAGAATCGAGACCTGCACCAAGTCCGTTAGTTACACCACTCCATTGTCCAGTTTGGATATTAACCACATTTCCTTAAATATATATTTGCCGAATTATTGTAATTATTTGAATTTATATAATAATAAAGTTTCAACTGATAAATATAATAGCAAAAAAAAATGCCCGAGTTTTTCAATATTAATTACTGAAACAGATGAAGAAAAAGTTGAAAGTTGAAGAAAAAAAAGTTGAAGAAAAAAACCACCAAGCAAACCAGTTTCATTATTCCGCAAAGACCACAATTTTCCAACAGCTCTCCTCGCCAAACTTTCGAATCTATCATCGTCCAATAAACGAGAAAGAATTCCAAATTCAACAAGCAATGAACCAGCACCAGCAGTACAAGTTTCATTTATTGTATCTTCGTTTACGCCAGTCAATAAATTTACTCGCGGAAATGGTAAACCTGATGATGTGCTACATGAAAACGAAATAGACGTAAATTATTATAGTGAAAAATCAACAAAAAATTAGATTATAAAAAAAATGATAAAACATTTAAACAAACCTAACCCGTTTTCGTTCCTTCGAATGCAAATAAAAGACGACCTGCCAAATCACGAGCTAATGTAAGTAATTCATTATTATACCCATGCAAATCGAAATCGCCTAGCATGTGGGTAGGATCAGTTAAAATCAAATGAGCGGAAAGCAAAGATCCGATCACTCTGAAAAAATGAGCAAATAACTGATATTTTAGTAGCCTAGAATAAAAGTAAAGCCGTTAAAGCTTTAAAACCTAATATGCTAGTAAGATTTTTATTGATATAGTTTTGAAGTTATTTTTTACATCATTTATACAATCTATTTCTAGTATTAAAGATAATAAAGAAATAAACAATTTACCTTATAGTAGCTTCGAAAACTTGAACTGTTACATTTCGCTCAAATGAAACATTTTCGATAACAAGCTTGACTGCTCTATGAAATTCACTCTTATTTCCAAATACAACGAGAGCATCAAGCGATTCCACCTGAAATTAAATTTTAAAAAAAGTGGTGAAAAAAAATTTAGAAAAATCATGGAGAAATTTTTAAGGAAAAAAAAATTTTTTCTAAAAAATTTTAACATATAACTAATAAATGAAATTATGAATCGTCAAAAATAATAAAAAAAAAAGAAATGAACCAGAGTCAAACAATAATCGCCCAAAACATCATTGATATTCAAATTCGATCTATAAATACAAAATATATAAAAATAAAAAAAAATTTAAAAATTCAAAAAAATAAAATAAAATAAAATTATCAAAATAAAAAATGAAACAAAAAAATGAAAAACTGCTAAAATTTATATCAATTGTCCTTGTTCATAATAAAAAAAATTTTTGCCTATAAAAGCAAAAAAGAGAATAATTTTTTTTTGTTTATTTTGCGATATAGATTTATTTATTCGTTATAAAATCCGGAAATTCTATAGATTCTATCCTTTTATTTTTAAATCCTAAATGGTCGATGATTTCGAAATATATTTTGAAAAAAGAAAAGAAAATGAGAATTTTACGGATTTTGATGATCATGTCCACGACCAGTACAATTTATTGGATCCAATTCATCCATAGGAAATGCAAATTGCATATAATTATCATAGGCAAAATAGAACATTTCACGAGCGATTCGCTTTGCATTTTCGATTTCTTTCTTGGTTAATGCACCATATGACGATGAAAAACGATCGTTGTATAGAAATGGATATGATGTTAACGAAGCATCGCATATAAATAATAATAGAATAAAATGAATTATCTGAAAATTTCTTTCATCTGAAAAACTCAATTACTAAATTTTTAAGCAAAAATTAAAAATTAAAAACTAACCATTCTCTTTTTCTTTCTTTTTTTTAAGATATCAAAATCATGAAATTATCAGATTATCACAATTTCCATATAAGCCAATTCAATCATCAAAACGCTAATCTGCTGCGAAGATCCTCGTTTTTTTTTCAATTTTTCAGCAACATTTTTATTTATTTTTCTACGAATAGTTCTGAAAATTTTTCTAAAATTATCAAAATAAAAAATGAAACAAAAAAATGAAAAACTGCTAAAATTAAGAAAGAATTAAAAATTATGAAATTATAAAAATGAATTTTTCACTACAATTTTTTTTAAAATTTTTTAAATTAATCTACTGCTTCTCTTAATATTTGATTTGGTTGGTTCCATTAGAGTGATGAAATCCTTTGATCTGAGAATCACTGAGGAGAGGCAAAGAACAAAATTGGATCTCAGTAGCGCCCATGTAACACATTTCTTGCCAACAAGAAAAAGGAATCAAACCTCAAATTAAATTAAGCGAAGTACCACTACCACCCAATCGAATTATGCTTATTTTTTGGATTTTGAATTATTTTTTGTTTTTTCAAAGAAAAATGCGAAAATTATAGAACATTATAGAATAAAAAAAATAAGAAAAAATAAAAACAACATATATTATTATTATTATTGAGGACAAATACGAGCCAAGTGGTTATTGCATGGATTGTCGTTTTCAAGAAAGCGACTCCAATAAAAATAACAAATCATTAACAAACTAAAAGCCTGTGGAGCGAGCCAAATCAGAAATGATAAGAGCTTAGCACTTAACAGTAAACCACTATTTACTGTTGCCACCGCTGGTTACATTGTTTAGATTCTTCGCCTCCCATTAGAACAAGTGGCATCAAATGCAGACCAAGCAGATCCAATTAAAAATAGAAACATGGTCAAGCAGATTTTAAATAAACTCATAGGTGTCCAGAGTGCAAACAATATTTGAGTTTAAAACAGCGACAAGTTTCGACTATTTTTAGGCATGGCATCAGACCGAAAGGCCAATATCCCCACCCTTTCCAGCCCCCCTCCCCCCTTCGTAGCCAGTATAGCCAATCTTTCCAGTAACAACGTTGTTAGAATGGGATGCTAATAAGCAGATGAACACATGTTCAAAGTGGCCGCGGCATCAAACATCAAACTGCTCAGTTATCGTAATAAAAATAAACTCTTTGATATTCCCAAGAAATGGTAAATTTTCGTCAAAAACTTTCTTTGCATCCTCAAATTCCATATTTTCCTTGGAAATATCTACGAGCGCCATTGTGCTCCTTTAACTCATTTATAATTCCTTTATAACTTCCGTTATAGTTGCCTAGGAATTTCCTTAAAAGCGTAATCACTCCTTTAAAATCCCCTTCCATAATCCCCGTAGCAATTACTTAGTCCACCAAGTAGATTTATACTTATCGCTTGCGATTGATATTGATATTGATAAAAATCGAATTGGCAATTTACAAACTGAACTGTATGCAGTATTATGAAACCCCTTTAAGGCGTTAAAATTCTTCGAAACCTCGCCGTTCCTCTTTGCAACTCCATGAATTAGCCCTAATGATATATTAACGACCTGCTAAACCTTCAAACCCCGGTGAGTGCCGTATGCCCACTGAATATGAAAGTAGTTTAAAATGATTCGAGAAGCCAAATAATATTAAGCAAATATTTTTTCAACTAGGTGAATTTATCACAATGGAAAAAGAGAAAAAATCACGAGAATGGATAAATAACAAAGCTTCATTGAAATTGCCCTTTTCTTCCTCCATCTCTCGTCCTCTTCCTCTCCCTCCTCCCCCTCCACCCTTCGCCCCGCTATTTCCTAATTCCTCTCCACTAATAAATATAAAAAACAAGGAAATCCGATTCATGCGGCAATTTTGGTCACCAGTTCGCATTAATAATTAGCGAGAAAAAAAAAATATCGCTAATGGAATTTTGAAACTTTGGAAAAAAAATATAGTTTTTTGAGAAATAAAAAATAAGGAATTGAGAAATAATGTGAAAAAAATTTCGAATTTTTCGAAATTTTACGATTTTTAAAGAAAATTCTCAACGATAAATTTTATTCTTTTTTATTTTCTTTTTTAAAATTCTTCTAACTTCTTTTTTTATAATTTTTATTAAATTTTTTTTTAATTTTATTAATTCATATATTTTAAATAAGGCAAAAAAAATTTGAAAAGTTTAAAAAATATTTAATATTTATTTATTTTATTTATTATATTAAATATTTTTATTATATTAAATAATATTTTATTTTATTTATTATATTAAATAATATTTTATTTATTATATTAAAATATATATTATAAATATTAAAATATAAACAAAATATATATTATATAATATATTAAATGTCAAAATATTTAATATTAAACCATTTAAAAACCGTTCCTGCAGAAAAGAATGAATCCGTCCAAAAACACTGAAATTCTACATAATTTTCTCTGAAAATATATCACCTTCAAAATAATTTTTTCATTTTACTATCTCTTATCATATCACTAAGAAATAGAAAGGCTTAGTGGGTTCTTACTCAATTCAGAGTGCCAAAACTGAGGTTCTATTCCTCGCCGGAATAAACCTATTGTTCAAAAATCTGGCTGATGCTGGCGAATTATCTATACTTCTATCGTCATAGCACTCTTTTGTCTAATGATACGACAAGCCAGAAGAGCGAATCTAACCAGTAGTGGTGAGTGCTCTTAAAAAAAATATCTATAAAAATATTTTTAAAAAAAAGTAAAAAAAATAAAAATAAGGTCATCCGTAAAATTATTTAGCATAAATTTTATCCGCAAATACATTGCTTTTTTTTTGTATTTTATATTTTTTTATATTTTTTGTTTTTTTGTTTTTTATTTGATTTTATTTTAGTTTTTTATTTTATATTCTCTTTGTTTTTTTCACTCTCTATTGTTGCATTATTCTATTGCAATTTTTTTGCATTTTTTTCGTATTTCTGGATTTTTTAAAAATATTTTCTAACAATAATATTTTATAATAATATTTCTGAATAAATAAAAATAAAAAAAATTATTGCGATCGAGTATCGAATTTTATATTGGTGGTTGAATAATCCTTTATTAGCCGAATTTTACCAAAATTTTTAAACATAATATGTTTGCTATATTGGAACACTTCCAAATATTGATATTCTTTATTTTGTGGTACTAGTTTGGGCATTTATTGGGGGATAAGGTGGAAGGAAAGGGGTTCAGAGGGGAATGGAAGCGCTTCTCACGAGTTTATAAGCGAAGGAGGTGAGCGAAGTTGAATTATTGCGAGTGATTGTGGTTTTTTGTGATGGAGTTACGCTGGAAGATTATTTATTCGCGGCAATCTAAAAATAATTTCTAAAGAAGGGGGTGTTTTAGGATAGCTGAATGTATTAGTGACTTAAATTGTCTTATTGAGAGATAAAGTCGAGGTCGTTCCATCGACGGTAGTGAAGCTATTTTCAAGAAACATCAGTGGATGGCGGTCTATCTTTATTCAAATTTTTAAAAATTAAATTCTTAATTTTTCATTTTATTATGTTTACTTCCGAGTTGTCCTTTTATTTTCCATTTTATTTTTATAAATTTGCATTTTTTTAAAATTTTTAAGATTTTTTTAAAAATTAAATTTTTTTGTATTTTCATAAAATGTTTCTTTTCTTTCATATTTCATTTTTTACCTTAATTTTTCATGCAAAATATTTTTTTTTTAAACTTTTCGATAATAATTTTATAAAAATAATTATTTTTTTCATAAATTTTTAAGCTTTGTTTTTTCTTAAACATTTTCTTCTTATTTTTTGGAAAAATTAAGAATTAAATGATTAGAGCGGTGATCAAATTTTTTATACATTTATATTGCATTTTTTATATGCATTTAAACCCTAAATGATTCTATAGAAATCTATTGAATACTGATGCATTATTTTCAAATTTTAAATTATTAAATTTTTCCACCTAAGAAATTTCAAAAAATGATTATAAATGGTTCTATAAACTGCATAAAATAATCATTATGATTTAATATTTGAAATTGGTCACTATACATGGGAAATCCCTATGGATCCGAAAGGTTCCATAGAGAGGGCCGGTTTGAGGGCCATAAAAATTAGAGTACTTTATTTTTAAGACAAGCACGCTGAGAAATCATGGAAAAATTATATATATTTACATATATGTATAAAATATATGCAACAATTTTCAATTATGAAATTCGGTATCATAGTTTAAATTGAGCAATCTGAAGTGATTATAAATATTTTATAGTTTTAAACGCAAATTGATTTTGTAAGATCAACGATTACAATCAACGATTTTAGATTACAACGATGTTTTTTAAATTTTTCCAGTTTTTATATCTCTTAATCTGTTATCCTATTTAGAAACCTATTATCATTGAACTTTGTTATATTGCATTTGAATTCGTTAGAATATTTTCATTTCAACTAATTGAGGTCGTTTTGCTAGATTATCTGAGCAGAATGAGCCTAATTTTGCCATGCAGCCATTTGACGACAGAAATACAAAGAAAAATAAATGAGTCGCTAGCATCAAGTGGATTTTTGAAAAACAGGTCGACTTCTACAGAATGGCATCCTAGCGTTTCGAGACAGTTCATTGCGCCATTTCTATTCTCTAGTTAATTATTCTTGCTTTCTAGAGTTTCTTGTCCAAATCCTTTTTCAGATCATTTTCATTCAAATTTGTTAACTGAAAAATGTTCATTATAAAGGTAAAGCGTAAAATTTTGCAAAAATGGTAAATGAAATTCAAAGCTACAAGCTAACTGGAAAAAAAGAGACGGATGAACCGAAAGGAAATAAGGATTTCTAGGAAGAAATTTGTATTAAAGAATCAATCTTCAGAGTCGCATTTTTATTAATATCTTTTCTTTGTTGCTCATTTTTTTTTATTTTTGCAAAATTTTTTCCTATTTAATTAATGCAGATTTGCAATTATGACAAGTAAACCGAAGCAGGTTAGCGAAAGTACTGAACATAGTGATGATGAACAACAGTCAGATAGTTTGTCAAATGATCTTGTAGTTACAAAATATGCAACAGCGGCTGACATTGTTAATTTTGCTTTGAAGGTTAACCTTTTTTTTGCACAAATAAAAATATAATATCTATTAATAAAAAAAATTTCCCTAATAATTTGAAAAAAAATTTTACTAATAAATTTTTTTTTCAGGAAATAATAAAAGAAGTGAAAAGTGGTGTAGAAGTTGGATTTTTATGTGATTTAGGGAATAAAATAATCGAAGATCGAGTATCAAAAATTTTTAAGAAAGAAAAAGAGTTACAGAAAGGTTTTTATTTGTTATTTATTTTTATTTGTATATTTTTTTATTTTACTTGTAAAAATTTGCAGTGGAATTAATTACTTTCGTAGATGATTTAATTATCGATAGAAAGCAGGTAGTATGAGTTAAATGATGGAATTTCAAATTCTTATTAGAATTAATGAAAGATTTCTTAAGATCCAATCCTTTCCTGGTTTTTTAAAGTATTTTTTAATGAACATAGTGATTCATCATTCTTCTCAGATTGCGAATTGTTTTATTCTCAGAATGCTTCTGCTTGTATATAATGTAGATTTATTCTCTCACCTCATATTTGTGGTTATCCTAAAGTCGATAAAATCTCTATCTGGAAATTTTTATTAATAGTGAATTTTTCGAATTTTTCAAAATTTAGAGGGTCTTCCTTTGGTCTTTCTTTTTCTTCATGTTCCAGAATATTTTTCTTAGAGCTGAACTCAATAAAACTAATACGCTTAGAAGTTTCGATAGCGAGTCACTTAGACATAGAAGTGCAAGTTTTTTGCGAACACCACCCAGATTTTTATTCTTGCGGTGGATTAAACTCGAACGAAACTCAAGGTGAACCCACACGTCTTGTAGAAATAGGGTAAGTAAGAACACTGATAAAAGTACTTAGTTTAGAAGTTCTTCACTCGTCTGATTTTTATTGTTCTTAGACCTAAAAATAATTCGATTAGCATCATTGAAATATAGAAGGCTTAATTACGAAAAAGCTAAAGTAGTTGTGGCTTATAAGATTAAATTTATGCTTCCATCTTTTAATGAATTTTAATTAGATTAGATGGTTTAAAATCTCAAATCTTACATTATAAGCTGGTCTTTTGCCATTTATTTCATTTCAATTGCACTGCTGTGCTGGTAACCTTTTCTTTTTTCTGATTCGAGTTAGTTATTTTAATTAAATATCTTAATATCTTTTATCTTTATGATGTTTTATTTTGAAGGTATTGCTATGCCGACATGTATATCTGTCGATAACTGTATTTGTCATTATTCTCCACTACGCAGTGATCCACCAGTTTGTTTAAAGGATGGCCAAATGGTTAAAATTGATCTTGGTGCTCATGTTGACGGCTTTGTTGCCAATGTTGCTCATACTGTTGTTGTCGGTGCGACCCATGTAATATTTTTTTGATAAAACCGTTAAAATGGCTGAAATATCATTTTCTTTACTTTATTATTTTATTATTTTTACTTTATTATTTTTCGTATATTTCCAGGATAATAAAGTAGTAGGAAATAAGGCAAATGTAATGCTAGCATCTTATCATGCAATGGAAGTAGTATTACGTATGTTACGTCCGGGACTTTATAAAAACTTCCAGATCACTGATATGATTGACAGAATTGCGGCTGTTTATTCAGTAAGTTAAAAAATATTTGTAAAAAATTTATAGTTTATGCAGTCTTCATAATCATTTTTAAAATCCTAAAATTTATAATATAATAATATAATATAACTGCAGGTTAAGCCAATTGAAAATGTATTATCACATCAGTTAGAAAAGAATAAAATTGATGGAGGGAAGGAAATTATACAGAATCCTGGTGAAAAGCAAAAGGAATTGCCTAAATGTACTTTTGAGAAACATGAGGCATATGCAATAGATATTATGATGAGCACTGGTGACGGTTAGTTGTTTACTATTTTTAATAAGTGGTTGCCATTTCCGCTATTATTAATGTTTTATTTTAAAATTATATTCTCAAATTATTCGTAAGTGCATTCAGGTAGAGCTCGACCACAAGATGCTCGCACAACTGTTTATAAAAAGGCTGAAGACATATATTCGCTGAAAATGAAAACTGCCAGGTTAATATGATAGATATTTTTTATACTTAAAAATATAACTGCAGATAAAAATATTTAAAAATTCGAGGGGACAGTGAAGTTGATTGGGTGTAGTGTGATTTGTTTGAAAGGAAAGTGGGTAGCTACCATTCATCTTTAATATTTTATCATTGGTGAGATCATTCAAAATATTTAATATTTATCTTTCATTTCATCTATAATAAGGCTTCAGGATATTTTACTCACAGGCAACAAATAAATACGGTAGTATGCCATTTACGTTACGTTCATTTGAAGATGAGAAACAAGCAAAACTAGGTGTTGTCGAATGTGAACGTCATGGGCTTTTGCGCCCTTACCAAGTAATAACTGTTCATTCCATAGTTTTATTTGGTTTTGCAATTCTTTTTTAATTGTTGTCATTTTCTTCATATAAAATCAATTTTTTTGGTTGCATTGCTAAATCCATAAGTATAAATTAAAGATTAATAATCTTTTGTTGGAAACAATTATGTAGCAGTGAAATTAGTTGAAGAATTTGAATTTTAGGTATTATATGAAAGAGATGGAGAATACGTTGCTCAGTTTAAATGCACAGCTTTGATAATGCCCAATGGTATTTTGAAAATCACAGGATTACCTCTTGATATGGATTTGATTGAAAGTGATGTAAAAATAATAGACCCTGAGGTATAAATTTTTGTTTTGTCTTCTTCGATATAATTTATCATAAATTATCATTTTTATACTTACTTACTTTGCAGTGATTTTTATATTATTTTTATATTTTAGATAAATGCATTACTTACCGCCTCTTTGAAGCCTAAAAAGAAAAAGAATGGTGGCGAAAAAAAAGCCGATGATAAGTCTGCCATATCGAATGAAGAGAATGAAACTAAAATTAATACAAATAAACAACTGAATACTCCAAATGCAGGCAAAGATAAAGGTGAAAAATCATCAATTGCTGACCATGCGAACAACAAAACAGCAAAAAAGAAGAATGAAAACGAAAAGAAAGAAGATATGAAGGAAGTTGTTAGGCGAGAAGAACGAGCTAAATAAAACTGCATCTTGTTGTTCATTGAATATTTTTAAAATGCCTTAAAATATCATCTTGTTGTTGGTGTTCGCAAAATATTGTTATTGCTCGATTTTTAGAATGGGATTTTCATATTTATTATCTCATATAGTGATTTCGAATAGTGCACATAAGCCTATGTTTATCACTTATTTAACAATGGGGCTTTAACAATGCGTTCACTCATATTTTGATAAGTTTTATTATTTCCTGTTAAGTCATTCAATTTTTCGTGAAAAACTCAGCAATATTAGTGAGTATCATTGATATCACTAATATTTATGGATGTTTTCCATATTTTTATTATGGTTGATTTGGCTTTCTGAAAACTAATGCTGCATCGATCATCCTGTGAGTTTAATTTTTTATTTCTATTGGAAAAGTATAATTGTACTTGCCTGAGTAAAAAGTTTACATATACAATAAGCGTGATCATTATGAAAGCCATGGAAGACGAGAGTAAGTCTCATGGCTAAAAGTAATATAGCATGGCTTCGATTCCTCATAAAAAAAAAAGAATAGTTAGAGTACTGCTGAAATAGTACACATCGCTTTCCCCCCTCCCCCCCCACCCCCAAATCGCATTAGGAGTTGACCATTCGCTTTGGTAAGCAACCAAAAACGTTTTTTTTGGAAAAATGAATTGGATCTATGAGAAAATATTATTTTTCGAAAATGAAAATAACTATCAATATGGAATGTAGGAAATTTTCGAAAAACACTAAGAAATAAAAATTGCATAAAAATTATTTAGCAATTTATTAATATTGCATTAATATTTGAATATATTAAAAGGGCGATTTTAGAAGTTTGTTTGGATTATTGGTGAAAAAAGTGAAACGAGAGGAAAGTGTGTTAATTTATTAGTTTATATTGGTGTTCATCGGTTTCTCGGTTGAATTTTAATGGTGCTGTTTTTTTGTTTTTTGTTTTTTGCATAAAATCGAATTTCATCTACGTTTGTTTGTTGTCGTAGTGCACGTTGTTGTCGTAGTTTTTTCACGGATTTTCACGGGATTAGTCGCGTTCTAATAATTTATCGCTACAATCGTTGAGATATTTGGTTTGACTTGGCTTTTACGGCATATAAATTTTTAGCGAAATCTTTAGCTATATTCAAATTGATTCAAAGGTTAAAGGGTATAGGAAAAGGTTGAACGATGAAAAAATACAGCAAAAAAAAAAAAAAAATTACGTTTTTTAAGTTTTAAGAAATAAGAAAAATCATTCGAAAACTACATTTAATGGCGATTCACCTGTGGTTCTATCACCAATTGATTTCTCTTCTAGGAATGGAACGAGCCAAAATCACAAATGGTGAGCGCTCTTAAAAAAAAAAAAAAAAAGAAAGCAGGTGTTGCTTGGAATCTTTTCTCTCTCATTGGCTTTATAGAGAGGGCGAATTCTCGAGGCTTCGCTTGAGCTCGTAAAATACAATTTTTATTTTTGAGATCTTTTGATGATAAAATTCAATTTAATGTTGGATGTTATCAAAAAATTTATAAGATGCAGTATTGATATTTGTTCTAACAAAATGATTTTAAACAGGTATAGCAGATCCAACGATCTAACGACGACCTAGAATAAAAGCTTATATTGGAGGACTCTAATTAATTTGAGTGAGGCACGGCACGGATCGGGGATCGCTTGAGAGTACCACATTACTATAAGAGTAGCCAGTGGGACCTATTAAACCACCAGTGGGACCTATTAAACCAAACCAAAAATTTTTCATGCCAAGTTTTCATTTTTATTTTCATAAAAATCATCGAATCGCAATTTTGATGGTAGGTAAACTCGAATAGCCTATAAATGATGGCCTAGAAAAGCCTATGATAGTCATATTATTCGATAAGAAATAGCAAATACGGACGCTTCATCAGTATTGATCTTCGTTAACAAACGCAGTAATAACAGCAAGAGCAGCAGCAACAGTAGTAGCAACAACAACGCATGCCCTAGCAAAATTAATTTCTATAGGCCTAACTATACTATCTATATTTCTTCAATATCTTATCCAATTTCTAATACCATTATCATTTCCTATTATCATTATCATTTCACTCTCAAATAATCTATCTGCTAAAACCTATCTGCTTAAAATTATTATTACTTAGATTTTATTTTTAATGAAAAATTTATTCGTATCAGTGGACAGATGTTTAATCTCTTATTGAAAGAACATGCAACTAATTGATAACAATAATTATAATAAGTGCAACTTTTATAATTATATATATAATTATTACTCATTGATCAATTGCGATTTCTTTCAATTTTTTTATCATTTACAATCACAATTATCACTAATATGATAATATAGTAAATGATGAATCGAATAGAATATACGGCTTTAAATGAAAAAAAAAATGACGATGACTGGAAATATAAGTATAAATCGGCATTTACATATGCTGATTATAATGATATTGATAAAATGGGTTATGAAGCACCAAAACGATATCCAATTCAGGTTTGTTGTTTATTTGTTCACGATATAGTGATACGCTAAATACCACAAAAGTACCAATGTTCTGCCTTTCAGAATGGTCCTCGCTATAAGAAATATACGTATTCAAATGAAGCATGGGAAGAGCAAATAGAGGACCGTGATAAGGGAAATATATTCATATCACTTGTTGAATTGTTCTTTTTAATGCTATCATTCACCATATTTATTTTTACGCTTCCCTTATCACTCTTTTTTTCACTTAAGGTTCTTTTTTTTTATTTTTAAAATTCGATAATAAATTTTTAGAAATTTCTCAACCCCAATCACAATCAATGGATTCAGTCGAACAAGAAATAATGCAAAAGCTAACTAACTAATAATTAATAATAAAGCTAACTAATAATTAATTCAACAACATCTTTTAAAAAATTCTCCAGTTTGTCTCTGATTGCGAACGACTCGTAGTTCTTCGACTTGGAAGAGCCCAGAAAATTCGTGGACCTGGTGCAACTGTTATTTTTCCATGCATTGATAAATGTACAAAGATTGATCTTCGCGTAAATGCGTTCAACGTACCACCTATACAAGTTATTACAATCGATAGAGGACTTGTCGAACTTGGTGCAACTGTTTTTCTACAAGTATATACTAAATAATTCATAATCATAAAATAAAATTTTAATAAAAAATTTTAAAAATTTTTAAAAATTATTTCTAAAAATTTGTAAAAAATTTTTTTCTTCTAAAATTATTAATTATGAAATTATCTTATTAAAATTAAGGAATTAATTAAAATTTAACAGGTGAAAGATGCATTAGCAGCAGTTTGTGCTGTTCAAGAAAGGAATCAATCGACAAGAATTTTAGCTATAACGATTTTATATCGAATCACAAGTAAACGACAAGTTAACGATATTATTAGCGGAAATGGTCGTAAAGCGTTATCTGAAAATTTAAAGGTAAAAAATTTTTATATAGAACTTCTATCTGCGCTTTTTCTTCCTTCTTTTCGAAAAATAAATTTTTAAAATTTTAAAAAATAAAATTTTCAAAAAAGAAAATTCGATTAAAAATAAATTTTCTTTATACAATGGATATTAAATAAATATAAAAATATGAAAAAGAAAAGAAATAAATGTTTTCTAATAAATTTAATAAAAAATTTTATCAAAACAAGGATGAACTTGGTGAAATCACTTCTTCATGGGGTGTCGAAGTTATTAAAATTGAATTATCGGATATTAAAGTTATTAAAGAAGGTGAAAATATGGCACTTAACTTATTCAATAAGGTAGATTCTATAACTGATAATTTTTTCAACAAAAATTAATAAAAAAATTCATTTTTATTTTGCATACATTTTCAAATTCATTTTTAAACAAGGCCATAATTATTTATTTATTTATTATTAATTAATTATTTATTAATGTACTATAAAAAAAAAACGAAAAGCTCGATGGTATTTCATATCATTTAATTCTAACTTTAGATACTTAAATCCGAATTTGGATCACAAATTCTCGGAACACTTTCCAAAACAGCTCACGAATTCATCGCTGAACAACAACAACAGCAGCAACAATATGAATCGAAACAGGAGGAAAATCCAAGCGAAGATCTCATACAGTTCTCATCAACAGTACCTAATAATGTAGAATTTAAAAATACAAATAAAACAGAGATTAATATCGATGAACTGATCAATTATCTTTCGATGATAATTGATGAACGTTTAGTGACAACAATTGGACAAGTATTTCAAATTCGTTGTAAAGATTTCGGTGATTTTTATTTGAATTTAAAAAATGGTTCAGGGAAATGTATGCGAGGATTGTATGCAGGTGCGGATGTTGTTTTTGAATTAAATCAAGAAACTCTTCGCCAAATAATTAAACAAAAAATTTCACCTGTACAAGCCTATTTAAATGGTTCACTAAAAATCACCACTGGATCATTGAAATCCGCATCGAAATTTTCGGTCATTTTTGAAAGAATCGCTCATTTGATATGAATAAAAATTTTATTATTTTAAAATGTCAAAAATATTTTAGTGTTATTCAGTTTAAATTTTTTTATCGCTAATTTTTTTTAATCAAACAAGGATGAAATAAGCTTTAAAATGGATTGGAAATTTCCATATTTATATAAATCATAAATGGCAAGAAAAAAAAATTATCAAGAAATATTACTAAAATCACTGAAATAAATTCTATAATATTGGTTTTAAAAAATTAAAAAAACCAATAAAAAAATAAATTATTTGAAAAAAATTCAATACAATTTACGAATTCAAAATTTTCACTGAATTTAAAAATTTTTTAAATTTTAAAGGATTAAAAAAAAGCATTTTGTTTTTATTTAAAATAAACAATTTTTTCCATAAATTTTTAAAAATTTAATTGGAAATTAATTTTTTCAAAAAAAAACGGTCACGTTTTAGTTTTCTTTTCTAATTTTCCAATAGTTATTTGATTATTTTCTAAGAGCGCTGATCATTTCTAATTAGGCTAATCCAACTAATTTGTTGGAATAGGCAAATTTTTTCAAAAAGTCACTTGGCTAGTCACTATAATCATTCGTAACCAACCAACTACCAAAAAAAATATTAATTAAATATTCATATATAAATATTAAATATAAGGGAGAATTCGTATTAAATATAAATATTAAATAATAAATAAATATTAACTCATTTTTCATTTAATCAGTAATTTTTCAATGAAAAATACGAATTCGTTGAATTATTTTTGAGGCTTGGCTCTCGCTGTTCACCGCATATTCATGAAAAATATATGTATCGAATCTCAATAAGCATTTTCGTTAAGCCAAATATGAACAATAGGCGTTGCTGAAAAGCCAAATCTCAGCAATAGCGTTCCAAATAATTTTATGAGAATGAAGTGATATAAAATCACTAAAAAGATGATAATTTATTTTCATCGATAGATAAAAAATAAACTTTTATTTTCCTTATTTTACTATCGATCGACTGAAATAATAGCAAAACTACTTACGCCTACAAAATTATTTATAATTAATTTACAATTAATATTTCAAAAAAATGCCAATACTAGAAATTTTCCTATTCTCAACAGAAGTAAACCTATTATTGCAGAAAATCCGAACTATGCTGACGGCTCATCCGTATTTCTATCGCCTCAACTGACTCCCTGGAAAGATAAATCCGCATGGCCTAACAAGCTAGTGCAATGAGCCTAGCCGGAAGTGAATGAATGCCCGTAGAAAAACAATTCATTAATTAAACGATAAAAAATAACTTATAATAATAAAAATAACAACAAAAATAAAAAATAAATAAAAATAATAAATAAAAATAAATAAATTAATAGCGAAAAATATAACTAATAAAGCGTATTTTGCTTGTTGAAAAAACAAAAATCGGAGAAAAAAGCAATAAAAAATTCACTGAAATAGTTCACCTTTTTGCAATATTCAATTATTTTATATTAATAAAATATTAATTAATATAAATTTTTAAAAATTCCAAATTTGAACGCTGAATTTAAATATTGAAAATAAGGAAAAGTCCGCAGCTGACAAATTTAGAAATGCAGATGATCGCATGTACGTGTCAGTTCATGCACGTATTTTCACTGAAAAATTGTTTGTTTTTTTTTACTTGGATAGGAGGGGGGGAGGGAGCGAGGGGGGAGGGAGGTGGTATGTGGGACGGGTTGAGTTCCCGTTGGAGATCAGCTGCTGGGGTGAACGAGGTGCCAGTTGAATTGGTAGTATCGAAGATAAGGCAAGGAGATTAATGACTGGTTTAAATGAAATGGGATTTAACGGAACGGATCATTAAATTATTGTAGTCGCAACCATCGTAGGTTAGAAGTGGCTAATTTCTTCTATCTTAATCTCTTAATAAGTACCATGACTATAGTTCCTCACTCCTAAATCGCTTCCACAGATTTGAAATCTGCAAAATTTCCATCGTTTACATTTTGTGGTAATCGATCTGTCCTCATTGGATATTTCATCAGATCAGCTTGGTACCACTTACTCTTGGCTTTTTGGTACTATTATTGGTACTATAATGGATTTGGCTTTAGCGCAAGATCAATACGCCTTCGTTCATTGTTAAGATTTATATATATATATATATATATTTAATATTATATTAACATAAATATTTTATATAAATATTTGGTGATACAATCAATATTTTTCTTTCTAAGAGCGATTTTCACAGTTTTTTGCTGGGCCCACTTCATTTGATTTGATAGCAGGCAAATTTTTATTAGGAAGCCACTTGGCCATAGAAGTAAAGGTTGAGATTCGTCAACACCAATCGCTTTGTTTGAAAGATTGCAACTACCTACTTGAGCGCCGATACCGTCAGTCTATTGTCATTTCATTGAAGGATGGCTAGTTTGGCAGAAGACAGCTTTCTAAATTCTTTTTTATTATTCTCTAATAGTATTTCTGATTTTGCTCATTCCACATTCCATAGTGATTATTTGAGAAGGGAGTAGAATGCTGAGTGGGTTATTGCTCGATTCGAAGCGTCGATGCTGAGGTTCTCTTCCTCGCAGAACTAAATCCACCGAAAATTGCGGATGATGCTGGTGGCTGCTTGGCATATATCTCTAGTACGAGAAACCAATGGAGTGAGTTTAATTAGAAATGGTGAGGGCTTTTTAAAAAAAAAAGTGATTATTTGAAAACTGCACGTACATTCGTTCGATTCGTTCGTTCACAATTTCCGTTCAATATAAATATGTCATATAAATATTTTTAGGTGATGGGATTGACAATATCAGGATTATTTGGACGTCTCTTTGGAAAGAAACAAGTTCGAATTTTAATGGTCGGTTTGGACGCGGCTGGCAAGACAACTATCTTATATAAAATGAAGTTGGGTGAAATTGTTACCACGATTCCCACTATTGGTTTATTTTGATTTTTTGATAGTTTATTTATTTTTCATTTAATTGAATTGAAATTGATAGTGTATCATATAAAAACTATTTGAAAAAAAGCCTGTAAAAGTTTTTTGAATTTTTTTTTTTAGCAAAAAGTAAAGTGCACTCTCTGCTCATTTTTAATTAGGTTAGCTACGCCGTTTATGATTAGAAATTTTTTGTCGGGAAGTTTCTTATCAGTAAGAATATGTAATGATGGGTTTATTTATGAATCGAATGCGAAATCAAACAACCATAGTGTTTGACTATTCCTCCTTGTTTTTTTAAGTTTAAAATGATAACAAAATGATAACATTTTGTGCGGAATTTCGTAAAAATAAGAGTTAACAGTGAAGCGATCGACTAAATTAAGTAGTTGAGTGTATTTCATTCGTTATTAGATTAACTCAACAGGGTTTTAAAAAATTTTCGATAATTTCTAGCATATTTGGCCATCCTATTGTGGAAATTTTCAAAAGCATCATCCTGTTTAAGAAATTTTTAAGAAAATAGTTGCTTTAAATTTCTTTTTTCTTAAATAATTTTATTTTTGATTTTTTTTATTTTCCATTTCAGGATTTAATGTCGAGACGGTTGAATATAAAAATATATCGTTCACGGTTTGGGATGTGGGTGGTCAAGATAAAATTAGGCCATTGTGGAGACATTATTTTCAAAATACCCAGGTTACATTTTCATTTGATAGTAAGCGGATCATAAAAAGCTGGTGAATTATAATTGCTTGTGATTTAATCTTATTTAATATTTTTATTTTTATTTTATTTTTTTATTGTTTTTCGTGCAGTTCTTTCCTTTTTTCCTTCATGTTTTATTTATTTATCGTTTGTTTTTGCATTTTTATTTAATTATTTTATATAATTATTTATAATTGTTTTAGGGATTAATATTTGTGGTTGACAGTAATGATCGCGAGCGCATTGAAGAAAGTTGTCGCGAACTGCACAAAATGTTGGAGGAAGTTAGTTCTTTTAGAATTTTAGTTTAGATCTATGATGTCAATTTAAAAAAAAATTGGATTTCATTCGGGGTAAAATGGCTCAGTGAGTTGTTGCTCAGTTGGGAGCGCCGATGTTGAGGTTTGATTCCTCGCAGGAGTAAACAAAAATCCTAATAATGCGAGTAATGTATTTCTATCGCCAAGAGACTCCCTGGCATATTGTCCAATGCGAATAAGCCAGTGGAGCGACTTTAACCAGTAATGGTGAGGACTCTTTACAAAAAAAATGAATTTCATTAAAATGATAATTCGCAAAAAAAAATTATGATCATTCTTTTTTTCATGGTCATGGGGTATTTTTTTAAATTTAAAGGCTTATGCTTGATTTTTGCCATTTATTGTTTTTAGCTGTTGTAGAGTGCAGATTCATAAATATTGAAATGAAAAATGAAACAATGAAATTGATAAAATGAATGGTTTAGGATGAACTGCGAGATGCTATATTACTAATTTTTGCCAATAAACAAGATCTACCGAATGCAATGACTGCCGCTGAATTAACGGAAAAGCTAGCTCTTCATAATTTACGATCTCGTCAGGTTCGATTATTCAGCTTTTATTTTTATCACTATTTTTTGTTCTAAATTATTCTCTTGGTACCCTTACGAAAAAAAATTATCAAATTATTTTCACTGAAATTTTTTTTCAGTGGTATATTCAAGCAGCGTGCGCAACTGCTGGTCATGGACTCTATGAAGGTTTCGATTGGCTTTCCGTTCAATTATCAAAAGGATGATCATAATTAGTGCCTTTGAACTTCAAGTTCATTACATTAATTTATTCTTCGATGTAATTTTGTCAATCATAATACATTGGTGATTTTCAGTGAATTTCTTTGCTTATTCATTTTATTTAATGGAAATAATGATTCATTTAATTATTTTCAAAATTGTATTTTAATATTTTTTATAAAGGCTGGTTAAGTTTTCTTGTTACTAAATGAATTTATTTATCAGAAATTCGAATCAATGGCAGATGAATCGTTTAGAGCTTTGTTTTTATATAAAATAACCTTTTTTTTTTAAGGTTTTGAAGGTTTTTTGATTCCAGTGAATAAATGATATGATAAACGATAAATGATAAATGAATAAATGATAAATAAATGTTTATTTAATATTTTCATTAGTTTTTATAACAAACTCGACTATTTTTATTTGCTAACTTTTTTTTTATCGATAAAATCGATTGCTTTTATAGATTTCGATGATTTGTTTCCCGTTAGAAATTGAAATTTTGAATTTTTATAATTTGCTAATTTAACATCTATCTATAATTATGGGATTATAGCTAATTGTATCAGCTTTAAGTCAAGCTTTCTTGAATTATTCATTAGTTGAACGGCGAAAATTTTGTAACGTTCCTTGCTTTTCTCGAAATAATTCAATTTAGCAAGGCGGGCATTAATTTATTAGCCATGAGCATTGCCATTAGTCATGGAATTGGATTTAATGGCTAAATTTCGTCATCTTTCAACTTCTTTCATATTGAATGGATATATATATATATATATATATATCTATTACCACAGTTACCAACAATCACCGCAGTTTTTGTAAAGGAGACATCATTTATGAAAAAAAGGAAACATATGTTGGCGGCAATCAGCATGGGTGCAGTTGTGTTCCTTGCACAAGTGTAAATTCGCTTATCTTCGTTTCCATTACTTTATGTAATATTTTAGATTATCAAAATTTGCACGTTTTTACGGATTTTACAGAACGAAAGAAGCAAAGCATATTTCTCTATTACTTTCCAGAACAATAATAATTTATTCGATGTATAATGCTAATGAAAAATTTTTTTTAACAGCAAATTTTTTTTTCTGGAAAATGATCTAATTTTTAATAAAATTACCAAAAAAATTTATGAAATATGATTTATGGATCAAAAAGGCTATTAATGGTAGAGTTGGGGTTGTAAGGGGTTTTTCTTAAGTTAAGTTAATAATCTTGCAAATCCGAATGCTTATTTAAAATCTAATAAATTTATACTTATAAGATAGTTTTTCGTTCTAATGATTTTGACCTCTGTGAAGTACCATAACATATCGTTAATTTAAAAGTTCAAGAGGTAGCGATTTGAAGGGGATCCATATGCGAGCCCACAAAGATTTCCTCCGAGTTTAGCGGCATTTTTTGTGGCAAAGTATTTTTTACTAGTAATTTTGTTTCGTGTTTTACAAGTTGTACAACTACAAATTTTAATTATTTTTATTATTATTACAAAGGGAAAAGCGTAATAAATGAATAAATTTTAGCAAAAAAAAAGCAAAATATATTGCAGTGAATGAATTATTAAGCGAATTATTCGTATTTTTAAATGTCGAAATTAAAATTATTTTCGAAAGTTTCGAAATTAAATTTAATAAATTTTGTGATTTTATTTAAAAAATATTTTAAAATTTAATAAATTTTGATTTTATTTAAAAATATTTTAAAATATTTTCATAAATAATTGATTATTGTAAAATCTATTAAAATTCACGTTTGTATAAAAATTTTTTAATAAAATTTTAGGATTTTTGTAATTAAAAAAATTTTTTTCAAAAAAATTCTGCTTAAAATTTAATTCCAATGATTAGACTTATAATTAATTAATTCAAGAATTATAAGAATTAATTAATTCAAAAATTGATATTTATTTAAATTTATATTTAAAATATAGAAATTATAAAGTTTTATTTATAAAATGCAAATTAGACGAAAAGATTTTAAAAGGGCGCCGTCCATCTACCATAATGGTTTGCTGCTTAAAATATGAGCTTTTCTTAGTCGAGCTTCATTTGAACGACTTGCAGCACTTGAGTCCGACGCCATAGAATCTTCCATATTTCTTATACATTTCTCTGTAAATTCCAACAATATACTTAATTTTACGTTAAATGTCGTTACTGCCTTATAGAATTTGATGAATAAATCGAGAAATCCGGGCGAATCGAGAAGAATTTTATCAAAAATGAGATAAAATATTGAGAATTAAAATATATAAATATTATTAATATATCCATATTTTTATATTTTATCCAAAGAGTGCAGAAAAAATTTTTAACTTTTGTTCTTGCAAAAAAAAACGAGGCTTAAAATGATAATATCAGTCATACTTATCAGTCAGCGGGAAAGCATTTCAGGTGAATTTCTCCTTATTCTTATCTCCTTAACAGTTCATGTGAGGTGAATATAATTTCTAGAATAGGAAATTTAATGGTTTATTAATTCCACAATTATCAAATATTAAAATCTCTAACGCTTTTTAAAATAAAAAAATAGATTTAGGAGTGAAAACTCGCCATTATTTGAACAATGCGTAGTCGAAATGCCCAATGGTTGTGGAATGGATTGACGAGTCCATCCTTCAGGAACTTTATTTCCTGAAATTTACAATGAAACGTAGAACTTATTCGACTTATAGTCGACTCTACATCACTTCAAATTTCTTGATATGATGAAGAAATAAAGGGTAGGAATAGGCGAAAAACTTATTAGTGGTTCAGATCGCTATGCGGAGAGATAGGGACTTTGCTTCGGTCTTCGACATGAACGAAACTTAAAAAAATTATTAGAAAATCGGGAAAGCTATATAGTTTCCACCGCTTAAGTTGACTTTCTGGCAAAAATTCCTAAATGTGCTGGCAACCAGCGGAAACATAATTTGAAGCTGTGAACACCAAACATTTGCTTAATTTCGTCACAGAATCAAAATTTATTCTGATTTAAAGTTGAAATAATCATTTTTAAATATTGCTAAAAAAAACGTAAAAAATATCAATTTTGTCCACACGGAACAACTAAATTCTTATCATTTTCAATATATTTATTCAACGAAAAAAAAACGAAATAAATATCAGACCATCCATTTCGTTTGATTTGAAAAGATCCGGAAAAACTACAAAATTCGTATTTTGCCAAATCGGATTCGTTAGACCATATTTTTTAGCCAAAAAACATAAAAGTGTAACTGGAAAAAATCATATTTTTTTTTAGCAACGTTATAAATAATATGAAATTTTATGAAATAATACAAAATAATTTCCAATAATTGATAATCAAACTTGAATAATTGATAATAAAATCATCGATCTAATTCAATTATTACAAATATATATATAAATCGTAAAATAATTTATATTTAAATTAATATTTAAATTTTATAGAAAAATTTTTATATTTAAAAACTATTATTAATTCTAAAATTAAAAATTATTTTTTAAAAATCTTATATAAAAAATTTTACAAAATAAAACGAAGAAAAAATTTTAAGCAACCGGATGGATTATCGAAAGCGATTTCATGTGGTTCGACATTTTCCTTTTCAAGCATAAAGTCAAATAATTTCTTGCCAAATCCTTTCCTCTGACAAGAGAAATGAATATAAAAATCAAGTAATGCAATTAAAGTTCCTTGATAAGTTTTCATTTGATTATCGTAGAGGAAAAGTTGTTTATGGCCAATTTTAAGGAAACCGATTAGACGATTTGTGTTTTCGGATCTGAAAATTTTTCGCTTGATTGCTATAAAAATTTTTTTTAAATCTAAAAAATTTATAGATTATTGTAGCTGAAATTTAATACGATATTCAATTTTCCTTTGTTCCTTCCTTTTTTTATCGTTTAATATAACCTATAACCTATTTCTGATTGGACTTCATTTTGGTTATTAAATGGAACTTTTCACTTAGCGAGTCATTTGAGAATAAAGATGTCTGCGAACAGCCACCATGGCTCAATTCAGTACCACTAACTAATTATTGAGGAAGGTTTTATTCGAATAGGCATTTTTCTACTAGGTTCTTTTTTTTGGTGCAAATAGCGTGTGCTTCATAAATTTAAAATTTTGCCATAAAACCATAGGTAAATCGACGGCATTATCGACGGCCCCAGCACCATTTCCACACTGTTTAAATTCATATCGTTCGATGGTTTGAAAATTTTTACAGTTTGACTTATTTCCAACATTTAATTTTTTAAACACTTTTTTTTAGAAATTAGATTTTAGCTAATATTTGATGAGAATTTTCGCTTCATTGCTAAATTTGATTGTTTTAAGAAATCTTTTTTTTCATAAAATATCTCAATTTATCAACAAAATTTTATCAATCATAACATTTAGTTAACTGATAATTCCAACGAATAAAATTTTTCATAAATAAACTCTTAGCAACTTTGATTTTATGCGATACAATTTTTTTCGATAAAATTCTTTTTCTTTTAGCAAAAAAAGCATAACTTACTCGTCCCATAAAAGATAAAGAATATTATCAGAATTGACTAGTTTGCTTGTGGATGTTAGTGGCTTTTGTAATTGCATTGAACGAGCTGATAAAATTGATAAATTATTGATAGCGTCATATAGCTTGGAATTTCTATAAATTTGAAAATTGCATTATTTACTTAAGAAAACGCGAGAAGAGAAATTGAAAATAATTGCAAAATTTTCGTGAAATATTTGCTTTAAAAATTATTTTGAAATGAGCAAAATTCAACAAATAAACCAAATTATTAAAAATTTTCCTTTATATTTTAAAATATTAAAAATACTAATATTAATTATAATGTTCATTATTATTTTATTATTTGCAATTATTTAATTATAATTTATCGCGATTTTCATCACCAACTTTTTATCACATTATTTCTTTAATAATTTTAAAGGCTATAAATAATTTTAAATAAATTTCCAATTTATTTCTATTTCTAATGTTAATAAAAATTACAGAATTACAAAAATTAGCGTTAAATAAATTATTTTTATTAATTTTTATTTCGTTATTTGTTTTATTATTTACGCTATGTAATTTTTATTATTTAATAAAAAATTTGCAAAAAAATTAAACCGAATTTAAAACTATTTTTAATTGTAATTTTTCAATATTCACGTGCAATTTTCATTTTTTATCAAATATTTTATGTGAGAAGAGATGTGAGAATATGTGCAAGCCTTATTTAAATAACCCTAGAAATTAGTAGATTGACTGCCTTAATAAATAAGTTTTACGAGGTTTTTGAATTACGAAAACTATATTTCTATGCAGGTTGAAAAAATTAACCCTTATTACCCATTACCTATATTATAGGTTAGGCATAAGCAGTTTTTCTCCAGAAGCTTCATTTCTCATTAGGTTCGCTCCACTAGCTTATGAGTCGCATGCATCATTTTTATTTCTGAAAGGGCTCTCTTTGTCAAGAGTAGGCTTTAGCAATGACAACAACTAATGGAGCTATTTACAAGAATATCTTTGCGAAAAGAACACCGGCGATAAATAAAACGATAACTAATGATAACCGACGTTACAGAAAGG
Organism: Dracunculus medinensis; assembly: GCA_900625125.1. Taxonomy (NCBI): domain Eukaryota; kingdom Metazoa; phylum Nematoda; class Chromadorea; order Rhabditida; family Dracunculidae; genus Dracunculus; species Dracunculus medinensis. The sequence continues at coordinate 85,413 of UYYG01000081.1, read as the reverse complement.
ATATGTGATCGAACACATGTGGAGCAACCTGCACAATATTTCTTGTATATGATAATATGTTTGCAAAAATTTGCTATACATAGTCTAATTAAAAATGGAGACAACAATTTTCATTTATTTTAGGAGAAAATTAGCTGATAAGGATAAATGATAAATAGTGAGTTTATCATTTGATAAAATTTGAATTTTATGATGCAATTTTTTGACAAAACAAAAATGATAAAATTTATAATAAAATTGAAAAAACTTTTCTTTTCTCATATCTTAAACGAATACAAACGTGTATTTAAAAAAATTTTGAATTTTTATTCGCAAAAATATATTTTTATTTTTTTTTATTTAAAATTTCAATTTCGATGAAAATTAATAAATTAACGAATAAATAAAAATTATATGAATGAAAATTTGGTAATAAATCAATTAAATTCAATAAATTTTTACTAAAATCTTTTTAATAATAAATTTGCTTAAATTTATCTCTCATTTTTCCTCTTCCAATTTCATATTTTCTTTAAATGTGCAAATGTAATGAAATTATTTAAACCAATTCGATATCGAAGAAATATTTGCAATACTTCAAAACTTCTAAAATTTCTTATTGAATATTTGATTAGTGAAATATTTTGTAAATAAGGTCATTTTCATTCGATATGTAATAAATACTCCTATAAAATATCAATTTCCTACTCAATTTTCATTTATTTGTCGCAAATTTTGCTAGAAAAAAATTTTAAAATATTTTGTGATCAACAATTCTCTCATCAATATTTTATACTTTACAATTATAATTATCATTATCACTATTATTATCATTATTGTTATTATTATTATTACTATTGTTATTATTACTATTACTGCTATTATTATTTATTATTAATCATTATTCATTACTATTATTATTTATTGTTATTATTCATTATTATTAAATATTAATTGTTGTTAATATTGCTATATTATACATTACATAATTATATTATTATATTAAGTAATTATTATATTATGTTGCTAATTTTTATTATTATTGTTATTAGCATTATTTTTTATAATATTTATTAATATTTTTTATTAATATTTGTTATCACTCACTGTTTTCATTATTTATTATTATTTATCACTATTATTATTATTTTTAATACACCACTATTATTATATAATGTTACTAATTACTATAAAATATTTGAAATATATACTATAAATTGTTACTAAAACGCAATGAAGAGGAATTTTTGTAAATTTTACAAAACGAATTTTTTTATAAAAAATATTTGTGAAATATTTGTGTATGAATTTATTATTGACCTTTGCATATAATATTTATTCGTTAATGTTCCATAGGACAGAATCATATTTCAGGTTTACTGAAGCGAAATAGATTTTATGATTAACGAAATCGTTATTATTTCCATGTAAATAAATTTTTTTTTTTAGAGTAAAGTTTTATCGGTTTTAAATCCACAATTTTGAATTTAACTGCAAATATTCAAATTTCTTTTGTTAAATGATAATTTCTTGAAATTATAAAAAGAAAATAAGAAAAAAATTAAATTTAATAATAATTAACAATTAATTAAAATTAAAATTTATAATATAAATTAAGCGAAAAAAAAAACAACGAACTGAATTTGTCTAATTGCGAATGAAGTTAGACGAACAGGCGACGGTCCAAGTAAAATATTTAGATTAATTGATAATTCCATTTGATAATTAAACTAAAGTCGAAATTTAGTGAAAAACCGTTAGCGAAAGCGTTAGTGACAGCACTAATAACGATGAATTATCAAGAAGATATTAAAGAATTCTTTAAAATAATTTAAAATTCATATCAATGCATAATAAACTAAGTAAATTTATTTAATAGAGCGATAAAAATGCGTTTTTGCATGTTCATACTTCACGTTCGTTCGATTCTTTCATTTATCGCCGTTGTCGTGTCCGTCAACGTCCGTCAACGTCCGTCAACGTCCATCAACGTCCGTCAACGCTCGTCGTTCATTCGTCATTCGTCATCCGTCATTTTGGCCGTCATTTGTCTACAATATATTTTATATTTTTATTATTTAAGAAATAAAGAATGAAGAATTTACGTTAAATTCTTGATAATTCGTATAGAAAGGCGTTTCATTTTTAGTATAATCATTTTCGAAAATTTCGAATATACTTTTTTCCCAAAGGCTACTAAAAATTTAAAAACTCCTCCCTTATATCCGTCTTCATCTTCGTCTTTAATCACAATCAACTTATATACTCAAATAAAATTCCACGATCATGTATACTATCATTGATTCGATCAATTCTTACTTGTTCTCTAATTTATTTCGTTATCATTTCTAAATTTTATTATGATTAACAGCATAAAACGATTAGTACTGATAAGCGCCTTATCTATTTTTAACTATTCTTATTATTATTGCTATAAATATTCGCCGTTATCTTGTATGACATGTATTAATGCGCAACACGATACAACACAACTTGATAAATTTCGTGTTCGTGCACGACTTACAGTTCCAAAATGTCAAATGGAACCAATTATTTGTGATCGTGATCAAGATGTTTGCGTGACGATTACTATGCATATTGGAGTAGATCATTATTGGATTGGTTCGGGTTGTGATAAACATGAAAATTTTCAACATATCGCATGCGAAAATGTTCATACATTAACGAGAAATGTTCAAATTGGTATTGTACAAGAACGACGAGCATTACAACGGGTTTGCGTATGCACTACGAATTTATGTAATCATATTGCTATAAATCAATCATCAATACTACTTATTTTTATTTGTGCCTTAATATTTTTTGTATATTACAATTCAGCTAGTTAATATTTGTCATCAAAAAAAAAAATAGTGAAAAACTATATTCCTTATTTTTTTTTCGATAAAAATCACAATTGATAAGGAATATATCAAAAGCGATTGCCGCCAAATAAATATCAATATCATAAATATCAATTCGACACAATATTATGAAGTATAAACAAATGAGTACCGCAAGCAGTTCTACTAAATGGTTCACCCAACCCACATGCGTAAATTCATAATGAATAAATCATAAAAAATTTTATCAGTCAGAACAATTATCATCGGCCATCATTCGTTCGTTCATGCTAAGCGTGATATGTTTATGCTCGTCGAATTCTTTTCGTTCTTTTTCTCGTTCTGCTTGCCATGTTTCCGCTAAACCATCAGGCGTTTCCATCCTAATTGCTTTCAAAATCTAAAAAGCAAACAAAAAAAATTATGAAATTTGTTTGTATGAAAAAAAAAGAAAAGAAAAGTGGAAATTTCATAAAAATGAATACCGTTTTATTTCCTTTACCACGAGTTAAAATTGCCATTCGCGTCGATCTGTCGCCATCTACATTATTATTTATTGGTCTATTCGAATCTTCTGCAGGTAAAATTATATAAATAAATTTTACGCATAAATAGATTTTCATATGTTATGTTTATATATTTTTTATATATTTAATATTATATATATTTATATTTAATGTTTTGATAATTTCATCGGAAAATAATTTTATATGAATGAATATAAATCTATAAAATTTGATGTAAAATTGACCGATAAAATAATAAAATAGGCAAAATTTTCGCTCATTTCTTGCATTTAAATAGATTCATTGAATGAGGCATTGAGAAAATTAAGTTACCAAAGGCGATGGTTCGATGAAATTTTTGTCTCGCTGATGTTGGCACAGTGATTTCCACTAATGGAGTTATCGCTGTCGTCGCTCTACTCTAAAAAATACATTCATTTTTGGCCGCTATTACTATTTAAATCGATTTTAGCTTTTTAAAAAAATAATTCCTATATGTCAAAAATTTTCAATTTATGCCAAACTTACAAATTATATTTTAAATTGAATCTCATTTGATTTGAATTATTATTCTTAAAATCTTAGAATTAATTTAACGAAATAATTTTAAATTTTTATGCTTTAAATTATAAATCTAAAAAATTACTCGCATAAAAATGAATTTCGAAATTAATTAAATTACATACTATAAGAACAACAAAAAATACATTTAAATAGAGAAGAGATATTAATCTTTTCTTTCTGATTTATTTATTTTTTCTATTGAAATAAATAACTCCACTAAATAGCAATTAAATTCTAAAACATAATCTAATAAATTATTGAATTTTCAAAAAACAATATTGAAAAAACAAAAAAATGAGAAAAAAACTATTTCAAGATTTACTAATTTAATAAATTCCTATAAATAATAATAATTATTTTCTTTTCCCATTAACTCCCATTAATCTAATAACAATAACAGCAATAATAATAAAAATAATAATAAAGATAATAATAAAAAAAAAAAAAAAAACAACCTGCATTGTTTCCGCTATAATTTTCTCATAATTTTGTACAAATTCTTCATCTTCCGGCAATACAACTTGATTCGTATGCACAACCACATTTTCTCCATCATCAAAGAAAGTCGCCGTTGTGCTAACTTCTTCGCTTAAAAATTAAAAAAAATTAATAATAATAATAAATAAACGAAGACTATTATTCTATGTTACCCTATATTCTATAAATAAAAAATTGAAATGTTTTATAATTCGATTATGATGAAAAAATTATAATAGCAATTTTTTTAGAAGGAAAATCAAAACTGAAAGTGGAATTATTCAAATGGCTACCAAATATGAAAAGCCCCACTATATTCGAGTCAAGCAACAATCAAAAAACAAACTATTATAGATTAAAGTAATTTTCACTGCAATATTTATTATATTAATGCCTTATAATAGTAATAATAATATTAATAATTCATTAATATTTTCGTTTTTGAATCTTTGTTAATTAAATTAACTTTTTATGAGAAATTATTAAAAAATAAAACCATTTTTTTCCAAAAAAATTTGCAATTCGCAAATTAGAATATGCGCGAATTTATTTCTATTTTTTTTTCTTATTAAAATAACTTTAAATAGCAAAATTATTGAATTAAAAAAACGAAGCAAATTCAATTAAAGAATGAATATTTATTCTCTATTTAGAAATGTTTCAAAATTTCTAACAAAACAAAGAGGCTCAAAGATTAAGAATTTCTTGTCAAAGAATATAAGTTTTAATAAAAATTATAGAGGAAAATTATAGAGGAGGAAAATTATAGAAGAAAAAGGGACATAACCGATAGGAAGCAACAGTGATTGGAAAAATTTCTGCTTCTTGACAGGAATAAAATCGCCATCAAAGGATAAATTCAGAATGGAAACCTCAATTAACCCTCTGGCAGAAGAGCTTTACACTGCAGTGAAAGCCAAACCAGAAATGGTGCGCTAAAAAAAAAGAGCCAAGTTTTAATCTAACGGTGAATATAAAGTGTATCGTTAAAGAAAGATTTAAAAAAATAATAAAAAAAAAAAATTAACTGAAAACTTTGAAGACTCTTAAGACTGTACCAATTTACCGCTGCACCATTTGTCCTCATTAAAAAAAAAATCGATATTCAAAATTTAAATGGAACCAACAAAAAAAACGATTCTTTTCACTCAACAAAACCTATGTGTTATTTGGAATAATTCAATTTCTAATCAAATATGCGCGAAAAGAAAATTATTTCCTCCTTAATAAAATTGCATTTCTCGCAAAACGGCAATACAACTATAATCGTCTATAAATTATTCATTTTTTTACACTTTAAAATAAAATATACATTTTAAATTTGTGGAAAAATGTTGAAAGAAGAATGAAAAACTTGAAAAAATAAAAAATTAATTTTTTCTTTAATTAATTTGAATATTCGATTTTCATTCTTTGATAAATAAGTAAATCAAATTCACCATTTTTGGTTGCCCTTGGTTCTATTCGACACGACTGGGTTACCTTCCATGAGATAATTTTGCACAGGTTATTTTAAAATAGAACTAATACAAGTGGTTATCCAATTTCAAAATTCGGTTTCGGATGACTGCTGCGAATAACTAATATCTATTCCATCCATTCCCAAATGATTTTTTGCGCAAAAGTATCTAATTGCAAAAGTATTTTTCAAAAAACTAATCAACTGTTTTCTAAAAGTTTTCAATCTAATTTTTTTAAAAAATTTAAAAAAAAAATCGAATCAAATATTCTAATAATGAAAAAATAAAAAAAAACATAAATAAAAAAAATTTTATTAAAAAGGAAAAGAAAATAAAAAAAAAAAGCTGATGAATCTTTAACAAAAATAATATATTAAATATTATAATATATTAAATATTAAACATTAATTAAATAAATAAAATTAATGAAATAATTTATAAAATTAAAATTTATAATATAATGCTGAATAAAATAAATTATGATTGATTTTCATTTACTTTACGAAAATAATTATTGAAATAAATACGACGAACCCACTACTTTGTGCATCGTCTTCAGTTTGGTCAAATTTTCGTCTTATTTCCAAATCACTTGTTCGATCGTCTTCATCAGTATAATCCTCTTCTTCACCGCCATTCTCATCGTTTCGTGGTGCTTCTACCTATAATTTTTATTATATTTATTATTTATTATAAAAAAATTTAACGATTTATTCAATATTAATTTTTGAAAAAAAAAAAACTAATTTTTATAAATTATTATAAATTTCATTGCGAAAAATTCTGAAATTACCACTTTCATATTGCCTCATTACTCATTACTCATAATTTATACCTAAGAATAATCGCTAAGCAAAACATCGTTTAGCCTCGTTTTAAATTAAATTAACTTTAGTTAACTTCGTATTTAAGGATTTCTCAAGTACAAACAATAATATTTTTTATATAAATGAAAAAATAAATAAAGTCAGGCAAGCAATTCATTTAAACATTTACTTGAAATATATTTTATTTTAGTTACAAAATATTTATTTTCTATTACATAATTATAACTAAAAATATTTTAAATATTATATTCTATTATAATTATAAAAATTTAAAATATCTCTCGTGAAATCTATAATTGATATGAAATATTTTACTGCAAAAAAAAAAACGGTTCAATCCATAAATTTAAAATAATTATAAATGTTTTTGACTAATTAATTAGCCAAAAAGCCACTTAAGCAATACAACTTTTAAAGGCGAATTAAAATGAATAAAATTAAGAAAAAATTTAGCAAAAAAAAAAACGATTTTATAAAACTAATATAGAAAAAAATGCGAAAGACGAGGAAGTTTCATTAATTTATTTGTGTATGTAATAATAAAAAAGAACGAGAAATTCATTAGGGAAAAAGTAAATACTTAAGGAAAAAAAAATATCCTAATAAATGATCGATCTATTTCGAAGGGGAAGAAAGAATTCACAAGGGATAAAGAATAAAGACGATAAGAAAATGGCTTATATGAAATAAATCGGCCACTCTTAACAATAGAAAAAATAGTATAATAAAATATGGATAGTGGACTTTGAAATATTTTTTAATATAATAATAAAATATCTGAAAATATTTTCTTTTTTAAAAATAAAAATAGAATTAAGTTTAGGAAAAATAAATAAATAAATTATAAATTCAGTGAATGAGAAAAAAAAATTTTATAACTAAAATAAAATAAAAAAATATCTGTTAAAAATTTTTAAGAAGATTTTACTCATTATAAATGCATTCTAAATTAAATAATAATAATAAATAATAATAAATAAATAACATGCAAAAACATTCATAATAGAGTAGTTTCTGGATGTTTAAAAAAAAGAGTAATAAATATTTTAAGTCATTTCATTCATTTCATTTCATCAAATTTAGCATTCATATATCAAGTACGACAATCAAAAAAACATGACAAAGCTGTCATTTTAGTGACAGTGATGACATCTTCCCGCTATGCATTCATAAAATACTTCAGCAGCTCATTTTTTTTTTGCAAAAATTGCAGATAAAAAGTTAAAGCACATGGCTTTACCCAAATGCAAGAAATATAAGATATGAATCTCGTGGTGAAATTCGCAGAATTTGCAAATGATACCATTAATCAAGAGAAATACGTAAAAAATCAAAATCAAAATAATATCCTTAAACTATTAAGAAAGTAACGCAAGACAGGTTAGCCTAATAGTCTATTTCCTTTGCTGTAAATTCAAGACATGTCCATTCGTCTAAGTCTATTTACCATCATACAGTAACTTATAGAAAACGCAGGAAGTGTAACTTTTAGTTCTATCACCTGTTTTTAATCCCCATATGTGCTGATAAACTCATATAGACTTTCAGTTTGGAGGAGTAGGAAGAGTTCTATAGCTTAGGCCAATAATGGGTAACCTGCTGCATTATTGACGCTACTCATTTTACAAATGTCTCATTTTCTGCATAACTCCACTGATCAAAATCATTATAAAACTATTTGTTATTCGCTAAAACTCACCATATCTTTCCAGAAATTTCTCAATTTCTGCTATATTTCCTCTATAACTCCATGCAAAACAGTATATTCTTCATTTAATAATCCATTGTAATGTCTTAAACCGTTTTATACTATCTTGTTCCTCTTTTCATGTCTCCACCTCCTTAACAACACCTCAATCTAATTCTTTCAAAACTATAAACGTCAAAAACTATAAACTTTCTAATTGTATTGCAAAATTACAAAGACAAAGAGAAACATGAATTGCGAGGTTTTCAGAGACAATATTGCATACAAAACGGCTATAAAGCAATTTAAAGAATTCAGATTTATTGAAAACAGTCATAAATTTTTTTAATCCTATCAGTAATCCTATATGTTCTGAAAAAAACAATATTTTCAAATGATATTTTGGGATATGAAAAATTTACTCATTAAACTAATAAAATCTTTAAAATGTTCTAAAATTTCACGAGATCACTTAACATCATCATTCTAAATCTTTGAAAGCAACCAAAAATTAATCAAACTAAATAAATTAATATAAAAATTATCTTTAAGTATCTAAGATTCAAGGAAAACATTTGTTAGAAATTTATAATTTTCTGGAACGCATAGACTAAAATTCTCCTATAATCTCTAAGATAAATAATTAATTTAAATGGCAAATTTAAAAATTATTGAATAATTGAATTAAAGGATTAAAAGAATAGAGGAGAATATAAGAGTGAGTAAACCTTTTATAAATGCAAATAAACAAAATATATTTAGATATTAGTGAAAGATTTACCATTTCTTTATATTTATTTTCAATTTCTTCTACTGCTTCTTGAGCCTCTTTCATACTTTTAGGCATTTTCGCTGACTTCCTTACATAATTCAACATTTCTTCCAATCGAAATTGCACCTATAAAATTTAAAAAAAAGTTACCAAGAAAAAACCATTTTCTATTCGCAAATCATCCTTCTATCAAACTATCAAAAAAAAAGAGAATTACCTCACTGGGAAAAGATAAGTCTCTCAATGCACATGCATCCTTCTTTGCCCAAACATAACGATAAAAATAAATTAAAAAACAATCTAGTCTTCGTTTAGCTGCACTACCATTGAAAAATTCGCCACATGTCATCAGCAAATCGCAGACCAGGCCTATACGCATAAAATTATTCCAGTCATCAAGAAATGGATCAAATGCACCAAATGTTATCAGATGATATAAAGTCTGAAAGAAATTCCTCTTCATCAAGTCAATTAATTTATTTAAAATTAATAATAGATCTTATTATTTAAATAGAGATTTTAATTTCAAATCCCAATCATTATTGAAAATTAAAAGTAAAAATTTTCTCTAATAAATAACAACAAAATATGTAAATATGCAAAATATGCAAATATGAAAATTAAGGCAATATTTGAAAATATAAATCGAAAAAAGTGCGAAATATATAAAAAGCGATAATTTATCCTATTTTTTACATACTTTAAATATGATAGGTGAATCGCAAACAGTATAGTTATAAAGTTGGCCGAGGTATACAACAGCAAGAACAGCAGTTTGATTTAACGAAGGATGATTGAATTCCAATGCGAGTCGTAACTCTTCCAGTACATTGTCAAGAACTCGTATTTCTATATTCGCATTTTTAAAAGAATTGCCATTATATAATTATTTTACTCATACGATTTTATAAGTATACAGTTTTAACAATCGTAGAGAAAAAAGAAATACTTACTGATAAAATCGTGGAAAGAAGAAAGGGCAGCAACCAAAGACGCAAGTTGAGGAACATTGGTAAATCTGACAAGTGAAGGCGTACTCAGGCAACGAATGACAAAATCTATGAGAATGTAATTATGAATAATAATAATGATGATAATAATGAAAGTAATTCAACAATAATAAGCAAAAATAACCAATACCTGCAATATAAATGAAAGCTTAATGGAATATTTAACAATAATGAGAAAAAATTTATCTAAGTAGAAAACTAAATGAAATTTACCAACTAATTTAACATCGGTCCAATCAATTTTCCTCAAAAGTCGAACAGTGTGTTCCATTCGATTGGCATTGATACTAATAATCTGAGTTCGAATAAAATCAAGCATGGTAGGACGTGTGAAAACAATTTTTTCTTCCTGTGGTGGAGGAATACAAGCAAAATACGCATTGTCGATCAACATCTAAAAAAAGCTATAATAAAGTAATAACCATCCATTTACTCTAATTAATAAATAGTGATAATATAAGTTTAAAGGGATAGCCAAATAACATATTGCAAAGTTTTTTGTCAAATAACCAGTTATGTAAAATAGTCGAATAATCACTAAATCAATAAAAATATAAATTAATAAAAGTGTTCAATGATAATCACTGATAAATCAAAGAATTAAAAAACGAAATGAAATCTCCACCCATCATCGGACCTACATTGTCAAGAACTCGTATTTCTATAAGAAATTAATAGAAGCAAATAGACAAATAATTAAATAATTAATAATGGGAAAAAAAATTTTTTAGAAAAATTCGTTACCTGCTGCCTGGGATCATTTATTTTCTCGCGCTTTTTCATCATAACATCGAGTAAAATTTTTGTTTTACTATGACTATCTGATGAAAGGTACAAGAATGGACCCATTGAATCTATCATTGCACAACACATATCGATGTTATGACCACGGAAATCGAATAAAACCATTCGAAGACAAACAATAGCTTCAGCTTTAGGTATCAAACCAAACTTCACCTCAAATTTGAAAAAAATGGAAATTATAGAAGAAAACCAGATAAAAGGCATTCATTTGCATGGACTACTTCATACGATTGAAATTTTTCAATAAAACAAAACAATAATGGTTTAAAAAATGTGAAATTTCTTATATTTGTTACATTTTCATATGTAATTATTTTAATAAAAAAATTTTTGTAAATTACTACAAACAAAAATCAAACCAATTCCGAAATAAAACGACATAAACGAATTTTCCGATCCAAACGACATTTAGACTTGTTCTGTACTACTGATTTGAACTCCTGGATTAATGCCTGTGACATTTCCACAGCAAAATCTGGCATTACAGGTTCCAAAGTAGCAATAAGGCGTCCATAAAAAGGCAGTAAATCAAGACGATCAAGATGTTCATTAAGCATAACTGTAAAATATAAAAAATTTAAAATTTAAAAATTTAAAATATAATATAAAAAAATATAAAAAATATAAAGATAGAATTTAAGAAAAGCTTTCTAGCAGAAAATAAATATTCAAAAGTAGTTCAATATATTGGTATGATGTTTGTTTAGAAAAAGAAATGAATTCAAAAATCAAAAATCAAAATCAAAATCAAAATCATGTAAATCACCTTGACAGAGTTTCTTCCGATTAATCTTCGTGTTTAAATCGGTAACGAATTCGAGAGCTGCATTATCAATTAGATCTCTATTTATCAACCATGGAAGCTTATCAAGAAAAGTTGTCATCATTTTCTTCAGATCTTTACCCGAATACTTAACAGCGGGATCAAGCAAAGATGCTATAGTTGCATCGATATCCATTGGTTCCCGTGCCTCCATTTCACCATCATCTGCAATATTTTTTACATTTCATAACAAGTTCAGAGAAAAATCTTCAAAATATTTCAAATTTAAATGGAATAGGAAAATTTTAGAAATTTCTTTAACAAATTTACTGCTATCTGAAGGTTCGTCTTCATCGATAGCTTCTTCATCGCATTCTGGAATGTCTTCTAAGCCAGTTAAATCAACGTCTTCAATTGCACCTTGTACAGGTTCTAGAGTTCGTAATTCTGATTCCTTCAATAAAATTTTTTCTTCTAGCTAAAAGGAAAAAGAGTAATTAATCAACAGATGTATAATTTGATCAAAATTAAAAATAGCATAATACTTGGAAAAGAATAGCTGGGACCATTTCACGCAGCTGTAAACGCATTTCATAAAATTGTCGAGTATCTTCATCAGGCCAAATTGAAAGAATTCCTTCTTGTAAAGCGCGACGAATTTCAAGAGCCGACTTTTCTTCATCTTCGTCTTCGCTCTTTAAGATATTCAGCTTTTTGTGCATAAAGTTTGAAAGAATGAAATATATCTTTTAAATACATCTATTTCCCAAAAATTTTTAGTTTAGAAATATATAAACACAAGAAATATATCCAATGATATCTAATTTTTATTTTTTATTCATTTAAAATAAAAATTACTTAAAAATATAAAATTTTTTTTAATAAAAAAATAAGAATTCGATGATATTGCTTTTTCATTCCATTTTTCTCAAAAAATTTTTGGCTTTGAAATTGCAAAGACAAAATATATACGCAATGATTTTTAAAAATATTATTTAGTTTAAGAATTGCGAATATATATCCGATAATTTTTCACCTTATTAGCGAATAATCATTAATAATATTTCCATCACAAATTAAATACAAAGAAAAGATTCAAAATTATCTGAATAAGTATAAAGAAGCATAATCAAGAATCAACACAACAACAAACAACATACACCGCACCATCTTTATTTCAAATAAAAATTAATTTGATGATTTTCCCTTTAAGAATTTGATGATTTTCATTCCCTTCTCATTATAATTTATTTCTTACTGGAAAATCAAATATGACACACCTGTTCTTCGACCATTTGTTCTAACTCCACACCGAGAACTTCACTGAGTGTTAAACCATTTTGTAAATGCTTTTCATAACGAGTTCGAACCTCATCCAACTTAACTCGATCTTCCGATGAAGCATCTCCACGAGAACGTGTTTGCTTTTTTATAGAACGCAAAATGTGATTCATTTCATTGAGTTCCTAAACACTTCATACGATACCAATAAGAGATATTTAAAGTCAAAAATCAAATCAATTCCGATGAAATAAAATTTAGAATGGATCGAGTTACCAATCATCCATAATAAATATATGGCTAATTATGAAATATCTAACTTTTTGAATATGGTCCACAAGAGTTTTGCGATAATCCAAAAAGAGCTGAGCAAATACATGTTTTTGTTCAACAGTTATGGTTGATGGCATAGGAAGGTCAATCCCAAATTCTGTGGCCTCCTGAAAAATTATCATCTACATCGAATTTTTCTCTTTGAAATCCAAACCAAATTATCACTTTAAATACTATTAAGGTAATATTTTAATTTCTAAACTTAAACAATGGATTTATCTACGCTTTATACAATTAAATAAACACATCATGCTTTGAAATATAGAAACAACAAAAGACTTATCAGAATGTACCATATTTTTAAATACAGTTATAAAGAAAGAAATAACCTTCTGTATTGATAAAGAATGAAGGCCTAAAAGATCCACACCAAGAGATTTGCATAAAGGCAAAAGAATCGCCACATTATTGTGATCCGCTTTATCAGTAACTGTTAAATATGAAATCATTGAGCCAAGTAACTGAATACCTTCTTTAGCAAAAACTCCATGAAGGCATAACTCGGCAATTACTCTAAAACCTTGATTTTTAAAAATTATTTCTCCTTTATCTTTTAAATTTAAATCTTTTAAATAAAAAACAAAAAAAATTAGCAACAAAAAAGATGTACTAAAAAGAAAAAAAATATACAAAGAATAAGAATGTTTATCAAAGAATATTTTGGCAAAAAAAAATATATAAAAAACTAACATAAAAAAGATAAAAGAAGATGAAAAATGAAAAAGATGAAAGAAGATAAGAAAATAAATTAAAAAATAAAGCACTTTATTTTACTAAAAAATAAACTAACCGTAGATCAACACGAAGTTTCGATGGATTAACAATTTTATCGGTTCGCTTCGTTGGAACAAATTTTTTAAATTCAGCAAAAAGTAACGAGGAAAAATTACTATAAAGACAAGAAATTCGAACACAAATCTGTACCAAAACATTCACATCGTTCATTTTAATTTTTATTTCGGCTAATGAAATCGCAATTTCTTCGACAAATTTCGATAAATTTATCTATAAAAAAAAATATGGAAAGAAAATGAAATGAAATTTTTTAAAATTTTATGATTTTAAAATGTAAATTTTAAAATTTAAATTTTAAAATGAAAAAAATAAAATAAAAAGAAAAATTCAAAAAAATAAAAATTTTATTAATGGAAAAAGAATAGCTCAATAGCAGAAAAACATATATTTCGGAGGCGTCTATCATAAATTCAAAATGGTGCTAGCAATTCACCCGTACTTCTATCGTTAGGAGACTCACTGGTAAAATTTAAAAGCCAAAATTTACCTTCTCTAGATCATTGAAAATTGTCGTTTGTTGACCTGCACCAATATTTTTTAATTTTTTCATAAATGCCGTTGCACGCTTTAAAGTACTGTCCAATTTGCCCAATTGATCTTCACTTAATGGCGTACTATTTCGTATGAGAGATTGATTTTCGCACTGAGTTCGAGCTCGTTGCTCGATCTCATCGATATAGTCGCGAACATGCTTTTCGCTCTTCTCGACCTTTTCAATCTTTTCGCCCATCTTAACCATTTATTAATTATTAATTTTTATAATAAATACGACGACCTTCTCGACTTTTTTTTTCATTCTTAACCTACATATAAGTCAAGTGAATAAAATAAAATAAATCTCTCTCAAGTTAAATAATTATCCTAATTTCTCAAATCTCCAATGGTCAGCAAAGTTTTTTCCATAGACCACACAGAAGATACCAAAAAATCCATGGACTCCTAATATGTAGTTCATTCGATTTTTAACATTTTTATCCACCAAAAGGTTTTAAATATCAGCATTTAAAAACGCTTTCGTACCACATAGACAAAATAAGAGAAAATAAATAAAATGATAGTGCATAACAATTCTAATTAGGCTTCTAAAAAGTCCTTGACGGTCACCCACGGATCCCATGGAATCCTTAGGGACCAGTTTAATGACCATTGCTCAAATTGTAATTCTATACTAATTTTTAATAATAATAATTTTATATTGCCATTCATTAATTTCGCCGAAATAAAGTAAAATTTAAATAATCGGCAAGCTACAAACCAACAACACAGACTAAAATATCCCACCCATAAGCAATATTTTACGAAAAAATTTGCAAGAATATTTAAATGCAAGTACCACCACTAAAATCTGCTCTGTGGTTTAGATTTACTAAAATTCAGCTATAAGCGCGTTTGCAATTCACCATTATTCACTCAAAAAGTTCGCGTTAAAAGAAGCAAAGTCGACCAGTACAGTACCATTGGAGTGACTATTGAAGGATTTTATGGAATAATTGTTTTTTCTCTAAACGACTGAATTAATTAATTAAATAATCAATTAGAAATAAAAAAATTTGAATTTTTTTTCTTGTTTTGCGAAAATAATAATTTAAGCGAAAAAAACAACTGAAAAATTAAAATTTTATTCATACAATTACTATTGTACATATTGAGGTAAAATTTAAAATAATACAATTATTATTTTTATTTTTTTAAATTTTTTTATATTCTCCGATCTTTTTTTTGTATTTATTTATTTAAATTAATAAATCTATTATTATTGCAAAATTTTTATTTCATAAAAAATTATATTTTTTTATGAAAAAAAAGATCGAAAGATTTACAAAAATAAAACGCAAAATACGACTTTTTATAATTTTCGAAAATCTCAACGCAATTATTTCTTTTAAAATGACCGTTTAACGTGAAAGAAATAAAATTGGTTTTATTTTTTAAAAATATTTTTAAAAATTTTAATTTTAAAATTAAAATTTTATTTTTATTATCGAATAAAATAAGCCAAATGGACGACGAAGGCTGACACTTTTTCTTTTTTTCATCCTTTTAAAGCGCCTAAATATTGGCTTTTTTTTTTCTTGGCCTTTTAGTATTTTTGAAAATAGTGACTGAGCACAAGTATTGCGCGAAAAAGATTGAAATGAAATTTTTCGCGCGCTATCTTTTTTTTTTATATACAAACAAGGGTTATTACTAAATCATTGAAATCAATTCCAGATGAAAATCGTTGTGGATCAACTCGATTAATAAATATCATTCTTAAATATAATAGAAAATATTTTATATATAATTTACTAACAATAAATTAATATTAGAATTAATTAAGAAAAATTATTATTTCAAATATATTCATCTTTATTTTGGCTTTAATGAATGTATTTAATAAGCTCATTTTGTGCACGATGAAATATCAAAATCTGATAAGACCGATAAGATTGATAAGGCTGAGCTGGTAAGGTTCCAGCGAGGCATTTTCACAGTGAGCAAAATTGAACTTATTCAACTTCACCGAATGTTATCGAATCTTGTTGTAGTAAATAAAATTTTCCACCTTATTTTAAGAATAGATTTAAGATATTTTCATTTTTTCTGGCTTTTTTTTGCGATAAAATTTTAAAATAAAGGTTAAAAAAATTTTTTTCAATATTGTAAAATTTGAAACAAAGGAAACTTTTTTATATATTTTTATTAATTTATAATATTTTTAGAGAAAAGAAAATTTATTAAATATTTTTATCGTTAAATATTTAATTTGAATATTAAATTAATTAAAATTTTAATTAAAATGGGAAAATAGAAGGAAATTCAAATTATTGAATTTTCGAATAAAAATAAATTATAAAAATTAAATAAATCGTTGATAAACCTCAGCTAATTTTTAATGATATGTTTATTTTTTATTAAATTTTTTTTATTTTACAAATTTAAATAACAATAAATTTGCAGTGATACAGCTATCGGTATAGATGGATAGGTAGATATATAATAAATGAACTGATAATTATGATAACAGTGTTTGGCGGATAATTTTCTTTCTTCGCATGAAATACGATAAACGTTGAATTTACTAAACTTTTTTTCTTATTGGAAATACTAAAATAATCTAAAAATATTTTAAAAAATTACGAAAATATGTGCTCAAATTCTACAAATTTTCATTTTTTTAGCTTAAATTTCATTTTATTTTTAAAAAAATAAAATGAAATTATACAGTTTCAAAGTGTTTTGTAACTAAAATACAATAGCAATAAAGAAATATGTTTGGTTGTTGCATAAATGATTGTTTCGTCTCTTGTAAATTATAATAAGATTTTAAAAAATTGGAACCAACGATTAATTTTAGGCAATCACTAGGCCACTGAATTATTGGTGATGTCTATTGATTAGTCGGGTTTTTTTTTTTAAGAATTCTCACCATTACTGGTTAAATTTACTCCACTGGCTTTTTGCATTGGGTAATATGCTAGAAAGTACCTTGGCGATAGAAATACAGGTGAGTCGCCAGCATCACCCGCATTTTTGTACAGGTTTACACCTGCTGGGAATCGAACCTCAGCATCGGCGCTCCCAATTGAGCAACAACCTACTGAGCCATTCTATATCCCAAAGTTGAATAATGAGGAAAATTTTGCCTTTAAGGCAGAACAATTTTAGGACAAAATGGCTAATGAATCTCTAATATAATAATTCATTTTGAAGATTCAATCATAAAAAAATTTCCGAAAAACAAACACTAATAAGCGAAATAATCTCGTGAAAAATTGCAAAAAATTTTTTATGAAATATCCAATCGAACTATTAGCTCATTTGCATTTCATTTACGTGCAATATATCGCCATCTAATTGAATTTGAATTTTTGGCCGAAAAAGTTTTATAAATTTCTAAAATTTATTTTAATATAAATTATATGCAAAATAGAAATTTAATTTAATTTATATATAAAATTTTAAAATTTATGTAAAAAATCTTTAACATTGTAAAAAATTTGTAAAAAAATATTTAAAAAATTTTTTCATTTTTTATTTTTCTTTTTTTATTTTTTCATTTTTGACGAAAAATTAAATTATTGTATTTTATTTTCTAAATGAATTTATGAATTTTTAAGCGACTTTAAATTATAATATTTTTAATTCTCCTTATGAAAAAAACACTATGCGAAAGTCCAACATCTGATGGTGTTCCTTCAGTGATAAACCAAAGATAAATAGCATAGCCAGGAATGCAAAGCATTGATGAAAGCGATAAAAACCATCCAAATACATGTCCCCATAATGGATAATCATAATTGTAGGCGTCGATTCGTAATGGTTGATATTTTGCTAGGCCAAATATTAATACACCCTAAAATAAAAATACATTTATTAAAATTTAGCATGAAATTAATTATTTTATTTTATTTATTAATATAATAAAAGTGGAAATAATAATAATAGTATTCGTTTCAACGATCTATGAAAGAGAGAATTCAGATTACTATTGCAAAAAATACAAAATCAGTAATTTGCTGATTATGACTGATAATATTGATAAAATTATATTGGAAAAAAATGAGCGAATATAATAAAACCATGCAAACGGTTGGTGTAGCAAAAACCCAACAAAATTTCCACCATGGATTTGGATAGTAACCAATCATTGATTTCATATGATCATACCACTGGCTGATTCCTTAAAAAAATATTCAAGTGAAAGATTTTAAATTTTAAAGTTTTCGAGTTAGTTTTAAAATGATTTTGGTGAGAAAATTTAGAAAATAAATTTTGTCAATTTTTGATTTTTGAAATAAATTTTATCAACTGTGGCATAATTTTATCAATTTTTGAATGATATTATTAATCAGTCTGCCATTAATTTTATTTGAAGCACTTCGTTAATTTTTTTTTTTTAAGAGTGCTTACCATTATTAGTTAAACTCGCTCCGCTGGCTTGTTGAACGCCAGTATCACCCGAATCTTTGAAGAGGTTTTCTCTTGCGAGAAATAAAAGCTCAGCGCTGGCGCTCCGAACTGAGCAACAATCCACAGGGCTATTCTATCCCTAAGGCGTAAACTTAGTGATCAACCTTATTATTATGTAGCTGTTCAGCTAATCTTTTTTTGCAGCATTCATTTTGGACTATCGTTTATTTGGTTCATTTTATTGAATATTAGGTTAAAGAACAGGAAATACAAATGGGTCAACAGGATCTAAATTTGGAATTTTGCATAATGTTCGAATGGATAACCCATATACCAGTTTGCCATACATGGCCATTTTGAATAATTATTAAAAAATCTCACCAACGCTCCAAGAAATCGCTATACATTCAAAAAATAATAACCACAATAAAGCCCATCCAGAAGCTGCGTAATAATCGAATAATTGAAAAACATAAAATCCTCCCTTTAAATAAAATTTTGAAAAATATTTATTGCATTTTAAAAAAATAAATTTATGAAAAATAACAAATAAAAAATATGACTAAATAAAAACAAATAAAAAATAATAAAATAATTCGACTTTTTTATGCCTAAAAAATTAGAGCCATATTAAATGAGAAAAATCGGTCATAAATTATAGCAAAAATTTTTCAATTATTTTAAAAAATTTCTTTCTGCTTAAATTTAATCGTAAAAAAGAACCTCTGTTACGGTGCTTAATCCACAAAAATAGCTAATAATGCATATGGAAAGCACAAATATTTCTCGTCCATATTTCTTGCTTCGAATTAAATGTGGAAACTCATCGATTATTGCCGTAAAAAAACCCTCCATTGTACAAAACTGAATTTTATAGCTTTCGTTCCAGTTTTGTTTGATTAAGAAATAAATTAAGAGAAATTTGGAAAATAGAGCTCAAATGGATCATTCGCTAAGGGCGATATGGATCTTGGATTGGAACCTTGGATCCTCCCCACCAGTTTTAGTATTTTTGAGGATGATAATGATGGCAGACAGTGGTAGCACACTGTGCTCCTCTGCTCGGATATGTATGTTTACCTTTAAAATTAACGAATCTTTGAGAGCATTAAAGATCTTCTAGAAAAATATCAACCAACTATGGTTTTTAATGAATTTCAATACCAATATTATCCACTGTGAATCAATGAGCCTAGTGATAAAGGCATTTACCTTTTCACAAGATGCCCTTAGGAAAATTTTCTAATTGCTGATTTCTATGCTCTTAACTATATTCCTATCATTCTGGTCTACAGTAACTTGTTTAGTGAATACTTAGTCTAGCCAATTGCTATCCGATGTCTTTCAAGCATTGTAGTATCTTTTTCTATTCCTCCTTCTTCGTCCTTCAGCAATTTGGCTTGCTCAGTCGAACACCTTCAGCATAGGCAGAAATCTGTCCGAGGATCTCATGGGAATACAGTTACAGATGGGGTGGTATTCCCAGTATTACACAAATTTCATTTCTGCCTATGCTGAAAGTTTAGGGAATTAAAAAATTATTATTGAAAAATTACTTGTGAATCAACTCCAAGAAAAAGAACCATTGTAAAAAATAAGATTGACCAAATATTGGTATATGGTAGTTGTAATATTCCGGATGGATAGGCTAAAAATAGCAAACCTGGTCCCGACTGGGCGACCTGTAAATTTTCTAATTCATTATAAAACTATCGGATATTTTTCAAATTAAATAGCATAAATTTTTATTTTTCTGCTTTTTGATTCACCTCTTCGACGCTTTTGCCTTGTTGAATTGCCATAAAACCGATAAATGAGAAAATGACGAAACCGGCAAAAACGCTAGTTCCACTATTGACAAAACAAACCGTTAATGCTTGCCTATAAAAAAACTTGAGTTGTGTACAACTGTTTTGCATGATCTACCGTACTGTTAGCTTAATATAATTATAATTCCCCTCGATCATTCCCTATTTCACATTGAATTTGAGCCAAGAATAATTCTTGAATTCTTTATTTTCTATAGTATGTCTTTTATAAAATGATAATTAGGATTGAGCTTATCAGTGATAAAGCATTAAGTTTCTTTGTTAAACCATTTATCACTAATGTTAGAAAATTCATTTTTTAACGAAATATGCTGTAAATATCTAAAAAAAAAAAGTCTCGAAGATGAATTGTACTTGTAAACATTGTTGTGATATGAATTATAGCTGCCGAGTGCAACAAGTGCTCCAAGTCCTAAACCATAGGAAAAAAACACCTGTGTGACTGCGTCAATCCATACTTTACTTTCTAAGAGTTTCGAAAAATTTGGCTTTAGGTAAAATTCGAGGCCAAGACTTGCACCAGGCAAAGTTAAACCACGAATTAATAAACATACAAGCATTAAATATGGAAAAGACGCCGTGAGATATACAACCTGAAAAAAATGGTAGTAATGAAAAAGTATTTATAAATTGTTGCGGCTTTGTTAGTTCACTTGGTGATAGTGAACGAAAGTTATCTTATCTTATCTTTCTGCTCCTTTTTTAAGCTATTTATTTATTTATTTTTGACCTTAAAAAAGGTATATTAAGTAGAAGTTTTGTGGGAAACTATAAGGAATGCTAGAAATTTCGTTTGCTAAATGCTCGATATCCATCTTCTGACATTTTCTTCTTCAAATTGTCTTTCTGCTCTTATCATTTATTTATTTTTGATTAGACCGGTTCAATTGGTTAATAGGATAAGGCTTCTTCAAAGCCTGCAATTAATTTGGGGATTAAAGTGCAAGTGGATTTGGTCACTTTTAATGACAGGTTTGTTAAAGAATAGAAATTGAACCTATGTTGTTTGATACTTTTTCAACATTAGTCGAAGTACCAGTGAAGATTCTTTTCCTACTATGTTCTACTTTTGGTTTGGCAACCGTTGGCAATTCAACTGATTACTAGGGTGAAATCCGATAGCCATTAAGAGATAAAAGTGGAGATAGATCTTCAGCAAGGTATATTGAATAAGTACATTACTTGACTGAAAATATACCTTTCCAGTCCATCGAACACCTTTAAATATGCAGAGGTAACATATAGACCAAATAATAAGCAGAAAAATTGCGAGATCCCATCTTAGGCCACCAGGTACTTCCAAACCTTTGCTAATGCCAAGAACCTTATAACTGAAAATTTTTTTAAATTATTTCTTTATAATGTGCAACAATTTGTGTTAAAATTAAAAACATAAAAATAAAAATAATAAATTAAAAACAATAAGAAACAAAATAAATAAAATTAATAAATAATAAAATAAAATTAAAATTTACATTTGTTTTATCGATGAAAATAGATTTAAATAAAAAACATAAATTCTCATAACTATGGTTTCAGTAGATTTCAATATTAATGAATATTAATATTTATTACTAAAGTATTATTTATATTTATGAATATTTTTTTTAAATTTATTAAATTATTTTTCAATGTTATTTAGCTGGAATTTTTACAAAAATCAAGGCGAAAATTTCATAAAAATGTATTCATATTTATGGCCAAATGTGACAAAAAAACAGCAAAGATTTCTGCTAGAAACGAATCACTTTTACATGATTTTCTTTTGAAATCAACTTTATTCATGCAATAAATCCTCATAAAATTGCTTGAATCATAAAAGCTATAAAAAAAATGAATATTTATTTATTTACTTCCAATATTCCTTAACCGGTGATTGTACATTTAGGTCGTCAGCTGTGCAAATTGTCCAGTTCGATTTCATACCCACAAAAAATTGCTTTCGATATTCATTAAGATGATCCGTGGTTAAAATCTAAATAGCTCGCGAATCGTATCTTTACAATTTTCAGTTATTTTTCAAAATTACTAAAACATAAGTCATTTCTTGCACTTGCGTCCTTTGGCTTCATTGGCAACATGACGAGACCTTTTTACTTGGAGATAATTTCGATACAAATGGAGTCCGTATACTTCAATTTCAATGGAAAGTTCATTAAAATAAACTAAATCCAACGATGCCTGTGGGCATAGTTGGATTTTTTGTGAAAATTGGAAATTGAAAAATACCTTTACGTTGAAATATTTTGCAATTGTTCGATTACCAGCACACGTCAACGGATCATATTCACTCCTACATCGATGTGTATTCCATCTGAGATGGAAATTAAATATTTTACAGAAAAAAGAAATATTCTCGAATAAATTTTGCAATTTTACTTAGAAATATTTTCAATAAAAAAGAAGAGAATTTTTACTAAATTAAAAGAGAATTTTAAATTTTTCTGATATTTTTTATTTAAATTATTATTTATTTTTATATTTATTTGTTATTTATTATATTTATTTCAATATTTTTATGTATTTATTTATTTGAATATTAATATTTCTATATTGTATAAAATTTTTTAGTTTTTCATTTTTTACTCGATTCCTTTGTAATAATCGTCAATAATTAATTAGCAAAATTATTAATATTAATTTTTTCAATTTTTATTAAATATTCTAATTTAGCAATTAATTAAATGGCCAATTAGTGAAAATACTACTATAGAATACGAATGAACGTATTTTAGAATTTAGGCAATTTTAGAAATGATTTTAGATGATCAAAAAGTTCGTTGTCACTTAGGCTTCAATAAAACATTGCATTTACTCGTTATTGCAATTCCGCCATGGAACATTCGAATCGAAGCGTAAAGAATTCCATAAATAACACATCGCCCAACTAAGTACAACTATATAATAAATATTCAACCAAAATGCCATAACAGCGGCCGCAATTCCAACACCCTAAATTCATTAAAAATAGTCGAAAAAATAAAATTTGCTTTAATTTAACTCTTTTAGTAGAAATAATATTATTTCTCGAAAGGAAATATATATGTCCGAAAAATTATTTATTCAGTTAATTATTATTTAATAGCAGAAATAAGCTGAAAAAAAATGAATTAAACGAAAACCTTAAAAATTGGGCAAATTTTAAACATTCCAAGACCACCGACACTCAATAATTGGCCCCAAGATGTTTCTAGAATGAAGAGTGGCGCACCACAAAAGACGAGTGAGATCACGTATGGTACCAAAAACGCACCTGAAATTGGAATTTGCATTCTGTTCATAGTTTTTCATTATAATGTCAAGATAATCTGTTTAGGTAATACTGTAATTTACAAAATTGTTTTACAATAAGCTTGATGCCAATTTTTTAATCAGTGACAATATGATAATTTTTAAAATAATTTTTCCAATTTTTAATTTTTTATAATTTTAGTAAAGTCTCTAATAAATAAAAAATGCTTTTTGTCTTTAGCCTAGTTTTACAAATAATGCGATATAAAAAATTGCCGTAGGCCATGAAATTATGCAAATTAACTTTCTATCTTTTTTTTATTTAGGATTTTAAAGACGAACATCAAGAAAAGAACTATTAATTGCCGTAAATTACGTAAATGCTGTTTTTTTCGAAAAATTATAAATCATTGTCAAAATTCAACTGAAATTTCTTATCAAATGTGTGAAAAAAAGTGAATTTAGTGGCTCAGAATTATCGTTGTAAAGTAACTTTTGCTATGGAATTTACTAAATTTACTAAATTATTTTTTTTATTTTTGTTACAAATTTTTTCTATTTTCATTAAATTGTGACAAAAATAAAAAATGAACCAATATTGTGCCAATATTTATAAGGCGAAAATTTGAATTTGTTTCTTTCCTAAATCCATATGTCTGAAAAATGAAAAATAATAAAAACCTCCTCCATTCTGATAGCAAAGATATGGAAATCTCCACACATTGCCAAGACCAATCGCATATCCGATACATGACATTATAAAATCAGCCCACGATGACCATTGTTCTCGCGGTGGTAATGATTGCTGGCCAATCGAACGATCCACAGACATTTCTATAAAAAGTTTAACGCGAAAAATTTCAATTTCTAAAAAGAAAACAAAAAAAGAACTTTAAGCAATTGAACATTTATTTTCTGCAAAGTTTCTCTCGGTAAGTACCATTTCTAAATGATTTTTATCTAAGTTAAACCTCTGGAAAAATTAAAGCGCTACAAATATACATCATATAGCTGAGTGGAACCAACGAAATTGCAGTTGAATAAATGCAAAAATACGATTTTAGAGTCTCTAAATGAAAATATATCTATGTGATTCAAGGAATATCTTGAGGAAAACCTAACCTAGCTATGTTATTTATTACTGCAATAATTCACTAATTTATTTCTATTTTTTTCTATTTTCTATAAATTTTTTTTTTAATTTTTAATAAATATTTGCTAAATTTTGCTTAAATATTTTTGAAATGATCAGGAAATTATTAAGAATAAAATAAATGCCTATCACTACATGAATTTGGTTTCTAAAGTACCAGAGGTTACGAATCGAATCTTTGACAGTTTTAGCCGAATTGAAGCACACGGTCTATCCTTTCCTCAAAATTTAGGCTTACATGGCTATTTTAGAAGGCTTTTACTATTTTTCCTATTCTTTCAAAACATGCAAAAATTAGAAAAATTTTTGAAAAATTAGTAAGAAAAAATCTAACAAATGTTAAGTATTTTTCTTCACTATAAAAAAAAAACTAAAAGAAAATAAGAAGCAATCGTATGAGCGATCGTAATAGAGAAATAAAAATAATTATTAATAGCAATTATTAATAATTAGTAAAATATCGTAGAATAAGTGAAATATAACGAAATACTAAATAATTTTGAAAATCTTAAAAGAGATTTAAGCATGAAAGATGCTACAATAAATGTCAAACTCGCTAAATATTATTCTAAAAAAAGCCTTTGAATTGTCACTATTGCAGGAATTTTTGCCACTAAAAAATAGTTTCTTATTTTAACCGTTAAATTAGCAATGAGAAAAAATTTTTGAGAAAAATTTTTATAAAAAAATAAATGAGAATTTAGTTAGTTCAACGATTTAAAGAAGGCAAAACATTAATGAACTGCCATTCTTTACTTTTCATTAAACTAAATTGAATAGTAGAAAAATAAGCGATAAATCTCATAGATTTTATCAATTTATCAAGAATAAAGCGTTTCTCAAAAACGAATTCTGAAATCAAATCTTCAAATTTATTTCTAAAAATTTTAAAAATTTTTTTCGCTAAATAAAATGAATGAATTAATTTTAGAAAGAATTTTTTTGATAGTTGCTTAATAAAGAAAATTTTGGCATAATAATTTAGACAGTCGCACTGATAATGGAAAAAAGATGCGACAATCGCAATACTTAACTTTTAAGGATCCGAACTATGATGACACGTTGAATTGTGATAATACCTAGATGGCGTATAAGTGAATAAAAAAAAAGACAATTGATAAATGTTAAGTGGAAAAAAAGTTGCTTGCTTGATTAATTGATAAATGTTAAGTGAAAAAAAAAGTCGCTTGCTTGAAGTATTAAGTAATGAGAGATAGTATAGTATAATCATATTTTTCAACAATTCTAGCTTTCTACTGTATCTTCTTAAGTAATCAATGATGAAATCATTATGAAATTATTTTCTCGATATTTTCCTTTGATAATATTTATCATTATGAAAAGGAAATATTTTATTTTTACAAAAATTTAATTCAAATTTTCATTAAAAATGAAAAAAAATGAAATAAAAATTTAAAATATTTCGATAAAATTTAAAAAACTGACCAGAGATGAAATGCATTTTTTTTTTTTTTGTATATCACGCACCACAATTTTGGTGAAATTATTATTATTATTTATTATTATTTTAATAAAAATATTCTAGAATAAATTAGAATTTTGTGAGAATTAATAACGAAATTTTCGTTCATCAGAAAATATAAACGAATTTTGTTCAATGTAAAAAGAGGGAAGGGATGAATTTGAAATATTTCAAACAGCTGTTATTCACTTCAAAGATATCCAACTAAAACGACTGCTTTGACTTGAAAATGATAGAAGGGATGATGATGATGAGATAGAAATAATAATATTGATATTGATGCGATTATTTAAATATTTCTTTCTATATATCTTAATATTGTTCCTCTTATGATAATATTTATCATAACCGCTATCAATTTTATTGTCAATATTAATTTTATTTCTTGCATTAGTCTAATTTTTTTAGAAAATAATTTAAGTTTTTCGATTTTTTTAAATATACGATAGATAATCTTCACTAATTGAAAAATATTTCGATTTCTTATCAATGATTCCTATAACTCTTGGAGATAAAGATATAATGAATATAATGATCAAGATAAGATAAGTACAATGAGTCGCCAGCAGCTATCCGGATTTTACTTTAAACGACAAATTTTTCTCCTATTGTGGAATGAGTAACGAGATTCGCCTTTTAGCATATTATTCTTATTCTTATCACGCTAGTTAACAATTTAGTTATGAAAAATACGATAAAATGATAACATCAAAATTTTTTTTTTTAAATAAATTAATAAAATGAAATTAATTTTGGAGAAAAATTGCAAGGCGTTTGATGCTTCGTATTGTTTCTCCATATTAAATATTTTAGCTTAAATGGATATAAACAAAGTTATAAATAAAATATTCTTATTGACCATGAAGAATTAACATTTTCGGATATTAATGTGCACTCTACATAAGCAAAATGTCGACTATAATTGGTAAATAGCCTTACAGTCTCAAATGGCAATCAGATATTCGTGTTGTTAGCTAATGCCAGATTTCGAATTATTAATAGTTATCTCATATGATTTCATGAAATGCATGCATTCCACGTTTTCCTTTGTGAGCGCTTCATGATTAAGGCGCTTTTTCTAGGGTCTTAGGAATATTTCCAGTATTATTCTGAAATCCATAACTGTTCTCCATTGATAAAGCAGATACGAAACGAAAATTTATGAAACTTGAAATTGATCTCTAAATTGACGATTTAGTAGTTTAGGTATGGAAAAAATTTCTTTGAATTTTCAAAGAAACCAATCTTTTTTAAAAAAAAATATAATTATGAAATTATAATTAAGATATAAATATAAATATAATTATAACTATAAAAAAATATAATTATTAAAATACAATATAATTAAGATAATTGTTAAATGGATAGCCAGTTTCGTCATCGACTATGAACTCTTATAAGTTATACCATTTATATCTTTAAAAGATCTCATATATGCCTTTTTCAGCATTTTCAGAATTTTTAGCACTTTGATAATACATAATTTAATTTCTTTTAAACGAGTAAATACTGATAAGAAGAATGATTTTCGAAGTATGATATGAGGTTCTCAATTTTTCTGGATTTTCAGCATGAAAAATGGAAGTAATTGTGCATATATCAGATATATATCAGAGAAAAACAATAAATGTTTACACTGAATTTACTGATTTTTTTGGTGAATTTGTTGACTTGCTGACCAATAGCCATTTTTTCAACAATCATATTTTCATATTAGTAAAAAAATGGTATTATAAATTAAAAAATTTAAAACAATAATATTATCGCATTCACCGAAGAACCTTTTGGTACAATTTTATAAGCCCATATCTAATATAACAAATCTCATAAAATAGAGATGCCATTAGCTATAAATCTGTTTAAAAAATATTTTTATATTTTTATATTAAAATATTTATATTAAATATGAAAATACTTGACGATACAAAGTTTTATGGAAATAATATAAACATGAAAAATTTTATTTAAATCTGAAATCATCCAAAAACGATGATTAAACATTTTAATAAATGATTTAATAATTCATAGATGATTTTAAATTATTCTTTTAAAAAACCTCAAACAACTACCAAAAATAGCTTGAAATTTTCAATCATCCGATGTATATTAAAATGCCAGCAAATGGCTATCGCAGCAGTGATATTTTATTTATCCAGGAATGCCAATTTGGAAGAGGACACTTGTTTATTTGTTGATTAAATTTCTTAATATTTTTTAAATGCCAAAATTATGTTCAAAGTAGTTATTTCTAAATTTTTACCACCTATCTAAGAAATTATATATTATATAAATGAAAAAAAAGAACGCTTTAAATTTATCTATGCTACATGTTTGTTATACAAGATTGATGCACAAATGGACGATTTTTTTTTTCAAGAGTCCTCACCATTACTGGTTAAACTGGCTTATCATATTGGACAAGTATGCCAGGGAGTTCCTTGGCGATAGAAATACAGGTGAATCGCATTACACCGGTTTAGTCCTGTAGGGAATCGAACCTTAGCGTCGGCCTGAGCCATTGAGCCAATCTTTTTCCTAATGGTCGAGTAAATTTTATTAATGGATTCTGATTCCTGAAGCAATTCTTTCATAACTATGACTTTGAACCATGGAATGAATTCAAAAAAGAGAAAAAATATTTCCAATAAAAAAAACAGAATGGTTTTTGATGCTAATTAATTTGATAACGTAATTGTTTTTCTTATAAAGCATAACTAAAATGATGGTTAGGCTCTTTTCATTGGCTTTGACAGCGAACTGGCAAATTATGATCGGAGAAGAAAGTTTTGTCAGGAAGTACCATGGCATTACACTAATCAATATAAATCGAACAATATTTTTGAACAACGAAAAAAAATTACGAAAGAAAATCCCTATAAATATAAGAAATAAATTAACAAATTTTCGTAAATTAACTATCAGAAAAATTTTCAAAGACTTTGACAAAAAATTTTGAAATTCTAAAATCGAAGAAATTTTATGGATAAAAGAACAAATAAGACCTCTAACTTCGATTTTTCTTCACAAAAATCCTATTCGCACCAAAAGGACGATTCTAACTTTTTTTACACGAAACGATAATCTCAACAGCAATTACTCCTCAAAATGCGGAAATAGAAAGTGATCAGCAATTCTAGTTAGGCAAATAATTTCCCAAGGAATGCTCAGGAATGTTCGTTTGCCCATTCCAACACATAGGAATTATATAGGAATTTTAATAAACTATATATTAAATATTATGCTAAAAAATATTATAAATAAAAGGGGCAATATCGTAAATAGAACGATTCGAATATTTGAACATCGATTTAAATCTTGCCTTAAGCGATAAAATAAATTTATTAAAAATTATTCCACTTGGCTATACTTAAAAAAAAAAATTGAAAAAAATATCGAATATTCGTTGAATAATAATAATAAAAAATGCGTTTCTTGCGTTTCATCAAAAAGCAAATTTAGTTCTGTGAATTGTGAATTTTCAAAAAGTCTTCTTTTTTATCGAAAATTTTTAAAGTACCATTCAAAATAATTCATTAATGCATTTTTCAAAAATTTTATTTCTTTAACATAAAAAAATTTTTTTTAATTTAAATTTTTTAAAGTTTTATAATTTTTAATTCTTTTTTCTTTTGTTATTGTTTTTATCAATAAATTTTATTCGTTTTTTTCGATTTTTGCTAATTTTTTCGAACTCTTTTTTTTTCAACGTGGATCATTTAAAAAAATAGGGCATTCTTTTTTGATTTCTTATCATAAAATTCTGAGGGAAGCAATAATTTCGCAAAAATATTTATAATGGCTTCAATAAAGACATTGGAGAGGAGTGAGAGGAATTTGTACCCTCATTTCGAAGCGTATATGCTTGAGTTCTGTACGAGGCAATTTTTCAAAAAACTTTTTTTGAACTGACTTATGCTAGCGGCTCATTTCATCTCTACTTCTGCCACCATATAATTCCTTGCAAAATTGATCTGCGTCGATAGGTCGGCGAGCTATTCCAACCAGTATCGGACTTGAGCACTTTTAGAAAAAAAAAAGGCAACAGATGAATATCCAATTTTTAGACGATTTTTTGAAAAATTTGAAATTCTTAACGCTTTTTCATATGTGCCAAAGAATTTGAAATATTTTAATCAACGAATGGATAAGTTTCTTCTAGTGGATTCAAGCGACATCTTATTGCTTTATGGATTTTATAAATCTTTTCTTTTTTTTTGGATTTGCATGATTTGCATGAAATCTTTAAATCGTGAAGAGAGTACTTATCGACTATTTCTTATCAAAAATTTATTAGAAATTATTATTACTATTAAAATTATTAATAAAGAAAATGCTTTAATTGTAATCCTTGAAATGCAAATTCTTATTTCTCCGAATAATAATCTTTTTGAAGTATTTTTAATAGATCAGCGCAAGAAAATATCCGTAGTTTATCATTTTTGGTTACACAAATTAAATGAACCGATTCGCGATTCAGAATGAATTAAATTCCAGTTTTAAACGCAAATTCATGGCAATTTTTTTTGACTCAACAAATTAATGAAAGGTTTTTTAGAATGAAACAACTAAATTTTCCAAGGCGATATATTCGATTGCAAATTTTTTTATGAACTGAATTAAAGTGAAGAAAAAATTGCCAATAAATTTCAAAGTAAGAAGTTTAAGAATGTCTCATCCTAGTGGATTTAAAGAAAGCTAAAATGAAGACGTTGACAAAAATAATTTAAAATATTTACAGGCAACTAAAATTTTATTCTATAAAAAATCAACATTAATAAAATAAATAATATTTTTAGAAATAATTTAATATATATTGCCTTCATTTTCATTATATGTTCGTAATAAAAATGTATATGAAACAATGAAAAAATTATTGTGAATAAACAATTTAGGCGAAAATCAATACATCGATCATGCATGGATCTTAGGTTGGATATAATGACCCAATTCTAATTTCCTGACTGTCCTTTCAACTGGTCTACATTTTAATAACCTATTTTACAGAGCTCTTCAAAAGAAATCATCGAGAATTTTACTGAGACAATTTTCCACCTAGTAAATGATTCTTCCATTCTTCTTTGTTTTCTATATTCATGTCATATTAGCGAGTCAACGATCAAGTATTTTTTTTTAAAATTCTTCTAAATATTTAATATCACTAATTATTTTAATATTTTCTTGGGAAAAAATATGACGAGAAAATTTCTACGTCGCACATCCTTATTTTAAAAATCGGACAATAGAAATTATTTAAATAGGTGGATAGATGATGAGAATAAGCAAATGTAGTTGCCTAAGGGATATATCAGCACAAATCAGTTTTATTATTATTACGCTTATCTCTTTGGAATAATGAAAATGCTATAAATATTATTCGTGAGCCATGATTTCTTTGTCTCTTTCTAGGCTTCTAAGCCATAACCGAGCTGAAGTGAAATTTTCTTACCTGATAATACGTATGTATAATTATTTGATTATAAAGACAATATGCAAAATAATAATTTATTCGAATTAACTCTTAATTAAATTTATTTTCTAAGGTCATTTTGGTAATCCATGTCGTCTATGCAAATGTTTTATACTGTATACAGATCGAGATAAAGGAACATCGTTGAATCCATATGGAATTGTTGCAGAGCCGTACGAAATAACTGAGGATCGATGCTTAGCTCTATGTCTTAGCGATAAGGTAAATCACTAAATCAAGTGCCTTTCTTGGCCTTTTTTGTCCATAGAATTTTCCACTAATGTACAAAAAAAACTTAAAATGCATAGGACTAAAGTGATAAGAAAAAATATTTTTTTATTAATGACTAATTCACCTATTTCGCTTATAAATATTTTTTTAGCTAATAATCTAAATGCTAATTGTGGACTATCTTTATTTTTCAGTGAGAAACTTTCTATAATCAAGTTCAGGAGGAATGCAATAGGTTCTAAGCTATTTGATCATTAAACGCTATAGTTCTTAAGTGATAAATAGCCAAGACTTCATCTTTCTTTCAATTTGATAAAATTCAAATACCACAAAATATAAATTCTTAAAAATATGTGCGACATATATTGAAATTTCTTGTAATTTATTTTAGCCTTTACTTTCTAATAATTAGAAATTTGTGTTAATTAATGAGAAAATTCTTAGCGAATGGAAAAATAAGGAAAATTTTTAGCGATGCAAAACTGTTGTTTATGGTTTAGTTGGTGGTCGAAATATTTTTGCATGTGAATTTTATGAAAACGATGATACTATGGATTTCATTTATGTGCCATTCGTAAATTCATATATACCTCGTAAAGGCGAATGTGACACTTCGTGTAAGCATTTCATTTTATCTAAGATGATTTATTTCAGTCATATTTTGAAATTAGGAAGTATTTTGCTTATGGCTTATGCAAGACAATTCAAGTTATCGAAAAGATCGCTACAACAAATTCAGTAGCATTAGTTTAAGCTAAAAACGGTTCATATTCTAATATACAAACAAATATTACAAATTAGGACTCTTAAGAGTGTGAAGAAGAAAGAAGAATTAGCTTTGAGCTAAATGAGCCTACAAATCCAGTTAAGAACTGCTGAGGACCATCTACAACTTTGTTTTCTAGCGGGTTTTTGGCGAAAAGGCTATCTAAATACCTCATTTTAGTAGTTATTATTTACAATTAGTCAGATTCGCTTAACTCACTATAGGACGAGGCAGAGCTCTGAGATAATATAGATAGATCCCCAACATCACTAGATTTTTCATATAAAAAATTTTCTCTTTCAAGAGGCACGCACATACGATGCTTGAGATGATAGTCAATGTTCCCCTTGAGAAACGTAATTATAGCGAAATAGCGATTACTCTAAAAATCATGAAAAAAAGTTGTGGCAAGCGAAATTCCAGAATTTACATGGAACTCAAGTCAATAGTTCCCAAATGCAAAATGCAAAAGACCGATTTTACGGCTGCTATTCTTTGGTTCAATTGAAAAATTATGCTAATAAAGATGAATCGTTATGACTGCTTTCGCTAAAAATTAGTAGCGATTTGTAATTCATTCCAATTATTTCTAAAGATTTCTAAAGATTGAAAAATTTTGAGTATCGTTTTGCTTAATATTTTTAAAATTTTGCCAATGTTATTTTCTTTAAATTGTATTAAATAAGATTTTTAGCGCATTGAACTGCATTTTCTAAAAATAAGTGTCAATTTTTAAAAAAAAAAAAGAAAAATTTAGTTGATCAGTCTTCGCGGCAAGAAAATATTATCAGTGATGATGGATCGGTTGAACGAAGAAAAATGAGATATCATTCAGTAACTAATCAAAAGAATCTCTTTAATTTTGGCAAATAAAAATCAAAACGAGTAATTTGTTTTATCGCTTTGTTTTTTTTATGTATATATTGGCCATTTATATCTAAAAAAAATTAAAATTATTTCTATTATTCACAAAAATTCAGAAAATTCTACCGATTTACTCGAAGCCACTTGCCATCAATCTCAAATTTATTTTGAGTCTTCAAACTTTATATTTAAACTTTAAATTATAAAGTATAATGGTGCATCACAACGATTTTTAGCACAGATATTCCTAATGATAATATTGATAAGGAAAATAATATATGGTAAAATAAATATGTAGTAAAATATTTGTTGAAAAAGATGAGAAAAATTAAATGCCATAGGCAAAAATGCCATTGGTCATATTATTACAGGCATAAATCTCGAAGAACAACATGATTTCCAGAAAAAAAGAAATAGTTTTGTGAGCTACTTCTTCATAAAAAAAATTAAAACATCTAAAAAAGATGGAGTCAACAAAATCTAATTTTTATTTTTTCTGAGACAAAATGTCGAGAACTCGATTCATTTAACGGTAATAAACCTGTCATTAAAAGCAAAATTAGAGTACTGGTGACTGGTGACTGGTGACAATATGGCATATAATATAATCGAGAAAATCCGAGGAAAATTTACATTTTATTTCCAAGAGTGGTATAATCGAAATTATAACATATATGTGATCAAAAGAATTGCTTAATTTACACTATTACCAAATTCACCACCATCATTTAAAGTTCCCAAAGGTGAGAAAAGATTATTTTTGGTTCCACAAAAAAGTTTTTTAAAGTATTCATAAAATGATACATATACACATCTATAGACACATCTCACTCACGGAAATATCTAAAAATAAATATTTCATAAATATTCTTAAAAATTACTCAATAATTTTTTAAACTTTACAGTTGGGGTGAAACAGCTTAGTGGTTGCTGCTTTTATTTCGGAACGCCGGTGGTACGAATAAATCTCTCTTTTTAAAGTCCTACTGTTGATTCACCTTTACTTCTTTTACTGTCTGGAAAGGCCTGGTCCGAGAAGTTAGCGATGGAAAACTCTGACCAAAAACCAATCTTAAAAATTTCGAATATTGAAATAATTATAATTATAAAAAAATGCCTTGAAAGGCCAATTTAACGAATCGTCAAGGTTCCAAAAAAAAAGAAAATTTCATAGTTCAAGTAATTTCATAAATGATAGATTAAACATTATTCTCATCTGAGTAAAACATCGAACTGAATTGAATAAAATCGAACTCGATGAGATTTTCGCGTTCGACCTGAAATATGCCTGAAATAAGCCTGAAATAAGCCTGAAACAACTTAGCAGCGTAAAAAATACGATGCCGGTGTTGAAAACTTTTAAAAAGAACCAAGTTTCTCAACTGTTAAAAATTATCAATAAAAATAGGAAAAATAACAAAATTATCAATAAAAATATTTAATAATTTTAATATTTAATATTTAAAAATATTTAAAGGTCGAATAATTTACTCGAAAATCATTTGCATAATATTTGTCAGCAATACAGCAATTGTTTCTTTTTTCTTCTAATTTGGCCAAATCATGAATCGTAAAATTCTACACCATCTCGTTAGTTGCTAATCTATACCATGGATGGTATAAACAGCGATAAAGACCAATGAAAACCTAGGCTGACACGTTTAATAGAGATTTTTCATACTCATTTTGCCCCCAGCTATATGAGTATTTTTCTGCAGCAAAATTTTCATAGGACAATTCTTCAGAACCGATGACAGGTGCGTTCGTGGTGTAATGGTCAGCATGGTTGCCTTCCAAGCAATCGACAGGGGTTCGATTCCCCTCGAACGCAGTCCTTGTTTTCTCGATTTTCTATGGAAACGAAATCGTGTTTTTTTATGCTATTCATTCCAATGATTTTTGAATGTAATTGCGACCAATATGCAGGTAACTCTTTTGATATCAGTAGATTTTATCAAATTTCCTACAAAAAATAGAAAAAAGAGGTTATTAATTTCAATTTAATTTTGTTTCAGTTATTTTTACGGATCGAGAAATTTGCAAACGCCTTATTTTAATTGTAAATTGCAGCTAGAAATAGCCAATAAAAAATTATAAATGATTAAAAAGATTTTTAAAAAATTTTTTTCCAGCGGTGATAATAATAATAATAAATAATAACAACAATAGTAATAGTGATAATAATGAGAGCAATGATAATAACAACAATGATAATAATGATAATATTAGTGAAGTCATTATTTATTATAAACAATAATAATTAATAATAACAAATTCAGATTTAATAATAAAATATTATTAATAAATATTAATAATAATAAAAAATAATATAATAATATTCTCAGCTATTACAAATGATTAATGATGAGTTGAATAATGATGAAAATTAGTTAAAATTTTTGGCTTTAAAATTTCTAAAACCAATAGAATATCTCTTTTTTTTCGTTGAGAAAAAATTTAATTTTTTTGAGCAATTTATAAGCAAATTTTTTTTAAGATTTTTTTCCAAATTCGCTTAAAAATTTCAAATATAATTTAAAAAATATTAAAAATTCGAGTTAATTGAATCAAAATTAAAAAATTTTTCAAAAAATATTTCATTCATTAAATATTTTTACAGTACATAGTTCGTATAGAAAATTTTTTCATAAATATGGAAATTTCTCCATTCAGTGTTTTTAAATTAAATTAACAATAACAATTTCAAAATTGTGGAAGATATAAAATAATAAAACAATAATAATATAATAAAATAATAAAAGATAATAATGAAATACTAAAAAATAATAAATAAAAAAATTCATTACGAAATAATTATTATTTTTATAACATTTAATATTTATAACATTTTTTAATTTTAAATATTTATTAATTAAAATAATAATTGAAATAAACCACCATTGCCTAAAATTAATTATTGAAATCTTCTTTTAAATACTTTCAATGTTACGAATATTTAATTGTATTTTCGTTCACTAAGTTATCATTACCAATTATGAAAAAAAAAGCTGAATCAGTAATGTAAACAAACATATTAAATAAATATTAAATATATTAAATAAATATTAAATATTTACTGATTTAGCAATGTGGTTTATATTTTGATTCTCATCATTCGAATTTTCTTTTTACATTTATTCTTTTTACATTTCACTTTCCTAATAAATGACAGTTCATTGCTTTGGTCCTATTTTATGTTATAGCCTATGCAATTCGTTCTCAATTATATTTTTATAATTTTAATACAAATGAAAAATGTAATGAAAAATGAAAAGAAAATGAAAAAAAAATGAAAAATTGAAAATCTCATTGGCTATTCTTTATATGTTTCCGCTATATTCCAGACAATGAATTTTTTAAATTTTAGTAAAATATTATTAAATATTAATAATAAATATTAAGACTTAGCTAAGCCTTTTTTTACATTATTACAGATAGTGTTATCCAATTTTCTATTCCCTTTATTCAATTTAATGATTTATTTGATTACTTATTATTAATTATTTATCATTGGATTAATTATTTATCATTGGATTAATTATTTATCATTATCTATTTATCATTATTTATCATTATTTATCACCGCTTTTTTATTTGATAATAATATTATTTCTGATAATATAAACAGCACCACTCGTGAATCGAATATATAATTTTTACTAGTTAAATACTAAAATAAAAATAACAATAACAGTAAATAATAATAAATAAGTAAATGTTGAAAACAAAAATTATCAAGAAATCAATTATCAAAAATAAAATTTAAATTTGCTAATTTAAATTTCAGAATTTTTTCCATGAGTTTTTATCATTTTTTATCACGAGACAAGTAGAGTAAAATTTAATTTTTCGAGATTCTCATCGTTTTTCTTAGAAAGTTTTTTTTTCTTAGGTTTCCATCATTTGCGATTATAAATTTTTGTGAAAAGTTTAGCTAAGAAAAGCAAATAATAGCGCTAATTAATTCAAGTAAATTCTGCTAGTGGGTTATATGAAAAATGAATTGTTTGGTTAAATTATAAATTTTATCACAAATTCTTCTATTATAATTATAATTATAATAAAAATTATAAATTTAAAATTATAAATTTTTGCTACGAAGGTACTTGGCGATAGAAATGTGTGGGCAGTAAGCGCTATTCATCGACTCCTATAGGAAATAAGAGCCAAATCATTTATCAGAATGAATCTGTTTTTATTTGTTAAGCAAAATTTTTTCCGCCGCGAAAATGCCAATATATTATTTTTTCAAGTGAATTTTCTAATAGTAAAAGACCTTTTTTTCTTTGTTTAATTCGGTTAGGAATATTTTTTTTTAAAATAATATAAGTAATTCGTTTTATATTTATTATATTTATTATAATATTATATTTTATATTTATTATAATATTAACTGAATTATGCGAATTTTATTAATTTTAAATAAGCATTCAACTAGAACAAATAATTTACCATAAGTTGTATGCACTTCTGGAAAATAAATAGAGGAAACATAGTCGTAAAGATCGTTCTTAAATCTTATTTTGCTATAGGAAAAAAAATTGCAAAATTCTTCAATTTTGAGCGGTTGTATTTCTATTCCGCTGTTTTTCTTCCGAATATTTTTAGAATTTTTATAAATAAATTAAGTGCTAAATTTTTTAAATTTAAAAAACAATGAAATAAAATATGTATATATGAAATAAAATACATATATATATATATATATATATATAATAAAATATATATATATTATATATATATTTTATATATATATATATATATATAAAATATATATTTAAAATTTATAACATTATAAAATTTATAACATTATAATATTATGAATAATATTATAAAATAAAATGTCCGCCTTTGACAGGAGTAAATCTACCATGCCAAAAATCCGGATGATTCCTTCGGACTCACTTGTAATTCTATCCTCAAATAACTCTATGGTGAAAGAGTCAGATGTTCTTTTCACGGCATTTGCGTCTGGCGCGCATGCTACTTGCATTCCCGTGGTACATGCGATAAGTATATAATCCAGATGTAAAGCGATAGTAAAGCGATCCCAAGACTGATAAATAAAATGTGCTTAAATAAAAATTCATTCATTCATTGAAACCAGCCATTATCGGTCTTTCAATTTCATTTCTTAATTTTAAAAATTTAAAAATTAAATCTATTAAAATTTTCTTAAAGTTTAAAATTTCAATTTTTTTTTTAATTCATTATATTTTGCAAAATTTATTAATTTTACAAATTAAATTAAACAAATACAGTGATGATCGATCAAATCGCATAATTTATTTAACTGTAATGATAACGACATTTTCGATATATTTCTCGGCAATTTATCGATGACCATAAATGAAACTATAATTGGCTATGTATATATATATATATATATATAATCGCTTCGAATTGGAAACTTATAGCGTATATTTTTATATTTATCTGATTATCAATCAATCTATTATCAATCAATTAATACTACTGATGGTTAAAAAAAGATTGCAGTTATGATTTTAAAAGAATGAATTACAAATATTGTAGTGAAAATATGATTAATGCGATCGGGTGTTGTGGAAATATAAATATTTAAACTTTTTAACGCTTTTCATTTCGTTTTTCTCATTTGTTATCATTAAAATAACTTTTTATCTATATAATGATTAATATGTAAAAATAATGATAACAGTGATAATGTATCTATATTCTTCTCAGAAGGAAACCTAATCGACGCTTTTCATTTTTTTTCTTAAAATCAAGTGAAGTATATATAATTTTAAAATTTTAAAAGCCTCGAGTTTCGTTTATTCGCTACGTTAAACATTGCGCAATTCGCAGACGATTCAGAAACCAAAAGGAATACACACATAATACTATATTTTATTCAGAATATATAAGATTATAAAATATTTTTAAGAAAAATTATCCATTTTATTTTAAAAAGGAACTTTGAAGATTCTATGCATTGTTTGTTGCCTAGCTTAGTTATATCAACTTATACAGCAATAAATGTGATAGTAATGTTTACCATTTCTTAATTCATTGGTTAGGATGAAATATTCGCAATTTCTTGGACGTTACGAGCGAACATCTCGCTTAAATGCGAAACTCGAAGCTCAACTGCAATGTCATTTGAATTGCATTAACTGTTGTTAAATTTATTAGATGAAAATTGCGCATTGTTTTTATATTTTTTAAATTTTTATTTCATAGATTTAGTTTCTTAAAAATATTAAAATCGATTTTTTCAGCAGATAAAATATAAAATTAACTGAAAATACTTCAAAAAAAAAAATAATTTTAAATTTTTTAAAAGTAATCAATTATAAAATTTTTTAAA
Source organism: Dracunculus medinensis (assembly GCA_900625125.1). Taxonomy (NCBI): domain Eukaryota; kingdom Metazoa; phylum Nematoda; class Chromadorea; order Rhabditida; family Dracunculidae; genus Dracunculus; species Dracunculus medinensis. The sequence continues at coordinate 45,064 of UYYG01000081.1, read as the reverse complement.
ATAATTAAAATAATTTAAAATACTGTAAATATTCAAATGTTTTAGTTTAATTTGCTTTAAACAATATATTGATAAGCAATTTAAAAATTTTTTCTTAGAAGATGAATTGTTTCTTTTCTCTCTTTTTTTTTTTTTTTACATTGGACTGTTAACAGATAGAATTCGAATTATTATTATTATCATTTATCGCAGTATGATTTGTATAATTTCATCAAAATGTAGAATACAAATAATAATTTTCTCGATTTTAATTGTTATTTTGATGTATTTATGTTTTTTCATTTCTTCTAAATCTCTTCATTTTTATCAAGTAAGCTTTATGAAATTATCGTTAAACATATCTAACAACTTTTTAAATTCTCTTAAAACTAAAGAAGAATTTTTGATAAGTTTTTTTATCACTTCATCACTATCAGTATCAATAGTAATCAATATATGAGTTATTCTCAATGATAAGACATACAGAAAATTTTATAATTGAATTGTTATAGCCAATGATAATTTTGTTCCAATCTTTCTCATTGTTCTTAATGAATCCTCCTCCTCATTCTTACAACATTCCTAGATTTCTTGCAGTAGTATGCACTAGGAATTAAAAAATTATTTAGTTTTCTATTAGTGTATTTAAAATTTTTCTATGGACCATCATTTTAGAATGAAATTTTGCTATTGAACGACAATATTGAATCAACAAATACACCAAGGATTGCAATCAGCAAAGTTAATACAAATCGCACTTTAGCGATTATTTCGCAAATATTCAAATACAATTCAACTTTTCCAATTGAATTTAAAGAAAAGTTAGAGAGTCGTCATGCAATTCATTTATTAACGAATAAAAATATGCCATTTACTCCTTTCACAATCCTCATCGAACCAAAAATTTGCATTGGTCAGTAATTTGTTAATTTTTTAACAATAAATGAATTTAATAAATTTAATATAATTACAAAAATGATTTTTACACTTGCAAAATTATTGCTTGTAATTCTTTGTGAAAATAAAATTGCGATTATTATAATAAACGATAATATTGCAATTTTTTTTTGGAAATATTCTCTAAAAATATTTGTTGAAAAATTCGAAATTATTTTACAATAGATTTTTCATCGTATAAAAATGGAATAATTAAGAATAATAATTGAATTGGATTAATAAATAATTCCTTTATATATTCCTTTTAATTTTGCTCTAAGTTGCAAATTTGAATAATTGATGAATTTCAGAAATTTTCAAAAATTCAAAAATGATTTTGGCTTAAAAAAAATAAAAATTAATTATATTCACACCTTTTTTATTTGAAAATTATTTATTTATTTATTAAATTGTTTATTTCTTCATAAGAAATTTATTTCTTTGCAAGCAAATGAGGCTAGAATGACTCATTGGATTGATACTTTCACTTTGAAGCGTTGATATTGTGGTTCTTTTCCCGATAGAAGATGAAAACTCGTCCTTCAACAAGCAAAGAGATATTGACGACCCATTTGTATTTTTTTCATTAAGCGACTTTATGACAAAAATTTGTCTGGTTCAACAAGCCAGCGAAGTGTATCTCACCAGAAACAGTGAGTTCTGAAAAAAAAACCTAGGGAAAAAAATAACATAGTGGCTGATTAAAGTAGATAAATTATAAGAAAATTGTAGGAAAAATTATAAAGCTTGGAAAATATGATTGCAAATGGGCGAAAATGAACAAAAAAAATAGTGCAAAGCAAATCAAACATTTCAAAATCTTTTATTGACAAAATTATCAATGTTAGCAATGAATCGCGTCCATTTCAAATAATGCCACCCGGCTAAGTCTTTTAGAACTTGAGATAGATGAAGTTAGTATAGAATCACTAAGTAATCTTTAAATAGCCTAAATCAGTAATTAATAAATACTTTTAAGTAAGAAGTTCTTGTATGGCTTATGCCCGTTTTAAGGGTAAGTTCTGCAATATCTCGATCATCAGTGTCAATGCTCCAACTCTGTCGGCAGATGACCGAGATAAAGACAAATTCTATGCGGAACTTCAACTGACAAAGTCTTTACCGAAACATGACATGATCATAATCGGGGGAGACTGGAATGTTCGCATGATCATAATCAAAATCATAATGCAGCTGCGATGACCTCAACAATTGGCAAATATGGCATCGGAGACCGGTGTGCCAATGGAGAACGTCTTCTTCGTTATGCCGAAGTGCATGAACTTTTTGTTACTAATACTTGTTTCCGGCAACATAGAAAACATCTAGCAGCGTGAAAGTCCCCGGACAACCAACATTTCAACCAGATTGTTTATATCTTAATCAGTCGCCGTTGGAAGAGTTCCGTACTAGATAGTCGTTCGGAGCTAAAACGGGCAATCTTCATGGATCTGGCCATGTTATGGTTCGAGCCAAGATCCGCATAAAATTGACAACTCGCAGAAAACAGCATCCGCAAGTTCCTTCAACTTTCTCAAACTAAAAAATTCGGGGATAGTGAGCGCATTTCAAACCGAATTATTGAAGCATCTCAATGATACAAATATCAATGATTTTTCTGGAACGGCAAATAAATACCGGTCCAAACTAAGGGAATGTCTCCGAAAATCAGCCACTTACACGCTAGGGCATACTAGTAGGGAGTGCTAGTTGGGTATCGGAAGCAACTGTACAATTGTCTGAAAAAGCCAAAGCATGATCTAGTGATCCTGACTACAGGATGCTTCGAAGATTTGCAGCGAAAGCAGTAAGGCGGGACAGAAATCTCTATTGAAGAGACAGCAATGGCGTACTAATTAAAAGTATTAAGGATCGCCTCATAAGATGGAAAAAATTCTTTGAGGCCAAACTTAACCATGAAGCGCCATCTGTTGCCCCTGATATAACTATATAACTATATAGTTATAGTTGATACGTTTGCCGAAGCATACGCTTGCAATTGCGAGCCTCCAACAGAAATAATTTCAGTTATCCATAAGGTTAAGGCCAAAAAACTCCAGGAGATGGTCTTCGGGCTGAGCTTTTCAAATGCTGTCCATCGTCCTTCACAGTCAACCTTCAACAAATGTACTCTTTAATATGGAAAAAAGAAATATTACCATGCGTTCTTCCGCTTGACGAAACCTTTATGGAATCGTCGTGAAATCACCATAAAAACGAAAGTCCGCATCCATACTGCCGTGATCCGTTCGATTTTACTATATGGTTCTGAGACATGGCCAATGAGAGTGGAGGATATCAAGAAGTTATCTGTCCTTGACCACTCTTGTCTACGGTACATATTACGGATCCGTCGAGCAGATAAAATATCACAAGATCTTCGTTCAAATACCATTTGCATAAATAATGTTATCACAGAGTGTCGCCTTCGCTGGTTAGGGTACATTCTTGGTCGTCCACCACAGGAGTTGATGCATATTTCGCTATTTGCTAAACCATGTGACGGTTGGCGTCAAAAGCGAGGTGGGCCAATCAAGACCTGGACTGATACGGTGAGAAAAGATTTTGAACGTATAGGTGGACCAGCAATATATGGACTTAGACGATGGAAAAAGGAATGGCTTTCATTACTGTCGACGATGGCATCAGACCGCGCCACTTGGAAGCGTCTTACCCTTGTAGCCGTTGGAGCCAGCCTAACCAGTAATGGTGAGAGCTGTTAGAAGAAGAAGAAATATAAGTAAAAATCTGATATTTAGCATCTTTGCCCATAAAAATTTAATTTTTTTTAAGTTGGTAAAGAAGTAAAAGTTGTGGTTTACATGTCCACTAGGCCGCAAGATTTCGAGCTGAGGAAGGCTTTACGAGATTTTTGGACAAATGAAGCAAAAATGCACGGTATCGAGGTTTGTAATTTTGCATATAATGGAAAATGTATGATAATGAAATCTTGAAATTTCTAGAAACATTAGGCACTAGGCTCATCATTTTTGGTTAGCTGCCTGCTTTTCTCTCGTGTTATTGGCACAATTTTACTGGAATATTACTTAAAGATACAGGTTGATTTTTGTTTCATAAAAACTTTGGAAACTGCTAGCAATTATACAATTCCCTTCAAGGCAGCCGATAAACCTTTTTCGATGTGCTCATGCAAAAATAATAATTTTGTAAAAAAAATTTTGTGAATAAAAATAATAAAAAAATAATTTTATAATTTCAACATTAATATGCAAATTAAATTAAAATTAGATGATTATGGCTTTGTTAAATTTAAATCAAAAAGTGAAAAAAGTTTCCAAAAATTTAGTTCCCTTTTTAAAATTAAAATGAACCATTTGAGCTAATTTTTTCAGTTTTTAAATATTTAAAAATTAAAATAAAAAAATTGGCTTTCATATTTGAAATAAAAATACGAATAATTAAGGTAGTTTTCGCGATGGGGCGATATAAAAATGATTCAAGTGATATTATTTTGGCTTTTAAAGAAAATTTACTTTACGGAGATATATTTATGGCGAATTATGAAGACACGTACATATAATATATCTTTAATTTTAATTTTAAAAATTTCATTTAAAATTTTTCAAAGTTTGATTTACTCTTGAAAAAAATTGTTTAAAAACCAATTTTTTATTTCCTTTTCGCAATTTTTATGAAAATAAAAAATAAAAATTTCAGCTATAAAAATTTAATATTAAAATATTGGATGAATTTACACTATCATGTGCACTATTGTCATCAAACAAATTTTATGGTTCACGCAGATTCGGATACAGTGATTTTCGCTGAAAAATTCGCATCATTTATGAATAAATATAAGCATTTATATGAGAATAAATTGGGCTGTCAGGTAAAATATTAGCGATTATTTTATTCTCATAAAATAAGTCAAAAGCATAAATATTTTTTATATATAAAATATTAAAACATTTCTTAAATGCTCGTTCACTTGTAATCAATTAAAATATTATTTAATGATAAAAAATAACAATTTAATTTTCTTATCTGAAAATATTTATAATTTTGGAAAAATTAAAGAAATTTTTGCAAAAGATCTATTCTTCAATAGAAGTAATAGCGGTGATTATCATTATCAACCAGGCTTATTGATAGCTCTCCTATCTAGAGCAGAACTCTTGCATCTCAAGTGATAAAATTAGCTATTCTCATGAAATAAGTCAATAAGAACCATCAATAAATAAATGTGTCAAGAGAAAATTAATAGAACATTTAATTATCTGCCCGGTCCTCATATTAGAAATAATTCTAATACTGAAAGGCTATACGAATTTTTTTTGGTAAAATTCAATAAATCTAGTAAAATTCAGCCTCTTGCTGGTCCAAGGATTACTAATCCAAATAATCTGTGGTATGTGTCTGCTGATCAGGAACCGTGGCCACAGCTAATGAGATATTGCCACGGATTTATGATCCTTTCAAGCAATACCGTTCGTTATCTTCCAATTCTTTTTTTATTTTCATTTTCATTTTACTTGAATTATTATGAGATTTTTAAAATTAATGAATAGCTGGGAGGAGAATTTATTTATTTTCAGCTGAAAATATGAATTTTTTAAATTTTTCATGAAAATTTTGTTTATTTTATTTGATTTTTTTTCATATTTTAAATTTCCTCGAAAATTTCCTTTTATATGAGCAAAATTTTTTAAAAATTATTCATTTATAAAAAAATTCCACTGAAATTTCCAATTTTTTGTTAAACTTGAATCGAAAATTTAAGTTTTTTCAATTGAAATTTTATTTCGGCATTAATTTTTATATTCTATGCAAAATATAAATCGTTGTTAATTTCGTCTTATTTTTGAATTCAAAAAATTATGAGAGATAATTTATTTATTATAGGTCGCCAAGAAGCTTCTTGATGGTGTAGAGAAAATTGGTATTGACTATTTTACATCATTTGGAATATTCGACGTTGCAACTGGTCCACTCGCAAAGGTAACTATTTAATTTCAGTTGAATGATGGTAATAATATGGAGAGCAGAACGGTTTAGTGAATTGTTGCACATTTATTGCCGAGATTCTATTCCCAGCAAGAGTAAACGTGTCCAAAAATCCGGTTGATGCTGGCAACTCACTTGATCTTCTATCGCTAAATGACTTCCAGGCATATTATTTTTATTCAATATCAAGCCAGCGGAACAAGTTTAACGAGCTCTTTAAAAAAATAATCAAGTAATATTAAATCGCATATCAAATAATTATTCTTCTCGACTCTTATAGCTTCTGACAAAATTTTATTGATTTGGTACACGGAGAATTAGAAGTGAACAAACGGTACCATTGAATAGCACCAACAATATTTTTACAAAAAAATTTCTACAAATTTCAACTGCTTTCTACAAAAATTAAACTAGTGGGGAGTAACCGGATAACTGTGAACCCTATCTATAATTAATCTGTAACTAATCCATCTATGTTAAAATGTTTGTCTTGAATCTTAAATCTCTTCTCTTTATATTGTATATATGGAAAAAAAACTTATTCCCTATGAAGCCAACCAAATTTTATCAGAATTATTGACACATCTTGCTGGATACCATTCTCGTTTCCTCGAATCGCGTTATTCTTCTCTCTTGACACCTTCAAAATTTCTCCTTTCCCTTTCGTTCCATGATATCACTTTAGGCCTTTTCTACTAATTTGATTCCTCAGAATACTTAGGCTATCCACTTTATTACCTTAATGCTTTATTGCTTTAATGCTCCTCGAATCTCACAGTCTCACGTTATAATTATAAAAGGTAGAATTATGGCAAAGAGTGAGGTAGAAGGTAAGAGCTTGTGGATGCACAGGAAAGACTCAAGCATTTAGCCCTCATCAATGTAGTGTATCAGGCTTCGAAGAGGTTCGAAGATGGAATGCAATTCTCGTCTCTTTGATGCGAAAAGTTCGATGAATTTTTTGCATGTTCATTTAATATTCATAACTTTACATGGTATTATGGTATATAATTTGTTTTTATAATTCTTCGTATTCCATTTTCATATTGAAAGATTAAAGGCAAAGATAAATGATAATTCAATAATAATAATAATAATAATTTCATGAAATACTTCTTTGCAAAGGTGTCAGATGTGGAAATTCTTGAAATAGATGGATTATACCACAGCATGCCAGAGCTTGACAACGTGTGCAACGAATCAACACTTGCAATACATTATATGAAAGAAGTGAAAGCTATAGAAATTACTATCAATAAAAGGTTATTCTTATTCTCATTTAAAAATTCACATAAGGACTATTTAAGGACTAATAAATTTCGCACAGAAAATCTAATTTTTAAGTTTTTAAGAAGAAAAGCTAAATTCTTGAAATATACTTATTAAGCAAGTATTTTAGCAAGAATTGTTCTATTATTAACAAAGGAAAGCATGCCGATTTATTGCAATAAGAATAATATCAGTTGTTCCTTTGCTTGCTTATCAGCTCATTTATTTTATCGCCTATTTATATAGTTTCTTATCAGTTATCCATTAATTTTTACCAGTTTTTTCTCCAGCGAGATTTCAAGCCTTAAATTCATTAAAATCCTTCATTCCTTACCAAATATTTTTATTTTCTTGTTCGTAATTGATTTATTAAAATATCTTCCGTTTTCTTATAGATTAACATAATTATATATATATTGAGAAGTGGTCATCATTTTTTTTTTTTTTTGAAATAGGCATTAATTATTCATTATTGCAATTAATTGTTGATGCCGAATTTTTAAGTTATTCAATGAAATACTGTGGAACTTATGTAAATTTCTGTAGTTATAATATCACTATATTTGTTAACTTCGATTACAATCACTGATTATGTGATCAAATAAATTGTTGTTGTATTTATTTCCTTAGAAAATCAAACAAGTCGAAAAGCCTACAGCAGTAATAATAAAATATTAGTAAAATTGATGTAAAGTAAGAAAGAAAAAATAAAAGTGTTTTACTAAAACTGAAAACTGATTTGGCGATATGTTTCATTTTATTATATAATCGAAAATCCGATTAAATTTAAAATTAAAAACTATTGCAACGTGGCATATTATTCCAATAATTAATGAATATCACGTAAATTCAAATTAAAGGGAAGCATAACCAAAGAATATTTTATAATTCTTCAAATCGTACAACATCAGTTTCGTTGTATAAGCAATAATGGAATCCATTCGCCAAGTCTTTTTGATTCTCCAGATGAACGAATATTTTAAATATATTCACGAGGAAAGCTATTGGTTTATTCGAAAAAACCTCTCAACAAGTAATGGAGAATTTTTTAAGTGGTTTTTTGGTTAGTGCTTCATTGTAGTTTTTTTTTAAGAGACCTCATCATTACTGGTTAAACTGGTTAATTACCTGAGTTTGAGGTAAACTGATTCCATTATAATGATCGAAATTAAAAATATTTTCAGCCATTATCTGAATTTTATAAAACTTAAATTTTATACTGCAACATAATTCATTAATAATAATTTTAATAATAATAATTATTAATAATAATTATTATTAAATTACTAATAATTATTATTATTAATAATTTTTATTAATAATAATTCATAATTTAATTCATTAATGCATTGTTATTTTATCATCGAACAAAGATATTTGGGTCAATTGTGAAATAAGTTAGTTAAATGATCTACCTGTATAGAAAACTTAGTAAACGAATTTTTGGTGGGAGCACGGCGATTCCAATTTCTAATATCTAGCTTTACAAAATTCCTTCGGGAATCTGCTCCAATATGTTTTTCTTTATAGATTTAATAAATTTCTTACCACTTTTATTTGTCAACAATATCATAAATTCTGCGGCCAGCGTTCTCTTAATGATTAATTCGCTGCAAACCCTCAAACTTGGGCAAGAAAATCTTTATTAATAACAAATATATATATATATATATAATGAAAGCAAAATGAAATCGTTACCGTTATTACAACGGAAAATAATATATTATGTAAAACCAAATATGAAAATATATATAAACCCAGTTCACCCGTCGCTCCCAATAGTTAATTAATGAATATTGATATGGCTCATTGATTTTGAACTATTTTTTAAAAATTTTAATATTTTTTTCCTCATTTTTGTTCGATTTTCATTGGTTTTCATTGGTTGTAAATTTTTATTTATATTTCGCCAAAATTTATGCAAAAAAAAAATTTTACAATATTATATAGAAAAATTATAGAAATTTTACAATATTATATAGAAAAATTATACAGAAATTATACAGAAAAAGTATCATCAATTAAGGGCTTCCGTTCTGGTTCCGCACCAATACATTGCTTTCGAACTTTGTCATTAGTTGCATTCACTGGGCCAGGCATTGGTTCGTGTGGTTCAGGATAGTCTGAAGCATTTAGCGCCACTGAAAATTCAGGATGAAACAAATAAATTCAAACAAAAATCTTAAAACAAATTGAAACTCTGGCATAAAGCTCTTTTATAAATATTTGAAATAATTAAAAAAAGATTCTTTGTTGAGGTGAGGTTAGAGGCTTAAATAGGCATAAACGAAATAAGGAGAATATAAATTGATACAAGGTTTTAACTTGGTAAGAAACTTACATATATCATTTTTTATTTGTTGTATTAGTTCTTCACTGTCAGCTTCTATTAAACGCTCTTTTGTCATATGGTGAATAATTCCTGCACCAAAACCATCACCTAATACGTTAACACTGGTTCTGACTCGGTCTCTACAAATTTATAAACATAATGGAAACAGCCGATTAATTATCTCCTTTCACTAATTGATAATCGTATTTTAAATATATTTCACAGACGAAGATTTATTAATTTTTTTAATAAAAATTTCTATTTCCTGAAAAAAAATCTAATTTTTGAATTTTTTGATCGAGGTTCTTGCAAAACTTGTAAAATTATGGTCCGATCACTTTTCATGCAAAATATGAAATCTTATCAGTTCTTTTTTTTGAGAGTCCTCATCATTACTGGTTAAACTCGCTCCACTGGCTTGTCGCATTAGACAATATGTCAGAGAGTCCCTTTGCGATAGGAATAAAGATGGGCCACCAGCATCACTCGGATTTTTGTACAGGTTTACTCCTGCAGGGTTCGATTCTGCAGGAAATCGACGCTCCAAGCTGAGCAACAACCCATTAAGCAATTCTATCCCCGAAACCTTATCAGTAAAAGAAGCAGAAAACAAATAAAATGATATAAAATGAAAGTGGAAAAAAGAAAATAGAATTTGAAAAATTCTTGACTCACAAGAGCCAGTCGACAGTTAAGAGTAGGCTAAGGTTATTTGCTGGAAGACCAACTGTTGTGAGAACAATTAAAATTGTATCCAATCCGGCTGGCACAGAACCAGAACCAATGGAAGCAACTGTTGTCGTTACGCTATAAATATTATAGTAATAATAATTATCAGCAATAATAATTATCGTTAAGATTAAAATTTAATAAAATTATTATTTGCAAGCTTTTTTAATTTTTGAAGAATTTATTAATCTTGGTACCAATGCTTTTTTTTTTTAAAATTTGTCATTTGTAAGATTAATTTTTATTTAAATTTCTCCAAAAAATTTTCCTCATTTCATAAGATAAGGTTGTTTTTTGTATTGTGCGATCTTTGCTATAAATTTATTTAGGCTTACCTAATTGTTAAAAGTTCAAGCAGCGACAATTGAATATTATTTAGCTGAGCAATAAAAATTACTGCAACGGCTTCATATAGAGCCGTTCCATCCTAAAATGTATTTGAGATCACACGTGAACATAATTTGAGCTAAAGCATTACGAGAATCGTTTTTTATTTTTGATAAAGATAAGAAAAAATCGATACTTTTTATCAGAAAAGAAGTAGAAATGAATAGTTTCTCCTAATTTCATTTACTATAAGGTTGCCAAAGCAAAAACTATCAACAAAAGTGCAAGTGAAAAATTTCGCAAACTGTATGTTGATAGCTTAATAGAAAGGTTAATTGCAACTAGAAATGGAGAAATTGAGAATCCGACCGGCCGACGCACCAGGATTCGCCAAGTGACGGTACGACGAAAGCGAAGAAAGATGGAATGGCTCAATAGGTTGTTGCTCAATTTGATGCTGCAGTTCTATGCCTAGCAGGAATAAACCTTTTATTCAAAAACCCGAGTGATGCTTGCGACTCATCAGTAATTATATCACCAAATAAAAATTCCTGACAAAATTTGCTTCTTCCGACAAATCAGAACGAGTTTTGACGACCGATATTGATGAAGACTGTTAAAAAAAGAAAATATGAACTTGAAAAAACTGTCTTAATGATAATTATTGAATAAAGGCAAGCATTATTAAGGCTAATCGCTATAGCTATTGAAAAATAATTAATCGGCTAATTTGAAAAAAAAAAAAAAGAGTAGAAAAATTTAGGTCATTCAAGAAATTTCTGATAAAAGTCGGCTAAAATCGGTTTAAAATAATAAAATTTTGTTGCTGCTAAAATAAAGGAAAAAACTGCAAAATACAAATAAAATAAAAAATGAGTTTTTCTTATAGCTCATTTTTCTTTTCATAAAAGCTATGCTTTTCTTATTCAGAAAAAAATGAGCGAAAACGATGAAAATGAGCGAAAATGATGAAAATGAGCGAAAATGAACGCAACTATACCATTGTTATTGTCGCTCCAAGAGGTAAAACAAATCTGGTAACTCGTCGATCAATTTTAAGATTTTCTTCTAAACTACGAAATGTTACTGGTAATGTTGCACCGCTAAAAAAAGTACCACAATTATAATACATTTAGTACATTTGTTTCCCTTAAGCAGTACAGAGAATTAGCATATTTGTTTCTTTCCGTATCCTTAAATTTTTTTTATTTCCTTTTATATATTTGAAACAACACTGGAGGATAGAATAGCTCAGTGGGTTGTTGCTCAATTGCGAGCGCCGATGCTGAGGTTCGATTCCCCGCAGGAGTAAATAAACTTGTATAAAAATCCGGGTGATGCTGACTAATCGCCTTATTTCTAAAAAAATCTGAAGCAATACTAATAGTTTACCTTGAAGCAGTTCCAAAAGCTGTCGCTAATGCTTGCAACATTCCCGTCATAAATTGAAATGGACTGTTCCTGGTTACAATGAAATATAGAAGAGGTAATGTAAGTAATGAATGAATCATTAGCCCACAAATTACTGTTACAACGTACATTGCTAAAGCTTGCGCTGTTTCCGACAAATTATCAATGTCGACGATATTTTTACAAACAAGCGAAAGAATTCCAATTGGATAGCACCTAGAATATTAACAATGTTAGTTCTCATTGCAAATTTTTTTTCTTATCCCCTAAAAGTTATGGCCATTCTCAATCCCAAGTCTTCTACTTATCATATCATAGTTCTAGCACCGCATTCTTCCGAGAACCAATATTACTCCAGGATCTGTTGAAACTGATTTTTTGCCTACATCTTCACCACTGAGACCATTTTGGCATTTACATTTGACATTCTCATTTGCCTTCAAGACTCATACTCCTCATATTTCTTCTACCTCATGTTGGTGTTTAATATTGGCACAACTATTGTCATAGCGGTACCTACCTGCTGCCACGATGTCTAGTTGATTCACTATTATCTACTCGACTATCTCGACCAGAAACTCTCATAGGATCTTAGCACATTCTTCACTCAATGAGGAAGGAAACTTATTGTTTAAAACCTCATTTATCAATTAATAAATATATTATATCCTAACGGTTTTTTTTTAAAAATTTAAAGAAAAGATAAATTTTAGTAGTTTTGATTACAACTAACCACATGAGTGCAGAAATCCATCTCATAATTATTGCATCTAATACTATAAAAAAATTTATCATCAATCTTGCTTGTTCACCAAGAATGCTTAAAATCACACCAAATCCAGTGCAAAAGACTATCAATCCTGTAAAATGAAAATAATTTTTTAATTCTCAAAAATAATAAAGTCTTGACGAAAAACTATGGATATTTATTGTCGATACGACCTAGGACATTCATTTCATTGGTATATTCCAATATCGGCTTCATAATTGGCTTTTCCAGTGTAGTATTCCCTCCAGCTCTTTGCATTTTTGGTTTTACAGCGACATAATTTGTTTGAACTTGTTGAAAAGTGGCTTGTATTATGTTCTCAGGGAACATGTTCCTGAAGATCTTTAGGATATTATTAAATTTTTCTATTAACGCTTTAGAAAAATCCATTAAGCTAAACGAGAAAAGCAATAATAAAATTAATTAATTTATATTTGCCCACCTGATTTGATCGAGAAAAGTGTCCAAAGTAGATAATGCTGTATCATCTAATGTACCTTCGCCAAGCATATGGATGAGATGCGGATCACCTGGATGAATCGATGAGACCAAAATTATTCCTGTCTTCAAATGACTTTATCTATTTCAGGTTTAATAGCATAGATAATTCAAAATTAAAAATGTTAGTGTGATGGCTAATATTTGCTCTTAGTGGTATTGCGAAATACGAGAATTAGCCTGTATTTCTGGAACTCGAACCTTCATCTGCCCTTTCAATTATCTTTCTAAATTCCAATATATTTTCTCAATAGCACAACAAATCGGAGAAAAAAGTGAGAGACTAAATGAGAGTAATACGGTTTCAGAGATGATAAGAAAGAGATAAAAAATATCTTAATTTTGTCACTGACAATTTTCTTCCCCTTGATTGAATAGGCTTATGGCAATACGCGAAATACCTCAATTATTTCGTAATTCAGGCTTAGTGGATGTGCAGGTCAAATATTATTCAGTTTATTAAATATTTATTGATTAAAAATAAATATATTCAGTTTATTAAATATTTATTGATTAAAAAAGATAAACTAAAAACGGTCCTTTAACCAGTCTTAATTTTCTTATTTTTTTAATCCTCCAGGTTATTTTTTGTGGAAATTTGTTTATTTATTTTATTATTCGATAAGCTTTTCATTGGCGGAAATATGTGTTCCTATAAATAATAAATATAAATATAAACAAAATAATAATTAATAAATAAATAATCAATAAATATTAAATATAAATAAAATATCTGGTTAAAATTTATAAACGAAAAAAAACTCAAAAATTTCTGGAATAGTGAAAATTTTTCTAGGCTTTTGAATTTGTTACTTAAGTAAATTTCAAATACTCGAAATATTCTTTTAAAGGTCAATATAGGTCAAATCGCGATGGATTTAAATCTCAGTGTTTTTCAACGTTTCATATTTACAAGTTCGTTTTATTAAAGGCTTACAAATGTTGATAGGAATGTAGTTATCACATAATATATGACTGTAACCAAACCGATTTGACCAGCATCACGCGCTCTTAATTGGGCTAAAGCTGTAAAAGTGGATATTGTATTACTCGAAACAGCGGATAGAAAATTCATTTTGATGATTTTTTCGCTTAAAAATTAAGCAATAGAAAAATAAGTTCATTTATTTGTATATATATAATTTTTGTAACTTAGACAAAAGCGCGCGCGCCGCTATCATAAAATGAAAACGAAAAGTTATTTCTATAGATTTCAAATTGGTTTCTATCAGGTTTCACTGGTTTATTTCCTTCTAGCAAAAGTAGAATAAGTTTAAAATTTTGACTTCTATATTTCAGTTACTATATTTAACCTATTGTTTTATTTTCCCTCTCTTCTATTCTTTGTTGTTGACGGTAATATAACTATTACCGGATATAACGGAAGATATAATCATGGGAAGAATCATCATCTCGACGATTTGCATGAATATCTCTCCTGGAAATCCAATGAGACTGATTGTATCATTACTAAAATAATTGCATATGAATTGCATATCATTTTAACTTTAATGAATTTAACAAAATAATAGAATAATTCAGAAATTTTATATGTCTCAACCTATCCTTCTTCGCATTATTTATTTAATTATCGCTCATTTTATTTATTTTTATTCTCATTTCGAATGAATTTATTTAAGACAATGAATAATTCGCAAAGCAAAATTTCTGGAAAAACCGCAGACGAACCTTGGATTAAACGGTCTTATAACGAAGCCAAGAACGACTCCAATAACAACCGACTCAATAGTTAATATTAACAATAAGTCATTCTTTGATTTCATTGCCGAAATAATTTTTTTTAAATGATTAGCGACGAGAAATTAAATTCGATAAATGCTTTCTAAAATTTATATATATGAAATATATCAAAATCAATTCTAATAAATATTTTTAAAAAAATCAAAACAATAAATTGTAACCATCCTCTTCTTAATTAATAAATTTCAAATAGTTTTTGATTATCAGATTATATCATAAAACATCATATTATATCTTATCATATCACTAAGCGAAGTTATAACACCAAACTCTAATGGAATTTATCAATAGTATTTAATTGCTGCAAATTTCCGAAAATCAAATTTCCACTATAGAACTTAGATATGCTATAGAAATAATTGGCTGATTCAGAATAAAACAGTGTTCTTGTGAAGTAAAATACATAAGAAAGAGATTAACCGAAATTAAAAATCAAATACAAATGAAACGTACTACGCCTATAACGAATTTACTAAAAAAAAATTAAAAATTAATTTAAATTAAAAATAAAAAATTAAAAAAATATTTGGAATGGTCGAATTCATAAAATTATTATTAATTGCATTTAGCTTTTAGCATTAACCAAATGGTTGATAAAATTTTCAAAATAAAATCAAAAATTTTATATTAAAATTGCTGCATAACTTATTGTCTAATTTAATTTATAATAAAATAAAATCATTTTATGCAAATTTTATAAACAAAAACTGTGATAAAAGCTTTACTTGATGCGAATCATGAAAAACTAAAAAGGAAGAAACAAGCAAATTAATTAAAAATTGAGTTAGAATTTCATGACGAATTAATATAGACGAGGCTATTGATTGATAAAAATTTTTATGGAAAACTAAATGAGAACAATAATAAAATACTCGTAATACGTGCATAAATTTGGATTAATTTGACTGATCGATAAGAAAAACTGTATTTTTTTGTAAGTAAGTAAGTAAGTAAATTTCAATATTGTTATTTCATTTGTTTTCATTTTTATGATTTTTAAATGAAAAAAATTTTGCTGAATTTAAATTTAAACTTGGAAACTTTACCAATAATTTAGTATTGAACGAGAAGAATATTTAAGGTCAAAATTCTTATAAAGGCAGATTCAGTTTCAACAAAACTTTATATTTAATTGATTTCTTTTCGAAAATTTTTATAAATTTTGTTTTTAAACTTAAATTTTTTTAAAAAAACTTCGAAAAATTTATTTCATTGAGTGAATTAACACATAACTCAAGGCAAGGCAAAACAATTGGATAATGCACTGCAGTTTTTTTAAATTCTTATGAGATTTAAGGCAAAATTCAGCGATGAAGAGCAAGCATGCAGAATTTTCAGATGATAACGAATGATAACGTTTAACTCGTCTACCGATCGGATTTTATCATTTAAAATCAGTATCATTTCATTTCTATAAAAATTTCTTGAAAAGTATGGAATAATGAAATTCTTTCTTTATTTCTCGGCAATTTCATGTAAGAATATATTTCGAAAATGAATTCGTGAGGAGTCATACGATTTTTTTTGATAAAAATGCCTATTTCATCAAAGGTAATTTATTTTTTTTGACCTTTTGGGATACTTTATTTTTATTTGACCTTTTGGGATCCTTCAGTGCCTAAATATTTTTTCAAAATAATACCTTTTTTTTGGTATTATTTTTCACTTATAGGAAGGAAGAAAGAGTATTTATATTAGTTCAATAATTTTCGAGCGGAAAGCATTAAAAATCTTACGCAATCTTTTGTTTCGTTTCTAAATTTTGTTCTCGAAAAAAATCGTATGAATAAAAATATATAAATTTTGTAGCACATTCAATAATAATTCGTAATTCGTATGCAATGCAGTTGATATGTTCATTTTCTAAAATTGAATGAGCGCTTTGACCATTTTGAACTCGTTCCACTGATTTATAGATTAGGCAAATTTGCTGTTTAATGAATTTGCCAGCAATTTTCTACCTTTTGATTGCTCATAAGTTCCAATTTCTTACTTATAACATATTGATTTTTATTTATTACCACTTATTTTTATTATATATAAAAATATTTTTTGTGCTAAAAAAAATGTGATGAAATTCTTATTTAAATATATACTTAAATATTTGTTAAATAATTATTTATTAAATATTATATAAACATGAAAAAATTTACTAATATTTAAGTATTTATTAAATAATATGATTATAATAAAGTTTATTTAAATATTTATTAAATAATAGGAATATAATAAAATTTGGTATGATAATAAAAATTTGCAATTTTATTTTCCAACAACTATTAGAGCGGTCGGTCGTAGATGCGAAGGATTTACATATTTCCTATTAATTTTTACAATTTTTACAGTTTATTTCATAGATGATACAACGCTTCAGTCGAACATACCATATTGAATAAAAAAAGAATTTAACACAATGACTTTAATCACCTTAGGAAATTTTTGTGAAACTTAATTGTTCATTTTTATGATGTGGTATTATAAAAATTTTGGCCAACTAGGTCGCATGTTCTCTTTCAAGAGGTATTTTTATTGCATCGATATTTCCTATATTAATATTATTTATTCAATCAAAAGAATTTTGAATTTATGCGAGAAATCTTTCAGTTTTTTCAACAATCTTTATCATAACGAATTCTTCTTCTTCTAACAGCTCTCACCATTACTGGTTAGGTTGGCTCCAGCGGCTATAGGGATAAGACGCTTCCAAGCAGCGCGTTCTGATGCTATCGTCGACTGTAACCATTCCTTTTTCCATCGTCTAAGTCCATATATTGCTGCTCCACCTATACGTTCAAAATTCATTCAACCTTTACAAAATCGTTCAAAATCTTTTCTGACCTTATCAGTCTTGATTAGTCCACCTTGCTTCTAACGACAGTTATCACAAGGTTTAGCAAATAACGAAATATGCGTCAACTCCTGTGGTGAACGGAGAACGTGCCCTAACCAGCGAAGGCGACGCTCTGTGATAAAGTTATTTAGCAAGTAGTGTTGAATGAACTGTGATATCTCATCCGCTTGACGGACCTGTAAAATGTGCCTTAGATAAGAATGGTCAAAGGCAGATAACTTCTAAATATCCTCCATTCTCATTGGCCATATCTCAGAGCCATATAACAAGATCGAACGGATCACGGCTATATAAATGCTGACTTTCTTTTTATGGTGATTTCACGACGACCCCATAAAAGTTTCTTCAATTGGAAGAACGCATTTCTAGCTGCCGTGATCCGAGTTGTAATATCATCTTTTGCCTGTCCATTTGTGTTATTAGAGTAGACCCAAGGTATTTAAAATCCGAAACTACTTCAACTGGCAATGAATTTACAATATGAGGCATTTTATCAGCTTCTTGCACATAAGACAAAAAAGCCTTTCGTTTTATTTACATTGATCCTGAGTACGATTCTTGCTACAGTTTCACGTTATTTAGTATTACTTGCATTTTGTTATAACTGTTAAAAATTACTATATCATCAGCGTATTCAAGATCTGTGGTACGATGCTCTGGACTAATTCGAGCACCTCTTGAATGTCGAAAAGCGGGTTCATTATCCAGTCTATCGCATAGTTGAATACTGTAGGGAAAAGGACGCAGCCCTGTCGGACACCAGTTTTTCAATAAATTAATTTCGAAAAAAAAGAATGAACAAGTTTTTGTACATTGAATTCACTATTAAATCGAAATGGATTAGTAAAAAATAAATAAAAGAAAATAAGAGAAATAGTCCAGAAAAAATTAATCCACAGGATTCTCTTCTTATAGTTATTGCTAATTTAGAATAACAAAACTATTAGATAAGTTTAAGTTTATAGGAAAAAAGATGTTGAAGATTTCTTTTATTTTTGAATAATATTAGGAAAATATTCCAGTAATTGAACGGTAATCGGCAGGTTTAATTACCCAATTTTGAGGCATACTACGACGATAGTTACGGCACTTTAACATTCAATTTGTGGTATTTTGACACCGAACGAACTACTTTATTACAATAAATCTATGAAATTTACTATTTTTTTTTCTTTTTTTAAAGGTACTTTTCATAAACCAACAAAGTGAACCAAAAGAAATTTTTTGTACACCAAATATAACCCTAATGTTATTGCCTAATGTTACTGAAAAAAAATTTTCCCAAACCTATTCAATCCATATGGTTTTGCTTTTATTCTTTTCAATTTTTTTCCAACTATAAAAAACTGCGAAATGAAAAAATTAATTATCGGATTATGGCAATAAAGAACATTCAATTTGTGGTATTTTGGTACTTAAATAAGCTATTATGTATAAAGAGGAAATTAGCAGAATGGTTCTTGCTTAGGATATCCTTTCATTCATTCATAAGCATTTCATAAGCATTCTGCTTCGGGCAAAATCCAAAAAATCTGCATATTTTCGAAAATTTTTGTCGTCAAATGACTCTCTGATAAAATTCATCTTATCTTATTATCTTGTGTTATTTTCTTATAGTGCTAATAAGAATATGTCTTGTAGATTTTTCAAAAAAATTAAACTTTTTCTTTTTCAAAAAAAAACTTTTTCTCATATTTTCTTGCAGTTTTTTGCGATAAGGAAAAATTTTATAAAATTTCTATATTATAAGAATATTTTTCTCGAGAATTTTTTTCTTTTTTTCAAATCATATTTTTTCTTCAAAATAGAAACATAAAAGTGGGAAATTATGCCAAAATGCAATAATAAATGTGCACAAATTTTACGGTGATATAGAAATCATCGTTTAATGAATGGTGGGTTCGTTGTGACTGGCATAAAATCAAATCCCTTCAACATCGGTGCAATGCATCGGTTCACCGATTTTGCTCCGAACGAAAAATTTTCGCACAAATCGATACATATTAATTTGTTTATAACATATTTCTCATTGCAGTACCTTTAATTGCAAAATTTTTCTATGTTTTATTTTTTATTTCATACTTCATTTTTACTTTTTAATGCAATTTTTTATCAGTTTTATCATTTTTTTAATTTTTAAAAATATCTTAAAGAAATTTTTTTCTTTGCTTTGATAAGCGACTAGTCTTATTCTTTCCATTCTTTGTCTACTTATAAGTTCAAAAATTGTTTTTATTTTATTGTATTTAATGATAAAAAGTTTTGATAAGAGAATTGCTATGACCAATATAACTCAGTTAAAACTTATTTAAATCATTATGCAAATAAGTATGATGAGTTAATTTATTTCAAGTTATAGGACTACGAATGATAAATTAATTTCATCAGCTTATCACAAATGAAACGATAAATTTATGTAATCAGTTGGTTATCAAATACAAATACCATTAAAATGAATGGATAACTACGAAAATTTAGTTAAAATTAAGTAAAGTAAGTTTTTTTCCTAATATAAATTAGCGCTAACTACTGCAAGAAATCGTTAAAACTAGAAAAGATTTTTATAAGCGTAATTTTTTTCAAATTTAAGATCTGAAATCAGTTTTTTTTCCTTTTTCTTTGTCCTTCTACCTTCCAATATCTTTAAAAGAGCATATAAAAGAATGATAATATTTATAAATTATTTCGCCGAATGATAATATTTATGAATTAATTTGATCAAATATCGTGGTTATCAATGTTCTTTCTCGCTGTTAATTTTATTGTCCCCGAAAACTGCAAGCCTTTTTTTCTTCCTCTTCTTATAGGGTTACATGGTAAATGATCGCATGTTCTCTCCTTTTCCCTCCTCCCCCCCCCCCTCCTTAAGGCTGTGAAATCTGTCGTTAAAAATAAATAAAAGATTCCGGGTTGCTGAGGATTCATTTCTCTCCACAATATGGCTCTCAGTTGAAAAGAATCTCAGTCTAATTATAAGTGAAGTTAGCCAAAACAAGAAACAATGAGTGTTACTAGAAGATAGAAAAGAAGGGAATGATAATTCTCTTTATAAAGGCAGATGCCAAACACGTTGATAAACCTTACTATTGTTGTCAATTTGTAAAAAAATTAATTTAATGCAATAAATGTTGATGTGCATTATCAGTTATCTATATCTTGGCTTTAGTACTATCAATTATTAGTTAATCATTTGCATCTCTTCAATTCAATTGAATAAAAGGCTTCATTAATTGGATTAAATTACGTGATCCAAGTCTCGCATGAATATTCTGTGAATAATATAAAATAACATAATTGGCGGAATAATATTTCATTGATAATTATAAATGATAGTTGAGATGATTGAAAACTCGTTCATTTATTAGCAATTTAGAAAATTTTGGAGAAAATTGTTGAAATTCATTGCTTTATCTTCATTGCTTCAAAATATGCAACAATTATATTTAATCTTCAATTTATTATTTTCATTCTACAAATCTCTTTCTTTGTTTTATTAAAAATTATTTCAATTATTTTCAAAAAGTTTTTCATTATTTTTCTTTTTTCAACGATAATTTCATAATTATTTGGACTATTTTATTTTATCCATTTTCATTGGAAAACTGGATTTGAAAAAAAAAAAAAAAATTGGAATATAAAGTCGATTATTAAATAGAAATTTTAGATTTTACAATAAAAAATATAATTTGAATAAACGATCAAATATAATCACTTTTTAACTTGTTCCAAGAAAAATACAACGAAATACGTTTGCATGTATTTATATTTTGTAGCATTTTTAGGATCTCTGGAATGAAAATAAGGTTAGATTGCCTAATTTTCGCATTCTTAACCTTTATTTGCTGCCGATTATCGTCCGATGATCTCATATCACCACTATTACAGGTTTTTTCAAATTTTATGCCAAGTTTTTTTTTCATTTATTTTTTATTAATAAATATAAAATATATAAAATAAATATAATTATTATAAATATTTATAAATATTAGCGAAAAAAATTGAGTAGTAATTGAATTAGAAGACGAATTAATTAATTTAAGGTGAATACTAATTCAAAGAATGCTGGAATATTTATGCGTTTTATGCCAACAGGAATTGCATATTTGCGAGAAATCGGCATGAAAACTGTCAATAATGAAATTCTCAGGATCAAATTGCCATTGGTAACAGAACGTGTTGATGCTGGACAAGTGAATTTTCGATTGAAAATTCTATTATTTCAAATATAATAATAATCAATTTAAATATAAAAATTATTTTGGTCAAAATTTTTTGATCCGATAATTCTTTTGGTTAACTGTTGCTCATAATGGCTGAGTAGATTCGATTGAAGATGAGCAGCATGGATTTGCCTACCATACCTCATAGCTGAAAGTAAAATCTGAGTGGCTGTTGAAGTTCTACCCATAATTTTATCACTTTAGTAGGTATATCAGTAATCACTAAGGTAAAGCCAGCCAAAATCGAAATATTACAAGGTGCTTAAAGGAAAAACTTTTTGATTTACTTAGGCCTGACAAGTTGTTTTTAAAGCCTTTAGAAAAGAATAATTGAATTGTTTTCAAATTATAGGTTACAATTTATAATGCTTATGTGTCAAAATATTGGTCTCCGCCAGAATATAATTTAGAATTAGCGCCTCCAGATATGTTTACGTGGTCAATGTCAAAAATGCATATCAGGTTTTTGCTTTTGATTTTCTTAATAATGCTGTTTTTTGTGGTGTAAAAAAAAAATTATAAATATATTGCAGAGCTGCAGGTGATTTTGAAGTATCCGCACATAATCCTTTGTTACTACCAACGGTACCTATTCGTGGACAATTCGAGACACTTTTTGGCCATATCAGTTTAGCTATAGCTATTAGATTAGGGAGGTGATATTTTTGTATTTCCATTTAATTATATTTTTCGAGAAATTTTATTGAATATTAGCAATTAACTTTTAGAAGTGAAGATGGAGCACCCAGAGTGCGCTCCACATATTGCCAAGCGGATGTTGGTTATGTCGATTTGAATGTCACTAACACCGGTGTGATTACTGATTTCTTCATTAACAGTTTTAAAGGTTCAACTCAAATTTTCTAGTTTTCACCTATTTGTTTCTTGATTTCTTTTTTTTCTATAAGGTATATTCAAACAATTTTTAGAGGAAATGATTGTAACATTTGAAAAAAAAATTTTTATCATTGTTGCCATTCTATTAATATTATAAAATATTATAAAAATATTAAAATATTAAAACATTATAAAAATTATTCAGTTAAATTATTAAATTAAATATATTAATTTAAATTTATTAAATTATTTTTAATATTATTAAAATTATTAAATTAAAATTATTTTAAATTACAAATTATTTAGATATTAATTATTCAATTATTAAATTAAATTATTTAATAATCCATTTAGTTCAGTGAAAGATGAGATAATAGAAACATTAATATTATGCAATAAGCTGTCGGGAAAAAAAATGTTAAATGCCTAAATGCCTAAATATTAATACCTTCATGGATCGAAATTTTTTCTAAAAACTATTCATATAGGATTAATGAATTAAAATTTTTTTCTTATCATATCGCTGTTATCGTTTCAGCGTTTATCATAGCGAATTTCAAGCCGGTTGTGCAAGAACGAATTTGTAAGATGATTAAAAGTGTTGTGAACAACAATATGAATCAAATTTTATCGACAATGCCACTACAGGTGAGTAAATTTCATTGTTTCGATTTTGTGATTTTATTTAAATTAAGTGATGCTAGAATCAAATATTATCAAACGTTTAAGAATTAATGAAATTTAATTCTGGCAAGTTAGTAGAAATCAACTTTTTTCATATATGAGATCATATATGAGACTACTATTGGCTACTAAGATACATTCACCTTCCACCTCTGACTTAATCCTATAATTGAAATTAATTGGATATAATTGAATTTTTGCGCACTCTAGCCGCAAAGATTTTTTGTTAAGTTCAACCTGGTCTCACTCGTATGGTACCAGACAAAAGAATTTCTTGTACACCTATAAAAAATGGGATTTCAGGCATTAGTTGTAAAAATATATCGAAGATATTTAAGATCAGTTCTTGCAGTAGCAATGAATTTCTAAAAATAAATATTTTATCAATTCTAGTTTTATTAGTGTGTCATTGTCCATTCTTCATTTCAAAATAAAAAATAAAAAGAAGATGGAAATTTTAGGCAAATTTTAAATAATCTTTTTATTAATTCGAAAATATCCAAAACCTTTCATAAAATAATTTATTAATTTATTATAATTAATAAAATAATTTAGCCACTTTAATCAAATAAAATGATATGATTCTCAGGTACATCTGCATGAAAATACAATCGATATTATTGGTGAAACTTTTGGTCTAAGTGAAAAGAAACCACTAAGTCGTTATGGAGACTTAGGTGCAAGAAATATAACTTTAACGAATATAATTCACAATCTTAGAAAGCAGAATCTCATCCTCGATTATCGCTTAATAAAGGATCCTTTGATTGCATATGGATCAATTGGTATGTATATCAAAGGCGAAATATCCTGGTAATTCATTTCCATCCCGAATTTTTTCTATCCCAAACTGAAAAGTAATATAATTAAAATTGCAACATTCAAAACGAATGAGGCAAAATAGAAAGAGAAAAATTGTGGCAAACAGGAAAGCACAGATTTATATATTTTTCTAAAATATCTACTAGTGGCTCAGTGAGTTGTTGCGGTCGAAGTGTTGGGATTTTCCCGGCAAGTCTATTTTTCATAAATCCACATGATACTTTTCCCTCTTTTATCCGATAAAGCAGTGAACATAACCAGAAATAGTGAGCGCTTTTGAATAAAAAAATCTAATAAATGGAAAAAATTTTTATTCAAAAAAAAATAATTACTTTTGAAAATATTTTTTTACTTATTAATTAATTATTTTAAAAGTTATTTTTATCAATTTATTTTAATATTTTGTGAATTTTAAGAAAGGAAAACATCAAAATTTCCCTTAATAGTATTTCTTCGTCGAATCATTATTATATTTTATATTTATTTTTTACACTTTTTTAAATAAATTTAAAAATTTTGATAATTTTGAAAATTTATATTTTATTCTCGAAATTTTTATGAATATTTCAAATTTCTTTATCCTTTTCCTTTTTTCCTTTTTCTTTTTTTTTATTTCAAAAATGAGAAATATGATTAATGAAACATATTTGCAAATAATATGTTCATAATAATAAACACGATTATAACCGGATTTATATGCGATTTGTACACTTCATCAGTTCCACCACATTCAAATGCAATTTTAGAGATAATATTGGCTTTCGAAAGATAATTAGCCGTTAATTTCATGCATTTTTCCCTAATCGATCGACTAATTTAATTATAACTATGAAATATAAAATGAAATATTTAAAAATTTAAGCTCATATTAAAGGAATGGCTATGGTGGAACACCATTCGATCCTCCAAATGTTGAAATACCCCCACCACATGGTTAGTTGCATTGCATTCATCAACTTATAGCTATATCATCGCTATAGATTAACTCTTAACTCTTGAAAAATATCAAAATAATCTATGAAGCGATTAGCAAATAGTAATTCCGTTTTTAATCATGCATATAGACAGAAATACAGGAAAATTCATGCATTCATCCCCTTGCCGAAAATTTTATTAAAAGTTAATTCATACGAGAGATATTTTATTCTTTTTATTTTTTATATTATGCACGCATTTCGTTAGTAATATCAATACGAATTCTAGGAATTCATATGGTTGAATTTTTTGGCACAGATTACTTAGCGAATAGTATGCTGTATCATGCATTCAGACAGAAATATATGGATCTGAAAATTGGACCAGAATCAAGTAATCGTTTGGAAAATCTTCTGTTCACCTCATGTAAGGTTGGATTTTGTGTTGGCGAACAATTAGGGTTATTGTCCGAACAATTTCCTGATCGCGAAATCGAAATTCACTTCTTCGCTCGTAAAGTATAGTTTTTCCATAATTTTTTGTAATTTTTTTATATTTATTTATGGCTAAAATTTGAATAATCAATTATCAATTATTGAAAATCAAATACTATTTATTAATCGATATGGCAAAATTTGACCATTTTAATAACTGTTCTATGTTTTTTGCAGTCACCAATATTGGTATTCGTGGAAAAACGTGCTCGTTTTAGATTGTATGGAGGAATGGATATGTATGTAAGGCCAGCGAATTCAAGTCAAGTAAAGATAAAAGTTGGTTTAACGCTGATTAACTTAAATCTTCGCATTAAAATTATCGCATAAAATCAATTCAATTGATAAGTTGATAAGTTTGGAAAAATTGTTGGGTTATTCACTGATAATTTGCTATTCACATAATTCTATATTTGTTAAAGAGAGATGGAGAGATGGTTGAAGGCGATTTTGGTGATAGATAATTCCCTCGTGAAATTTGAGCTAATCACGAATTGAAATTGTATTTTCAGATTCTTAAATGTGATGCAACTCTCACATCAACGATGTATCTACAAATTGATGAATTTCGAGTTACTGGAAATGCTTCCGTGGAAACTTTAGATTTTAAACTTCGCGAAACAATCATTAAAGATGTCACACAAGAGACACTCAATGATTTGAGCCTATTCGCTGCCGAATTTCTTCAAAACATTTTAACTGAAATTCTAAAAATCGGTATTATGATGCCAAAAATGAAAGGAGTTATGTTGAAAAATCCAAAGTAAGATTCATTCTTCTTTTCTCTTGTTTTTTTCTGGATTCAGTATTTAGGAGAATTTTCAAAAAAATTTATTAAAATTTATTTCATAGAAATTGAAACAGAAATTGCAAATATGAAAAAAAATAATGTATCGAAATTCTAAAAAAAATTTAATGCATAAATAGAAATTTAATTTAATCTAATTTTTTTTGTTTTTCTATTTTCACTTCTATAATCCGGAAAATAATGAAAAAAAATTAGAAAAAATAATTAAAATGATACAATGGTACTATGCCAATTTACTAAAAAGAACCAAAAATTTTTCCCTCATTGGAATTTACGAAATATCCTTGCTTTTCTCCATTTTTCTCAAAAATTTACTATCGTTGAGGGTTCTCTTTTTATCGCTTATTTTCTCATTTTTATCGTAATTCTCTCCAAATAAGAGAATTTTATAGAATCTGCATCGAATATTCAAAAAATTATATAGAAATAATGAATTAATTTTCGAATGAAAATATTTATAAATTTATATATTTCAGATTATCGTTACACGAACGATATTTAAAAGTTCAAACTCTTTTTAAACTTGATGAACGTTTCACTGGTCGAATTTTAGAAGGCGCTGTTCAAGAAAGCTTAAAAAATTTTCGTTCGAGCTAATATACATATATATTTATAAAATAAAAAATTACTTGTAATTTATTACAATATAAAAATAATTATTTTATAATTTTATAATTTATAAAATAAACATCAAACAATCAAATAGCCGGGCCAGCATAATTATTCCTCACATTCCTAATCTGTTCTTTTCGTCATAAAATCTGAATTTTATCTTCGATTAGATTATCATGGCTTTCCCAATAAAGATAAGAAATACGATTTCATTATCACTGATATAAATAAAATAAAATAAATAAATAAATAAATAAAAAGCAAATATCAGAAATCATTTTCACGCATTTTCATCGAAAAATGAATTTGTACTTACAAAGAAGAATAAATAAAAATAATTGTTGAAACGAACAGTTTTGAAATTTATTTTGAAGAAAATTTTTTTTCCTGGTTCCTACCAATTTCAAAAAAATTAGATAATATATTTTGCCAATAATTTTGTATCATACGAATCGAGACATGACTCATGGATAAGACTGCATACGAAGCAACGTTTTTGAAATGATTCAAATTTCAGCAAATAATAGCCTCGTCTCGATAGATTCTATAATTAACTACTTCAGTTATTTAATTTTTTATTATTGCTGTTATCAAAATCATTATTACTATCAGCATTATTATCGTCGAGAACCACGATAAAATGATAAGATTTAATAATCTATTGCTTATATTTACTTATTTTATTTTTTTCTTTTTAAAAAACAATGAAAAATTTCATTAAAAACGAATCACCTTTAAAAATTCGATAAAATGTTTGGTCTTTTCATAAAAATTGACAAAAATTTGACAAATTTGAATTTTTTCCAGTAAAGTTTCAGTCGCATGTATTTGTGCTTCTGAATTTTTTAAAAATCAATCGGAAACTTTCGTTCGATATGAAAATATAAAATATTTAATGAAACTATCGGAAAGTGATAAAGGCTGCATGAGCAGGCAGCAAACAATAAAATGATTAATAGACGAGAGTTGGAAAAATAATGAAAATGCGAAACCATTAATCCTCTTCTGTTCGCTTTAAATTACCATTAAAAATATTAAAAATACAAAATATAAAAAATACAAACAAAAGCAAAAACAACACAAAAACAAAATATCTAAAAAATATATCAAAAATCAATATTGATAAGTTAATCAGTTGAAAGTCGATTTTATAAAATAATTAAGATAGGATCTTTATGAAAAAAAAAATTAACAATATGAATATATAATAAAAAAAAAAGCTTGACTTACTTTTAATTTGCAATTTAATCAGTTCTACTTTAGCATTACTATTCTTAAAATAATTGGCTATTTCAGTAATGGTGAAATAATTCTGTGTTTTGTTAATTTCAGCTGTCCCAAAATAATTTAATCCTTTTTTTTGTTTAACTTCTCCATTTTTCTGAAATTTAAAGCTTTTATTTAAAGTTCTGAAAATTTTAAAAAGATTGCAACGAGGCGATGTGAAGAATCAGCTGAGAATTAAAATATCTCGTATAATGGTGAAAACCAATTCTTTAATTATGGTATATGGAAAAACGTAGTAAAAGTTGTCATTCGTCATTAGTAAAATTACTAAGTTCGAAAGTAAAGTAAAACACTTTTGATTTAAATTTTTACAAACGATGCGGTAAAACATTTAAAGGATTCATTAATTTTTGGTTTACTTAGATCTTTATCCTTTACAATAGTCTTTGTTGTGCATATCTTTTCTTCCACACGGACAACCAGTTTCAGCCTAAGTAAACCCAGGAATTCGATAATCTCATGATAATTCGCATCATAAATATTTTCTTTTGTCTTTAAAATGGTAGCTGCATTGTAATACCACTAAAACTTACAATTATAGGTATCTACAACAGATACAACAGCAAAAAACTCGATTATTTACTACGCCCATTAAAGCAAATTATCTAAGGCTCAGATTTAAAAAATGGATTGCCTCTTAAGCCTCTTTTGGAATAATGTAATTTATGATATTTCGCTAATGCTATATATTTTTAACGTCAAAAAACAAGCAAAAATAGAAATAATGAGGATGATTTCTCATGAAAATATAAAATCATTACATACATATGCAAATACACATTTATTAGCACAAAGGCTTCTTCCTGAGGTGCAAAATTACGTCTAAGACTATAATAGTGGTGGAACTTAGAATAAAGCTGAAATTTGAGCCGATCCGATTCTTCTTTATAATCTAAAAAGGAAACTTAAAAACCATTTTTACTGATTTATTCAGTTACAAATAACAAAAGAGACCAACAAACAAGAAGTGAACACCAAAAGAAGATAACAATGTCAAAAAAAATATCTAATAGTTAGTTTTAATTTAAAAAATTTAATTGATAAAATTACCCAAGTGAAAGCGAACAATCGACATTTGTGTTCACTGACCTCTTCAATTTCTCTATAAAAATTGAAATCAGGCCTATTCTCCAATCTGATTGAAGCGATCAAGCATTCATAAGGCAAAGAATATGGATTACAAATCCAGTGTCCAGCACTAATTTGTCCGAATTTCACAAGAATTGAGCAAAATACCTAAAGCAAATATCTATTAAAATATGGATTTAGCCGAGGTTTTATGCAAAATTTAACGAAAATTTATGAAACATAGCGAAAAGTTGTAAGCGTAAATATTGCATTCCCTTCAGCAGCGATAATTATTCTAATCTCAATTTGTGATTTTAAGAAATTGCTAATTTTTAGAAATTAGTTGAAAAAATGAAATAAAATGCAATTTATCTATTGTTACAATTAGAACTATGAAAATATTAAATAAATAATTTTAAAATAAATAAAATATTAATTTTTAAAAAATCTAATCAGAATTTATCAAATTTTATCAAACCTCGGGAACAAGAATATTTTGAATTGGAATCACTTTATCCTTACTATGCAAAATTTTTCGTCGATACGGCGCTTGTTTAAGGAAATAATTGCGCATTTTGCCAAATTCATTCGAAACGAATATTTCTTTAGTGATATTGATAGGTCTTTCATTTTTTATTTCGGGTATATAAATAATTAAAACAATAATAATTAGCGTCAAAACGAGAAATAATTGTAAACGAATTATCATCTTAAATAAACAGTTAATTTTAATTTTAAAAAAATGTAGAAATTTTTTTTTTCAAATATTTATTAGCCGATTTTAAATCAAATTAAAATGAATTTTTATATATTTTTATATATTTTGAATTGTGCAAAAGGAATATTTTTTTACATTATGAATAAATTAAATTTAATTATAAATTAAATTTAATTTAAAATAAATATAAAAATTAAAAAATTCAAAAAATTGATAAAAAAAATAAAAAACTGAAATAATATAAAAAAAAGGAAAATAGGAAAAAATATTTTAAAGTCGATATTTATTTTTACATTAAAAATTAAGTTTTGAATAAGTCAAATTTAAATTAAATTAAATTAAATCTAAATTAAATTTCAAATAAATGAATTTAAATTTTAATTTAGCAATAGAAATTTTTTTTAATCTTCAATGTGTATAATTTTATCAATTCAAGAAGGCGTTAATAATAACTGGAAAATTTTATAATTACATAAAAACTCATATGGCTAAGCTCACTGCTCGATAATTTGTATTGGACTATTTCCAGAAAATCTTTTCACGGTGAAAATTTAGATGGGAGGCGAGTATTATCCGGATTTTTCGAATGATAGGTTCATTACTTGCCAGTAGTGAAATTCTAGCATCGGCGCTGCGGAAATATGTGTAGTACTCCACTGAGCCATTCCCACATTTATAAATATTATTGTAAGTTTTATAAAATGTATTATATATACAACGAAATATTAATACAAATATTAAAAATAATTATTATAATTACAAAAATTATTATAAAATGAATAAATTTAAAAAAATAAATTTCGTAATTTCGAAATAAAACCATTTTCGAAGGAAAAATGCTTTTTTTTACATAAACAGTTGAGTAAATTTTAATATATACTACTCTCGCATATTTATTTAGCAGCCTTTTTATAGAATTATTTAGAAAAAAAATTGTGGAATTAGCCTTTAGATTCCTTTTGTTTCAATAATTATTAATTTTATTATTAATTCTAAGAAATTATTAATTTTTTATTTATTAATAATTTAAAATACATTGTTTAACAATAGATATTTTATAGATAAAAAAAAGGTTTTTTTTTAAATATTTCTTAAGATCTGTTCATTTTTTTGTAACTCGAATCAAAATCGTTTCTCGCATTCTTAAAAAAAAGCATTCTTCGAGATCGAAAACGGCAAAAAGTTATTTCTTGAACTGTACAGTTCTCATTCGGAATAATATCGACAACATCGGAAATCAGAAATCATTGTCCTAGAATTAAAATCACTTGGTTGCCTTAGTTCGCTAGCAAAATCTTTAATTAAATTACCAGACTATTATTTTTTAAAGTGTTTCTTGAGCGAATAATCGAGGACATAATTGAATAGGAGCTAATAAAATATTTGAAAAGGATTTAAAAATATGATAATAACAATTAGCTGCAGCTACAAATGAATGATAAAAATTATAAATATATGCGAATAAAGAGTTACATCAATCAATTTCTTCAAAATTTTTTCTGAATGAAACGAATAAGCTGCAAGCAATTTCAGTGGTACTTTGATCGTTCCATTTCTTCTAAACATATATCGTTTCTGGCTTTAATTATTAGCAAATGCGATCCCTTTATCATTTATCATTTAATGATAAATATAGGCGAGTTTCTAGCACCAACTGGAATTTGAGTTTGAATGAGCACTCTTTTGACTATTTTTTCAAGTTAAAAAATTGAGCCCCCTTTTTCATCGTCAAAGCGATTTATGAGTTCGAAATTTTATCATTATATCATACCATATATTATATCATTATCTTTATAAATGTTGCAATTAAAATATTTATTAATATTTTAATTTTCTTCATAGAATAAACATTTTCTTTTTTTTTCTCTCCAATTCTGCTTCGTTCACTTGTTGGACTGTTAAAATTTTGCCAGTGCGTCAATTAGTGAAATATAGATAGATAGCAAATAATCACTTAGATTTTGAAAGTACACAGAGTAGGATTAGCGCTCCGAAATGATAGAAATGAGAACCATTTAGACGTTTTATTCAATCAGCAATAATTATATGTCAAACTAATTTGTATAATTAGCAAATTTTAGCGAAAAAAAAATCCTCGAAAAAGATATAATTCATTTATTGCTTTTTTATGCTCTTTTATTATCTTTTTCTGATATAAAAGTATAGTGCCAAGTTTATCTTTTATCAATTACAAGTTTCAATGATAAAAAAATGGCAAAATGATAAAAAAATATTATTCAAATAGGAAAAAAGAAGTAAAATATCCTAAATATTTTAACCTACAAAAATAAGCCATTGACTGAAAAATGGATATATCCAATAATAAACATTTTTCTATGAAAAAATAGTACCTAAGTTTTTGATACGATAAGCTAAAAGAGATCAGCTAAATCTCTAAGGATGTGCCGATCCGATGCTTTCAAAAAAATAACTCTTAATGTTTATAAATATATTTTCAAATAATTTTTCCAATTTTCCAATTTTCAAGCTTTTAATATTTATGAATATATTTTAAAAATAATTTTCCCATTTTTATATTCATTTATAACAATCTCTTTGGCCAATAAAAAATTTTCTCAAGAATTTATCAAAATAGATTTAATAAAAACTGGATTAATGTGGATTATTCAACAGCGAATCAATGCAGTAGTGTTGCATAAGATGCTGATAGCTTAGGAAAAAATGGCTTTAAAACCTTTAAATTTTTGTTCTTGACGATAAATTTTTTAAAATTCTATTAAAACAAATTAATTTTATTGCATTTTAGTTTATTATTTGATATTGAATTATAAATTGAAGCCGAAATTCGACCGATAGATTTTTTGGTATTGTTGGCTAAATTTTTCATAATGATATTGGGCAGACGATGGCGATAATTGGAATATATCATCGTCGTCACCATCTTTTCGAATACGTCGCCATTTTGCGCGTCGATTTTGAAACCAAGTTTTCACCTTAAAAAGATAATAATAGCTATGATTCTTTGTATATTAATGGATAAAATAATCGCTGAATCCGATGGAACGCTTCGATAAATTCGAAAACCGATTTTGCTTAAACAAATATAAGAAAGTTTGAGAAATATAAAAACTTGTCTCTCTGATAATTGAAGATTTTTCGCGAGCTTTTTTCTTTCATTCGATGAAAGATATTTATGATTGCTGAATTTTTTTTCTAAAGTATCAGTTTGTTCGTTTGTGAATCGAATTTGGCCACCTTTTCGCTTTTGGCTTATTCGTTGAAAATACGGATAAAGCAAAGGCCATTGCTTCCAGTCTAAAAATAATGAGAATTATCAATAAAGTTATCATTCTGAATGGTAATAATATCGATTTGAATTATTTAGCTGTTTAGCGTTCGAAAATGAATCAAGAGGAGGAAGATATCTAATCAAAAAACTTTATATAATAATACTTATCCAGTTGTATAAGCAAGCAAGAAAAAATTAGTTCTTCAAATTGTCACTTGTGAATATTATAAAGCGAAATAATAATTTTAATATATTTCATGATAGATTTCTCTATTAGAAAATAAACGAGAAAAACAATTGCAGAATAAAGAGAAATTTTGTCTATGAACAAAGTACCAATTGCCATATAATTTTATTATTATTGTAATTCTTCGAATATTTAGGCAAAGAATGATACGTTGGCTCAAATTTTAGTCAAAAATTACTTTGTCAAATTTTGATTTTTTTTTTTAAATGATAAACTAAAAATGTCAAAATATTCACTATTCAATTTTTTTTTTGATTTTCTTATTTTTATCATTAATTTTATCGCAGAATCTAAATTTAATGAACGAAATGCGGAATTTTTTCAAAAATCAAATTGGTTCCAAAAACCATATGGCTCTTCACAGTTGCGCGTTTATTCCAACAAGGCAATATATAAGAGGTCATTATGTTATTATGTTAAAAATTTTTAATGGCTCTACTAAAAGAATTATGGCGAATTTTTTTTTTCTTTATCACAATAAACCCTATAAAGATTAAAAATTTCTATAAAAATAAGGTCGAAAATATTTTAAAATGACCATTGTTTGCTTAATAATAGACGATACACTCTGATCAGATAGTATTCATATGCCCTTAAATAGAATAAATATCCTTTAGCGGTTATATTCAAAGGAATATAATGTACTCTGATAGATTAGAAGAAAAGAACATCAGATTAATAAGAAGCTTATTTTTGCTAAAGCTTGATCCTCTAATTAATAGGTTATTAATACCATTATTGACATAAAACCAGTTAACCTTATTCCTTTATTAGTCTCATATATGAATTAAAATTTATGAATATTTCAGCCAAAGTTTTTGTTTTTTTTTTTTTTTTTTTAGATGGCCACGATGCTCATTGATGATAATTGCTCTGTGGAAATAATTTTTCAATGAGGAAAGAAAAGAAAGTTTTTAAATTAAATACAATGAAAAATAGAAAGAAAAGCGCTATAGTCTTTAAAAATATAATGCAAATAGTGCTGAAAATTCATTCGATACTTTGTAAAAAAAAATCCTCCACTGAAAAGTTTCTTAGCAATTAGATCCAACCAGATTCAACTAAATTAGGAACTAGTAGAAAGATCAGAAAATAAAAAAAATAAAAGTTATTAAAAAGTTATTAATACGAGACTATACAATGAATTTGTGAGATGCACTATTTTAAAAAATTCAAAATTGATTTTAAAGATTTATAAAATATTTATATTTTCAATTTAAGTTTTTCTTTTAAGGCTTAAAATATTTTCCAGTGCAAAAACGTATCGTTTAAGGTCTATTTAAAGCAATTTCCCAAGCAATTTTCATTAACCGTTTTACTTGGTTGGCAGGTAAATTCGGATTGCGTTCAGGCACTTATTTTTAAGAGTCCTCACTATTGCTAGTTAAACTCTCTGCGCTAGTTTATTGCACTGGACAAATATGCCACGGAGACCCTTAGCGATAGCGATATCGCCAGTATAAGCCGGATTTTTGAACAGGCTTATTCCCGTGGGGAATAGAACCTACCTCGCTATCGGTACTCCGAATTAAACAACACCTCAATTTTCATTAACTGTCTTACTTGGTTGACTGATAAATCCGGTTGAGGATAAATTGTTGCATATGCGTTCAGGCATTGGATTCAAATGGTTAATTTTATGCCAAAGTGGTGGTTCTATGTCATATCTTATCGATGCAGCTCTTGAAATCGGTGGCAATAAATTATACGGTGCATTATTGATCTTCTCGTCAAATTCCGAGGTACCATTTGCACATCTACAATTCGATTTGCGATAATTATTCTAAGACTCATTTGCAGTAAATAAATAAAATAGGCTGAAAAAATGGAAACGAAAAATTGCCATAATTTACCGATTCTTCTGATGAACGCTTTCACCAGATGATTCTAGTAAGCGATTAATTGAAAATGACATTGCACATCTTAGATCTAATGAGGAGATAAATAAGAAGATGACAATAAATTCTGAAAGCAATAATACGAAAAAAAAAAAAAAATTGATGAGGAGGAGGATAAAGCTTTTCATAGTTCATCATACGGTATTCACAACAGGTAAACATTTAAACAATGATGAGCACTCTTGTACAGTTAATCACCTTCATTAATGATGACATTTACCATCAAATATCATTATCGTTCGATTTCTTCTAAGTGATCCATCTCCTAGAATGACAGGCATATTGCCACAGCTTTTATTTATTTGTTAAAGAATATCGTCGTGTTCATTTTCAACAACTTTTTATCAATTTTTGTATCGAATTGCATATATTCTATTCTTTTCTTATAAGGCAAATTAGAAATAAATATTGCAAGGAAGATTTTTCAATATTTTCAATCCAGCAGTTCCGGATGATGCTGGCGTCTCACCTGTATTTCTATCGCCAAAGGACTTCCTGGCATTTATGTCCAATGCGACAAGCCAGTGAAGCGAGTTTAATCTGTAATGGTGAGGACTCTTGAAAAAAAAAATCGAAAAATTTTTTTGTAAAAATTGTAAATAATTTAAAAATAAATTTAAAGAGAATATTTTCTATGTTGAAAATTTTACTATAATAATAATAATTTTACTATTTCTTTTCTTTTAGAACGATTCGCAGCTCCATTAGCTGAAACGATAAGGCGATTTCTAAAGTTGTTTGATCAAATACAGTGTCTAAGAGTGATAAAAAAACTTCTTTTTTTCACTAAGCCTACCTAAGCCTATCTAAATAATAGTTGCGATTTACAAAAATTTAGCAACATTTAGCATACTATTATAGATCTTAAAATACTGATATGATATTTGTTTAGCTGATTGAACAAAAGACAACAACCTGATGGATGAATGCTGAGGACGATGATATATTTATTGGCTTTGTAATTTACCGACTTCTTTTCAAATATTATAACGACAAGTTCATCGCATTATCAAACAAATGTTTCTCAAAGAGAAAATGAAGTGTTTATCGATGTCGATCGATTTTAGGCGATCAAGTACAGAATCCAGAAAATTGTCACTGAGTCTCTATTGATGCTTTGGTATTTTCTGGATGAATTTTTTCGAAACTAGAATTTCAGTGATTGACTCTAATAGATCTCCCATTTCTTCTTTTTCGACTTGTTCTAGTATAATACTGCGAAAATTTGACCCTTTCACCATAGAATCGCTTGGAGATAGAGTTACATGTGAGCCCTCAGCAGCCACACGATACTACACACTCATTTCAGATTCCACTGGCTCCAGTACTTATTAGTCTTCATTAGAGGACTATGTGGCCATTATTTAAGGCACTGATTTACTACATTCACATAAAAGATTAACGTTTGACCACATTATCTATTTTTATTCAGTGATTCTTAAAAATATGGTAAATTTATACTAATAACAAAGAATCAAGAAGAAATTAATTAAAGGATGTAGAAATTAATTAAAGAATTAATTAAAGAAAGGGATTTAAGGGTAAAAATTCGTTCGATTTTATGGCTATTGGAAAAAATTTTAAAGAACGAAATATCAATAATTTGGTGAGATAGGATAGTTAAATTGGTACTAATAAATTCGCTCTGTATCGCTTGATAATAGGTAAATGAGATGACAGTCGATTAAGAATGATAAATGATAACAGACATGCATTTCATCTTTCCATCCTAGGTGCGGTTTTGATGTCGAAAAAATGATACTTGGATAAAATTTCACGAATTCACTGCGATATCTGCGTTTATCTAGGTTTTTTTTTTAACTTACTGAATGATTTAGGCTTGAACGCTTTGTATGATAAATTTATCAGCGTTCACAACATTTATCAATGTTTATAAAATAAATTATTTATAATCCATTGATCTTAAAGCTATTCTTTCTTGCATTTCGTTTCATATTTTCAAATCTAATTAAGCTAATCATTAATACTATTAATACAATTAATGCAATCAATTTTAGCAAAAAAAAAAATTAAATTAGTTAATTTAAAATATAATTTAATTTTAATTTAAAGAATATATTGAATTTTTACCGTAATAATAATCGTATTTTGTGATGCAATTAAGCGATTAAATCTGTAAGGTAAACAATAAAACGCGTTTATTTACTAATTTTTGTTTGAACAGTTAGTAATTTAATTATAGATTAATGAAATAAATATGTCTTCGATATATATTTCTTATATAAATAATATCATACACATTAAATAAATATGTAACTCATTCAATCATTAAATCAATTCCATTAATTCAATAATTCGTTATTTATGAGTGATATATAGTAAAATAATAGAATTATCAAATATATTGCATTGATACAAAAAGGAAAATTAGGAAAAGGAAAAGGAAAACACAAATGAAAAGGAAAAGGAAAATTTTTTTTATTTTTTTTTTGTTTCATGAAAAATTTTCGAGCCGATTTTATTACAACACTGTACACTTATAAATTCGAACCAAAATTCTGGAATTCGCGACACTTGAATTGCGCTAAATGGTAATAGATGCACCGTTAAAAAACTGAACATTTCATCGAATTTTCATCGAATCAGCTATTTATTTACCTAAAAAACATTGCATTATATACGGCATTAAGCCAAATCACTATTAATTCTGATAATATCATTGCAATTTTAAGGTGATGAGACTTGTCAACTGATGATTTAAAGATTATTCAAAAAAACTGTTTGTTGCTTAAAGCAATAAGGTAAAAATTATATGAATGGGGACGGAACGGTTCAAAGGGTTTCTGCTTAATTCCGAGCACCCATACTGAGGATTCTATTGCATCCCCCGCAGGAGTGAACCTATTCAAAAACCTTGATGGTGGTGGCGATCCACCTGCATTTTTATTGAGAAGGGAGATTCCCTGGTATATCTGACTCGTACGACAAGCCAGCGGAGCCAACGAGTCTAATCATTAATGAAAGCCCTCAAAAAAAAATTGTGAGAAATATTATTAGCGTTAAATAAGGCCATTTATAAAATTTTTATAAAATTTAATTTGCATAATAAAATAAAATAATTTTCGTCTATGGATAAGAATCAAATTGATTTAAAAAATTTTTTTTTTTGAAAATATTTGATAAAATAGAAAAATATTTTCGCAATATTGTCATAAATTCTATGAGAAATGGATGATCGAATTAATCGTTTAAAAATTAAATTTGTTTTCGAATTATCGCACTTATAATTTTTAGATTAGCGAGAATTATCAATTTTGCCACTTTTCAAAGAAATCGCTTATCATCTCGAAAAATATTTTTGCAATTTTTCTCACTCACTTACCACAATTATTTCTTAATATTACAAATCTCGACAAATTCGATAATTTCATCAACATTACTACCAATTTAATTTTTACAATCTTGAAAACTTGTACTCTAATAAACAAAAGCCTATATTTTTAATTAATCGAAAATTTACAAGCATAAATAGAAATCATCAATCACTTATTTGTCATAAAAACTCGTTTTTATCAGTACCTGTTATAATCACATTGAATTTTTCTTTATAATCTTCTATCTTTAAATCGAAAGATTATATTAATTTTATTTAATAATTATGAAAAATAACAAAATTGGCTGATAATTTTCCGCTGACTATTATTGCTAAAAATTTTCAACCAAATTTATATTTCTTTATTTTTTTTGATTAAATGATCATTAAATTTGCACATTATATTGTGATTTTGATTCAGTCAGACGAATAATAATAATAATAATAATAATAATAATAATAGCGTAGAAATTGTCGATAGATTTCTGAAAACCATATTGAATATAAATTGAGAAAAAAAAAATTCGGGAATGAACTTTAAGAAATGTTTTTCATTTAAGAATTTTTTCCCTCTAAGGAAACAATTCTTGAAGATTGCTTGGAATTTTATAAACGAATATTTGTTCTTTAAACTATATACTGTAAGATTTATGGATATCGTATTGTTTTTTAATTTGCGTAAAATTATTTAATTACTTTCGAGGATTTTAAAGAAATTCCTTTGCAGATTGACTATAACACTTATTATCATCCTCTCGTCCTATTCATCGTTCTAACCAGGTTTTTGCATTTCAATTCTTTAAGAAAAAAATATATGTTCAAAAATATATGTATAAATATATGTTCTCATTTATATATTTTTATATATTTTATTATATTTTATATAAATATATTTTATATAATAAACTTAATATAATAAATAATATAAATAATAAGTTTATAAAATTTGAAAATTTATAAAATTTAAAATTTAATAAATATAATAAATAAATTTTTATATATTTATTTATATTTATATATATATATACAAATATATATTTTTCTCATTTGTTTTTTTTTGAAATATCTCTCATGAAATTCCTCAATTAACTGCACTTCTTCATTTCTTATTTATTTAAACAAATTTTTTAAATTTTCTATCAGGAATTTCAATTTTTTTAAATTCATTTTTATAAAATAGTAAAGCTTTTTAACGAATAATTTCTAGAAATCGTGGTAATTTATCGATTTCAACAATGATGATGGAAGATCAAACTACGAGTAATTTTATTTTTTGATTACAAAAAAAAGATTTATTATTTATTATCCGATACCAAATTTGAGAGAGACTCTCTTATTTTTCCTTTTTTTTCTTTTTCGATCGTCCAAACCCATATATCGTCTTGAACTGCCTAATCATATCAATCATTATTTTGCATTCTGTCAATTTTTATGATATTATCCGTATAGATAGCATTAGCATTCAGAGTAAAGGTAATAAAGGTGTGCTCATATATAGGCATAAAGCGATGATTTTTTTAAAGAAAAATTTATAATATTCCATATATTTCAGATAAACCTGCATTCGACGATGTTTCGTTAGTATTTTGTACATTTATATTTGGCCTTCTCTTCTACTGAGAAGCTAATAATTGACATGCGCGCGAACGACTATTTAGCGAAACGTTTGCCTATGGACATTACGTTTCTTTATGTCGCAATATAATATAAAAAATAATTTCATGATTCCAATATTAATTCTCAATCGCTACTGATGTCTGAAATATATGCCTGAAATATTATTTTGGAATTTTTTTAATTATTTTTTCGTTAACCTTTTATATTTTTATTTTTCCAGTTTCTTTAAAACATATTTTATTACTTAAAAATTTTAAAATTTTAAATTTTTGAAATGAAATTTCTTATTTTAAATACTTTTTCCTTTTTTGGCAGAAATTTTCTTCAGTGGAACTAGCTATTGGCTATAAGGAGGGATATAATTCGATGCTCTAACCAAATTTTTTCTAGAAAATAAGAGCGGATATTATTTTTACATACTAAAAGCGAGAAATATATTCTATAAATATATTCTATAGTATAGTGCAAATATTAGTTAACAAAATAACTAACCTTTCATTTTCATATTCAATTTTTATTTTCTTAAAATTGCTAATTAATGCTAAAATCATGATTGGTGAATTGAATTTTTTAAAGAAATAAGCACACTATAAATTATTACAGTAATTGTCCGGTTTTTAGAACAATTGATGTTCCACCAAATTTTGATAATTATAGCAGCAATACAACGCATAGACCGAGTATTGGTGAACTTATTGGAAATAAAAAAATTGCTCCATTTATGGTGAGTTTATTTTTTTGCGTGGTTATTTAAATTGTTAAAAAAGAGGAAAATTTTTTGAGGAATGAAATTCAATTCGACTATTTATTTTTATAAATTTTTTGAAATAAAAATTTATATTGTAGGAAAAACCTCAAATAACTATAGCAAAAGAATTATCAGAAGAGAGTGAAAATGGTGATGTTAGGTTCGGATGGATTACAGGTGTTTTTCTACGTTGTGTATTAAGCATATTGGGAGCGACGCTCTTCTTGCGAATGGGATGGATGAGTGGACAAACTGGAATCAGTAATATTCTTAAAATATTATTCTTCTATTATTACTAAGCAAAGTTTGGTTGATTAATAGTGCCGAATTTTTTTCGGATATAACTGCTATTTTATTTTAATTTTTATTTATAATTTTAGGATCATTTTAGGATCAATATTTAATTAAATTTTAATCTTTTTTAACCTTTAAATTTTTGTTTTTCATTCTTTTTATCATATCACAAATCCTTATCGCAAAATTTTTTATTGCAAATTGTTTTTTTTGCAAATTTGTTTTCGTTTTTTTTTTGCCTTAGAAAAATAGAATAATAAACGCAATATAAAACAAAATCTACATGTTATCCTTATCAGTAATCTTGAAATTTTGACTCTTTCAAACTTTTAATCCTTTAATAATAAAATTTTTAAAGGACTTGGAAGACCTTAAGAACCTGAATTTTCTTGAAAAAATATTTCCTAGGATCATTTTTTTAAGGAATTTTTCAAAAAAAGCTTATCGTCTTTTTTCAATCTTTTAGATTCTTTATAGCAAAATAAATCGCTCTAACATTTTTCGTTTCAGTTGTTTTTTTCTAGGAAACCATCAAAATATTTCATTTTTCAATAAAAATTGATCTTTTTTACACATGAGACCTAGTCGTGTTCTTTTAATATTTCAGTTCTTGGAACAAGCCTGATATTGATTTCATCAATAGTTGCAATTCTCACTGCTATATCGATGTCTGCGATTGCTACTAATGGTGAAGTAAAAGGAGGAGGATGCTATTATCTTGTAAAGCTAATTATTTTATTATTGTAAAGCGAGACTATTCCGATAACCGCAACCATTTGTTAATTTAGGCTTAAAATCTAGCAAAATCATTCATTTTTTTCCTCATTTGAATATTAAAGTAATGGTGAATTTTTTTAAATAGGATTCTTCGTAGTTGCAATGTGATTTGATCTGTGACTGAAAAATATTCCATTTTAAAAAAAATACAAAAAATATGTAAAATATATTAAAAAAATATATAAAACATATTGCAATTGACTTACCAAAAAAACCTTTAAAGAAAATTCCCATTCTATACTCCAATATATATATATATTTTTTCTAATAGCTCTTATCATTACTTGTTAAGCTGACTACGCTTTCTATAAGCGTAAGACATTTGCAAGCTGTTCAATCCGAAGCCATCACTGATAGTAATAAAAACCATTCATTTTTCCATCTATATATATATATATATATATATCGTTATTAAAGCAATCATTAAAAGACATAATTATAAGATTAATTAGTAGAGCATGACTCTGACTCGTTGTTGTTGTCATTTCGAGGCACCGATGCCGGGATTTTACTCTCAGTAATGGCAAATCGATCTTCCAGAAATTTCTGACGAATCACCAGCTATGTCGCTGAGTGACCTTCTGATAAAATTTATCAGATTTGATAAACTAGCAAAATAAATCTAACCGCAAATAGCGATTATTCTTAAAAAAAAAATATGGAATGCGCTTATTGCAGATTAATTCTGAATATAATAGAAAACTTTTTGCAGATAAGTCGATCGCTTGGACCTGAATTTGGTGGCTCAATTGGACTTATTTTCTACATCGCTAATCTTGTGAATGCTTCAATGAACTGCGTTGGCCTAGCAGAATCTATCGTATTTTTACTGAATGAAAATTCTTGGTCACTCATTGATGGTGGTATTAACGATATTCGACTCTATGGATTTAGTTAACCTTTTATTTTTGATTATTTCATTTATCGTTTTTTTCTCAATTTACGATTGAATCGTGAATCGTTTTTCAGTTATTTGCCTTATATTACAATGCATAATATTCATTGGAACTGCATTCGAAAGTAAAACTCAACTTGTATTTCTTTTTTCTTTACTTATATCCGTTATAACTTATATTATTGGAACGTTTTTCCCATCAAATGATTACAGACTTAATCGAGGAATCACAGGATATTCAGGTTTTTTAAAATTATAATTTATTATCAATAAAAGTTTTTTTATCTGCTGATAATATTTATCAAATAATTCGTTAGCAACGACTGTTTTTTAGCACGAACAGCGACTTCCAATATTCTGCCAGATTTTCGTAGTGGTGAAACGCCAATATCCATTTTTGGTGTTTATTTTCCTACAATGGCTGGCATGATGGCTGGTGCGAATATGTCCGGTGATTTAAAAGATCCATCCACTTCTATACCAAAAGGAACCATCCTTGCAATTATCACAACCTCTTGTAAAATTTTTTGTGCTTCATAATTTGATTATTGTGATTTCTTGGTATTAATCTTTCGAGAAGATTCAATTTTAAATTTCTTCTAATCAAATTTATAGTGGCTGAAATTGAGGTTCTTAAGCATAAGTAAGTAGTTTGCGCCAACCATTTTTGGTTAGA
The DNA here is from genome assembly GCA_900625125.1 of Dracunculus medinensis. Taxonomy (NCBI): domain Eukaryota; kingdom Metazoa; phylum Nematoda; class Chromadorea; order Rhabditida; family Dracunculidae; genus Dracunculus; species Dracunculus medinensis. Next base: position 1,037 of record UYYG01000081.1, on the reverse strand, counting down.
ATTGTAGAGCTAAGAAATTTATCACAGAACTGTATACCACTTGCATTCACCATGAGTGGTTAGATTCATTCCACGCTTGTCGTACTAGACAAATATATCCTTTGGAGATAGAAATCACCAGCATCACCCGCACTTTTGAGCAAGCTTATTCTTGCCAGTGGTAGAATGAAGCTCTGAACTTAGCAACAACCCACTAAACCATTCTACTCTCCTTTTTTCAGTTAAACGACATCACCGCCTGACGAAGAGTGCTGCGTCGGCGGATTAGAACCCAAGCCTCGATTCTTGACGGCAATTGTCTTGCCATCGAGTCATCGACAAATATTCTTATCATATATAATTAATTGTCTTATAAAATAATTTTGTAAATTTCCAAGCTATAGTGATATATTTTTTGAAACAGAAATAACGTCGGTTAGAAAAATGATTAAAAAATTAATAGCAATAACACCAAATAAAAAGAATATTTTTAGTATTATATCTTATGGTTTTATTAGCAACTGCTGTGACAGTCGTACGTGATGCAACGGGAATTTCACCACCAGGTTGGAATTTTAGCTCTTTACTCATTTTTTTTAAGGATAGTAATGATAATGATAATAAGTGATAATCGCATGGATATTTATTTTAATATATTGCGATTTTAGTTTTTTCGCCGAATGGAGTCTTCATTAAGCCATTCTGTGGAAACACAACTTGTCCTTATGGTCTTATCAATGATTATCAAGTAAAATATATATTTACAAGTTTTCTCGTTTTGAAACTACTTGAATAAAAAATACAAAATTTAGCTAATATGACCATTAAAAAAAAATACAACTATTGTTTATCCTTCAACTATCCATCTGCATTTTTTTAAAATATTTATAAACAATAAATAATTTAGTCTTCTTTCGAAAAGATTTGATGAAAATATGCAGCACTTTTACATTTCCTGATTTTACTTTCTTTATAATCGAATTTTTTTGCAAAATTTTTTTCAGCGACATGACGATACATAATAATAATAATAATAATAATAATAATAATAATAATAA